>JAFCMP010000069.1:0-347428 GCA_017506865.1 Tribonema minus
CGCCAGCGCTCTGAAGACCTGCGGCGTAGGCATTTAACGTGCGGCCTCATCCGCGGCGCCTGCGCGTCGGCGGCATCGCCAGGCGCGCGGGTGTTTGGGAGCTAACAGTGGTCCGCGGGCGTGCGCGGCGACTCGCGCCATCTCGGTCCTATGCGGGTGGACGGCACGGAGTAGCGCTGCGGCTGCTGGGCCTGACAATCTGACAGCGTGCCCGTCCTGCTTGCGACGGCACTTCACGCGCCCGGGTCAGCAGTGCCGGGCAACGCGCTGCGCGCACACCACGCTCCCCGCGGCCTGCACCACGCCAGCCGCCGCCACTGGCACAGCCGCCGGTGCCCCTGCGGTAGCCACGGCTGCAGCCGCCGCGGCGGCAGCCGCCGCGACGCAGCGTGCGCCCACCGGCGCCGCCGCCTCGCACCCCCCAGCGCCGGCGGCGACCGGCGCCGCCGCGACGGACGCTGCCGCCGCCTCGACGCCCGCGCTGGCGAGCGCGTCGCCGGGCGCCTCGCCGCCGCCGCCGGGGCCGACGCGGACCCTGCGCAGCTGGGCCAGGAGCAGCGCATTCAGCAGCTGCAGGGGGGCATCCTGGAGGGGAGGACCGCGCGGAAGGGGCTGCAGCAGCAGGTCAAGGCACTGACAAAGCTGCTGGCAGCCTCCGAGGCGGGAAAGCGGGCTGCTGAGGCCGATCGCGACCGGTCTCTGGCAGAGCAAGTTCGTGCGGAGCGGCTGGCGGCGCAGCAACGGAGCCTGCGCGAAGGAGAGCAGGTGCGCAACGCTGCGGCGACCGATCGACTCGAGGCGCAGCTGACAGCGGAAGCGGCGCGCGCTGCGAGCGTGGCGGTGCCGGCGGCGGACGCCGCCGGCGCGGTGGCCACCACGCCCGTGGCGGGAGACCTTGAGGCTAGCTCTGCAGCGGCTGGCGCTGCGGCGGCGGTGGCGGCGGACGGGGCAACGGCGGCGGCGCGGCGGCGGCAGGCGCGGCGGCGGCGGGCGCGCCGCCGCCTGCTGTAGGCGCTGCCAGCGCGGCAGCGGCAGCGGCCGCAAGCGCGGCAGCGGACCCCGCGGTGGCACTGGAGGCAGCGGCGGCGCCGCGGCAGCCGCCGCGCTCTTGCTCACGCGGGCGCTCGCGGTGTCGGCGCGCATCGTCGCCAGCGGCTCGGCACGGCAGCGACTGCAGCGCCTCCCCCTCGCGCAGTAGGCAGCCCCCCATGCCTGCCAGTGACAGCAGCGCGCTTATGTCCGACAGTGGCACACCCCGCGCCAGCCGCAAGCGCACGGCTGCTGAGCGCACGCCGGGCTCGGCGGCGGAACCCCCCGCTGCACGCTCCGCGCGCGGGCTGCCCCAAGGTCAGTCCGCCGCCGACCGCTTCCTCTCCACCTCGACGGCCCAGCCGCCGGCATCGGAGGGAGGCGGCGGCGCCTCGGCCTGTAAGCCGCCGGTGCGGCGCTCCCCTCATCCACCGTAATGATGTCTGACTCTACTTCAGGGGGAGCCGCACCGGCGGCCATTGCGGCAGCTGCTGCTGCAGCAGCGGCTGCCGCGGCGGGCATAGACCCTGCGCAGCCTGAGGCAGTGCAGGCGCCCGCTCAGCCTGCAACAGCTGCCATCTATCCGCGCTGCCCTTTATATGACACTGGCTGCCTCTTTCGGGTGCCAGTGCCCAAACCGCGCCTCCGCCGGAACGGGGAGGCGAACACGCTCACGGCGCAGACGTCGGCGTCGCTGGCGCTGGCGCGCCGCATCGCCACGACGCTGGCGGATCACCAGCGCCGCGAGCATCCGAATGTGCCTGCCGACTTTCTCGCGCGTATGCAGGCGGTCGACGATGAGTGTTTGACTCTCCACCGAGCCGGCGCGGGCACCTACTACGCCGTGGAACCCGAGCTGCTACTCTGCGCATGCGCCTCGTGCGGCGAGCCAGGGTGCGTGCGCACGAAATTGCACCAGCGCGACCACCTGTACAAGTCCCGGGGGGCGGCCGCAACGCAGCGGCCACACGGGCCCCGCGTCGCGCCTCTGCCCCCCATCCTCCCCCTCTCTACAGCCAGCGGCGGCGCGCGCGGCCCCGGCGCCCGCGCAGCTGCCGCTGTGGCTGCGGCAGGGCCAACATGGCGCAGCGCGCTTCCGCTCTGGACGCTGGCGCCGCTCTCGCCCGCGCGCGCAGCGCTTGACGACCTCTCCTTTGACTATGTTCTGCAGCAGCAACTGGTGGTCGGCCGCCGCATTCGCCTGGAGCACCGCTCGGACTTCACAGCCGCCTTGACGGCCACGCTGGCGGGCCTCCGGGAAGCGCAGACGGCGGTAGCGCAGGCACACGGGGTTGAGGCAGCGGCACAGGCGTCCGCCACAGCCGGTGCATGGTGCAAGCTGCTGCATCTGCTGCCGTGCCTGCTGCTTGTACCCGACGGCTCCCTGCCGCGGGCGCACCGTTTTGCGGCCTTCGTGGCAGGCGACCTGGACCTGCTCACGCGCACAGCGCTGGCCTTCTGCCGCCGCGGCGCCGCCCGTGCGTGCACGCGCCGCGCTAGGTCTATGACGGAGGCGGCGGCGGCAGTGCGGGAACGCGCGGCGGCGACGGCGCGGCAGCCGGGCGGCGTCGGGCGCGCCGCGCGGCTGCTGGCGGAGGGTGCTGACACATCTGCCCCCCGCGACTCTGCTACCTTGCATAAACTGCAGGCTAAACACCCAGCTGGCGATGCGTCTGCGAAGCTGGATGCCGCGGCATCGCGGGCGCGCAGCTTGGTGGCGGCGGCGGCGCTGGCGGCGCCGGCACCACTCAACTGCGCTTCATTCACGGCGGACGGGCTACGCGAGGCCATCCTCGCCGCCAACCCTGGCTCGGCCGCCGGTCCCTCTGGGCTGCGCAACTCCCACCTCCAGCAGTGCGTCCGGCACACGGCGCACACGTCGGGGCGCACGGTTGACTGGCTCCTTGAGCTGCTGGCGTGGCTGGGTACCGCGGTGTACTCCACCCCCGCCGCGCTGCCCGCCCCCTTTTGGCGCCTTCACGCGGCCGCGCGCCTCAGCGCTGTGGGCGAGAAGGCGCGCCCCATCGCGTGCGGCGACACCATCCGCCGCCTGTTCGCCCGCACCTTCTGCACGGACACCCGGGACCGCGTCTCCGCGCTGCTGGAACCAATTGGCCAGTTTGGGGTCGGCGCGCGGGGGGGCGCAGAGAGAGTGGCGCTCATGGCGCAGCTCACGCATGAGTGCGGCGGCGTGCTCCTTGCCATTGACGGCAGTAATGCCTTCAACGCGCTGTCGCGCTCGGCAGTCCTCACCGCGGTGGCCGAGCATCTGCCTGGCCTGTACGGCTACGTCGAGCACATCTACGGCCCCGGCCGGGCCCCTTGGCTACAATTTGGCCTAGATGGGCACGCCGACGCCGCCATCATCCTCTCCCAACAGGGCGTGCAGCAGGGCGACCCATTGGGGCCGCTGCTGTTCGCGCTGGCACTGCGCGGCACCATGGTGGCTGCCCGCGCCAAGTTCCCGCAACTGGCGCTTCCGGGCTACCTCGATGACCTCACCATCATGACGCCCAGCTGTGACGCGCCGGTGCTCGACCACGTTGGCCGCGCGTTCTGCTTCATACAACAGGCGCTGAGCGAGCTCAACATTCAGGTCAACGTCACGAAATGCGCGGCGGTGGTGCCGGCCTCAGGCGGCGCCCGCGAGCGCGCCGCCGCCGTCTTTGCCGCCGCCAATGTCCCCGTACCAGTATGTGACGACGGCATCACGCTGATGGGGGTGCCGGTCGGCACCGAGGGCTTCGTGCGCGCGCAAGTGGCGGCGACCCTTCGTGCCCCCGGCACCGACCGCCTGGTTGCGGAGCTTGTGCAGATGGAGGATGTGCAGGCTGCCTTCTCCATTCTGCGTCTTGCCGTCCCCGCCCGCGCAGGGCATGTCTCGCGCAATACAGCGCCATCCCTCACGCACGAGGAGCTACGGCGCTTCGACGCCATCACGCTAGCGGCCGTGGCCGCGCTGGCGCAGGAGCCATCGGCGGGTCTTACGCCGCCGGCCCACCAGCGCGCGCCGGCGGCGGGTGACGATTGCCGCGGCCCGCCGGCGGTTTCGGCGGCGGCGGCGCCGCCCTCTCTGTGGGCGGCGGCAGTGGCATGGGTACGCGGCGCCGACTGGGGTGGCGAGGCCCCAGTGACGCTACCAGCACATCAGCAGGTACGCGTGCATCTGCGGCTGGGGAGTGGTGGCTTTGGCGTGCTGGGCGCGGCGCCCCGTGCATGTGCCGCATTTGCTGCACGTTCCCTCGAGTGCATGGGGCCGGCACTGGCGGCATTTCCAGTCGCGGCACGCAGCCGCGTCCTAGAGCATGCCCGCTATGGCTTCACCTTCACCCAGATAGCTACCTGCCTGCAGCAGCTGCGCAGCGGCAGCGATGAGGCTGCAGCGGCCCTCGCACTGCTCCTGCCCACGGTCTGGTACCAGGACTGGCGCCAGGACGACGGCGCATGGCGGGCGCTGCGCGATCTGCTGCAACGGGCAGGCGGAGCTGCGGGGCCGGGCATGCGGACTCGCGCCGGCGCGCGCCGCGCTGCTGCGCCAGCGGTGGCGCGCGAGCCAGGCTCTGCCCAGGCCCCGCCGGCCGCCGTGCTGCCGCGGCGTCAAGCGGCGCTATCACGGGTGCTAGACGCAGCGCTCGCCGCCACGCAGCTGCGTCGGCTTGAAGCAGCAAATGCGTTGGAAGCAGTCGCGGCGTGGCGCAGCGGCGCCTCTAAGGGGGCCATGGGTTTCTTGGCGCAATTGCCGAGCACTGACCCAGCGGAGACCATGTCCCCGCCGGAATTCCGCGAGACGCTGCGGCGCCACCTGGGCGTGGAGCGCCCCGCCCCCGCTGCGGCGCGGTGCCCCAAGTGCCATAGACCAGTGGACTCGGGTGCCCACCTGCGCCGCTGCACACAAGGGCTTAACGTCACGCGACACAACTTGCTCGCAGACGCGCTCTTTCAGCTGCTCAAGCAGGTGGCCCACCTCCGCGGTCTCGACCGGGACACCCTTGCCCCCTTCCGCCGCTACGCGGCGCGCCACGGGTTCAACAAGTTCATGGACATCGTCTTTGGCAGCAACCAGGTCTGCCTTCCAGTCCCTAAAGTGCAGCCGAGCGCCGACGCGGTAGCAGCAGGCCGGTGCACTAAACTGCGCGGCGGCTTTGAAGTAGCTTGTTGCATAGACGTCACCATACGTGACAGCTCATGCCCCTCCCGCCTCCGTCAGGCTCAGGGGGGCGCGCGCGATGTGCAGCGCGTGCTTGAATCGGCTTCGCAGGAAAAGATAGACACATACGTAGTCTCAGGGGCCCTGGACCCCACTACACACACCCTATTTTCCGCAGCCTTTGACCACTTCGGCGCTATGTCACGCGACACCCAAGCGCTGCTACACGCACTCGCCGAGCAGAGCTCGCAGGGCAGCTACAATCTCGCGCAGCGCGTTGCCTTCTGGCGCCGCCGCACCTCCCTCGCGCTACAGCGCGCGCTCACACGTGTCGTGATCGACAACTGGAACGCAGTCATTGCCCCTGATGGCGACGTCAGCGCTTACCGCCGCATCGCACTGTTGCAAGTGCCGCGGCCCTCGCCGGCCAGCGCCGAACCGCCGGCTCCTCCGTAGATTTAGTTATTGCAAGCCCGATTTATCGTGCGCGCAGCCCATGCGGTCCAGGACATAATATACAACTTCAACAAAAAACAGTTCGCAACTTGATCTCCACTCACACACATGGCGCCGATGAGCCGCACAAGGCGAGGGAATCAACGCAGTTGGCTCACAATTTCAAAGCTCAGTTATCCGCTTTGACACCAGGGCTGGTACTGTCTCTATGGATTTTCATCATTGTGCTGCACATCAATTACCTATCGCGAGCCCGCTTTTGTTGACTGCAGTGATGCCTAGTCCTGAATCTGAAGCAGCAGGCAAATGGGCATGCCGCTTGGCCTAGCTAGGGGTTAAAGTTACTTGGGTGATAATCATAGGACAGCTCGATTGTCAATCGCCTTGATATTCAACATGTTTGCAATCTCAACTACCCATGTACACCTGCATTTACCTTCTTGTGCACTAGGTTGCAAGTTTGTCTGGCCTGCGCTTGCACATTAGATGGAACCCTGCCAGCTGTTGCAAGTTGTACGGCCCTTTGATTGCCAGTCAGTGATGCACCAGTCTGAGATGTCAGGCCAATGCCAATGTCGATGCTACCACAGTGCACCACACGCGGGCAGAACGTGAACTCACAACCAGTTGCCGTATTGCGCAAGGCGGTCAGCTCACCCGGCAGCAGCTGTTCCAGACTCTTTGGGAGTGCACAGGGCTTCGACTCGGAGTCAAGTGGATGCATCATGAGTGCACTCACCAGCGAGCGCCTCGAGGCGCTTAGGGTGAGCTGCTTGTTCCTGAGCAGACGTCGCCTCTCACGCCTTCCCTTACGTACGTACACATTTTGCTTGATCAACATCAATTGATGAATCAGCATTGATGCTTGAGATGTACGCTTCATCGTTGTCAATTTGACATGTGCCAGGCCATGCCGCACGTTCGCATGCCGTGAGTCTCAAAGCCAATGCAACTATACTGCCATATATCCGGAGCATGCGCATGCAGAGAGCACAGAGTTTCCAAGGTTTTGCACCAGAAGAACCTCCCCCCCCAATCTCAGCCGCACGCCCGAGAACACTCCACGTTCAACCGTTCAAGCCTCAATTGGCTGGGTACCTGCTGGTGGCGGCGTGCGATGCGCGGTGCTCCTGAAGAAGAAGAAGAAGGTGAGTTATAACCCCCCTTGTGTGTGCATGACTCGTTCTTGTGTTGACTCTAGTAGTGGCTGCTTGCTTTGCGCCGAGACCGTTGAGCATACGGCGTCTGAGGCCACCGTAAGGTCAATGAGTCAACAAGTGCGTTGGAGGACTGAAGGCGCGCGGAGCTGCAAGCGGTTGGCGAAAACGATACACAAACGTCAGGCTCTGCTGCAAAGCCTGGCGTACTATGGGACCTTCCACACACACATTTTGTTGGGGTGCGTAATCGCCTGAGAGCTAGCGCTGCACGAGCTCTTTTCTTGTGCGATATTTCAGACAACATGTAGTGCCTCAATGCGCCACGTTGAAGTGCGCTGGCGTTTCTGCAACGGCTCATAGCAATTTAAAAGGCGTTCTATCCGGTACCGCCAATTTCGGGCGGCATCGTGTTTTGAGGTAGCACGCAACTTCATCTCAGCTGCAGTGTTTCCAGCACATGCGATGAAGTGGTAAGGTACTTGTTTAAGTTATGTGCAACAAGTGAAATCATTTGTGCTACAACACTGGTGTGCAAGCTCAACACAACAGTTCAGTTTGTCTTCTTGGGGTGACCAGCCAAAATTCAATAGCACGCCACTGTCGTTAGCACAAGACTTGCTCACGACCACTGCCGTTTTGAATCCGATGAGTCAACACGTTTGCGCTGCTCAAGTAGCTTAGTCGTTCAACGGTATCTCTGCAAGTGCGCACGCAATCATCACCGTACACTGTCAGCGCACACCTTAACCAAGTCTCGCGGCAGGGCGGTCTGGCCTTTTGTCACACAGCGCCCACCAGTGCAGCGGTCGTGTACTTCAACAACTAGCCACCATCTAGCCGATCAACTTCCAATGCTTTTGACGCAGTCAGTAGAAGGGCCTCTGTTGCCAAGACAGCATCATGCCACAGGTCACCCAGGTGATGTACATACCTACCTGGCTGATGTGCATATCCACCCCAGCTTTGTCGCCGGCGCGCCTGTGCGTGTAAAGTGCGCCAATCAACACCTTATCAGAACTGCAAACTCCTGAACTTCAACCACAGTGCTCATACCGCCACTACTGTGGTACGATTGCTGTTGCCAGCAGCAGGCGTGCACGCATTACGGGATCAGAACATCAACTTTATGAAAGCATCATGCATTAAAGCCCTAGCGCCGGCAACCCTGCACACGTTGATATTTACATGCGCGCTGCATGTTGAAATCTTGTTGCCCCACAGCATGCTGCGGACGCAACTGCCGCTCACCCGCCAGGCCGACACTTTAGCTGCGCTTTGAACCATGACTATGCCAGCAGCTCAACAGCGCTGCTTGTATGGTTCGCCATTCGTTTAAAACACTTAGGATTAGGGTTCAGGGTTAGGGTACGCGGCACCTCGCGCTGCTCGCAAACCTCATCCCGTACTTCAACTTCCAACCCTCAAACCCCCTCCAGGCTGCGCAATGCCACGACAACGCCCTGCTACGCCTCACACATTGCGCCCTAACCCTAACAAACCCTGTCTGTGCTGCTGAGCACCGACATGACAACGCCCTGCACCTGACGTCTGACACCGCGCCCCTAACCCTAGCCCTAATAACGCCCCTCCGTGCTGCTGAGCAGCGCCACGATGACGGCGTGCAGAAAGCGTGCCGACAGCTGGGGGGACCACCGCGCCGGCAGCGGCAGCGCGGCGCTCAGCATGGACGCGGACCTGCACCGCCAGTTTGCGGGGCCGCGCTTCATCAGCAGGTGCGTGTGGGGGCAGCGCTCCGGTGGAGGGTATGTATGCTTTAAATGTTCGTGGGGCCGCCATGCATATCAGCAGGTGCATGCGGGGACTGCGCTCCATTGGTTGGTATGTATGTAATTATAAATGTTTGCGGGGCCGCGCTTGATCAGCAGATGCGTGCGGGGGCAGCGCTCCGATGGAGGGTGTGTATGATTGGAACATTTGTCAGCGCAATAAGAATTGGTATGTAGAAGTACATATGTTTGATTCAAGCATTTGCGGGGCCGCGCTTCATCAGCAGATGCGAGCGGAAAGAGCGATCCGATGGTTGGTATGTGTGTTTCAGCTGTTTGCGGGGCCGCACGTCATTGGCAGGTGCGAGCGGAAACAGTGCTCCAAACGCTAGTATGAATGCTTGAAACGAGTCATATCACGGGGTGGGGGGGGCACGCCAACGGACAGTTTGTGCTCGGGCTTCAGAGAAGTGTCAGATGACATGTGTGACTCTCCTGCGACTTGATGGGTTTGCGGGAATTGCCGCAACTGCGTCAAATGACATATGGGACTGCCCTGCTGCTTGTGAGGTCGCGGCAAGAGCCCAGGATTGGTATGTACGTGCATGAGGCCTCTCTCGGGGACGCCCACGGCAAATGAAACTTCATCTTTAAAGTCATCTGCTGAGCGTCGTCTGCCGCCTTCACGCCTGCTATCTCGCTGTGCACTGCTGCAGCCAGATGACCGTGAAAGAGGCTATTGCAAATGACTGGGCAACCGTCAAAACCTACTTCAAGAAGCAGATCTGCTGCATCTACAAACGGTGAGTGACGGAAGCGAGTGCAGCATGCTTTTGGGGGCTGGATTACGTATGGACTTGTATTTATAAAGGCCCAAGGGAGGCCGGGTTGCCTATGCAATCGAAAAGCTTGCGTCAACGAAGCAGCCTAGTCTGCGCTGTGCCCTAGGAGTTTGGATACCGGCGCCGCAACGCAGCCCAGCATTCGCGCTCCACGTGTGTATGCCATGACGCGCTCCGCCAACTCCCGCGCCAGCGATATGCTCAGCTCAATGTGGATCTGACGCTTAGCTAACCCGGCCTTGCGTAACACATCTGCCTTCCCCCCCCCTGAGCACAGTGCTGAGTGCATTGCCAACTCCTTAAACAAAAAGGCTTGTCTGCTTGCCCAGCCGTCCGTACGACTCCTGCACGAATGGCACAAAAGCCCAAGATGACGTCAAGGTGCCGGTGTGGTGCTTGACCTTCGCGTCCTCCCCCACCCCAGCAGCATAGCCGTCCGTGTTCGAGGCATTTGTTTTGCCTGTCAGGTACGAGCTCGCTGTGGGCGCGCGCACACTTGTGTCTAGCACTATTCCCTTGTTACGGTATGCACTGCTAAAGTGCAGACACCCTGGGTCAATGACTGTGTCCGCCCGATACCCCGGTACCTTGAAGACGCTAGCGTCCTCATTGCGGACAATAGAGACATGGTGCTGTCTCAAGATGCGCTGTAGGCACCGCTTTTGGGCAGTGTGTGTCGCGTTGTGCCCCCGTATGTGCTGGCTGGGGCAGCTGATCGCATGCGTGGAGGTGGGCTCACGTCACTGCACCGCCATGGGCACACCTCGCCCTGTATGCCCCACCCGTCTATAAAGATCGCAACCAAAATCATCGTGGCTGCTGCCATACTGGACATGGGCGCCGCACCCGGGCGGTCATTGGCAGCGGGTGGCACGCTCATCCACGCCATTGCCCCGGACGCACGCTGGCTGCGCAGCTGCGCCAGGACCCGCGCGCTAGCCTGTTGGCGGCGGCGGCTGGTGTCACGCGAGTCACCAATAAGTGTAGCCTGCGTCGGCTTGCCCACGGCACCAGCCGAGGCAGCCTCTAGGTCCTCCACCAGGCAGTCCTCGTATTGACGTCGAAGAACATTTGAAAGGCCGGCTTGTAGTCCGTGCGTGAAGTGACCGCGCCGGCGGCGGGGCACTACCTTCCTGCAGATCTCGTCAGCATAGGCCTCCCAGTCGTCGTCGTCGTCCTCCTGCCCGCCGCTGCAGCTGCTTTCTTCCGCGCTAGTTTGTGTTTTAGCGGGCGTGGAAGAGGCAGCCGCGGCAGCGGCTTGAGGGCCAGGTACGGTCGCCGCCGCAGCGGCCGCCTCGGCGCCAGGCACAATGCCGTGGGTGTGTGGGGCTGGCTCAGTGGTCCCCGTCTCCGTGACGGCAGTTGCGGCGTAGATCGCTTGCACCGCAGTGGGGAGCGTCGACGCTGCGGCCGTCGTATCTGCTGCCCACCGTAGCAACGATGCTGGGAGCTGCTCGGCCACAGCTGTGCGTGATTTTTCGCCGCCATCAGCTGTCAGCGCTCGCGTAGAGCGTCGCACGGCCTCGATGATTGGCGGCAGTCCCTGGTCCTCGCGTATTGCGCATGAGTGCTGCGCGAACCAGGTGACTGCGCCGTGTTCGTCAGTGCCGAGCCTCAGGGCCCCTGCTGCCACAGTGGCATGAATTATTGCAGGCCGCAGTGTTGTGCATGCCTGGGCCGTGTATGCGGCTGGTGCCAGTAGCCCCAAAAGCGGCATGCCCAGACCGCCTCGTCGCTCCGGCAACCGTGACGCCCGCAGTGGCACTGCGATGTCCGTGAGTTCTGGCGGGCCCAAGCGCGGCAATACCAGCACGCTGCCACTGCTGGCTACCTCATTGTCACCAGCAGTGCAGGCGGCCAGCAGGTGTGACTTCATGACTGCCGCGGTAGCGCAGCCGTGCAGGTGCAGCATGCCTTCAAGCGTCCATGCACAGAACCCGTCAAATGCGTGCAGCCATGTCTCACTCAAAGCCGTGTCAACGACCCGAGCTAAGAAGCCCATGCGCTTCGTCAGTGACCTGCGCAGAATGAACTGTGCTGCCTGTAGGTGATGCCGCGCTTTTCCAGCTAGCTGCCACGACAATTGCCATGTCCCTGCGTCAACAAGATGCTTGCTCATGGCAGCATGCACATAGGCTGGGTGCCCTACCGGTACCCCGACCGACGTAAAGCCCTGACTGGATTCTGGCATGGTGGCGTCCACAAACGGTATGTCAAGGGCGCGCAGGCGTGCTCTGGCCGCTTCATCAAACACTGTGCCGCGCATGGCGATGGCCAGCGACTTGTCTGGTCGAACGCGTAGGCCCCTTGCCGCAAGCCGACGGATCACCTCTGCCACCCCAGCGGCCGCTGCATCGTCGAAGTAGGCAGCTTGCAGCACGTTGAGGTCATCCAGGAAAGCGCAGTGCGGGGCTGGCGGTTCCGCTGTGCTGTGGCCGTAGGCCGGCATACTGCCGGGCGTCGCATTCACTCCATCAGGGTAGAAGAGTAGGAAGGCCGCTGCCACTGCAAAGTACAGCGGCCCTAGAGGGTCCCCTTGCTGGCACCCTAGGTGGGAGCAGATAATGCGAGCTTCACCGTTCACCTCCACTCGCATCTCTGGGGCAGTGTCACCACAGTATACGGACTCAAAGTGCGGGAGCAGCTCCGGACAGAAGAGCATAAGACCCCGCACAATGGCGGCGCGATCCACACTGTTAAATGCGTTCTCACAGTCCAGCTGGGTTGTGGTGCCATACAGCTCGTGCCACACGCGCGTGCGCGCTGCCACATGCTCGACGCCAGACCGGTATCCTACGCCAAACTGCGACATGGAGGCCAGCAGCCCCGATATTTTGCCCTTGACACTCCGTGCCGCTGTGGACCCGAGGAGTCTGCGCCACACACTGGAGCAGGCGATCGGACGCCGCTTCTGTCCTATGCCTGAGAGGGCCGCGGCGCGGAGAAGCCGTTGCGATTGCTCCGGCAGCAGTTCGGGCTCAACACATGTGCGTGTATTGCTCTAAATGTTGATGTGTCATCTTTTTCCGACCAACTCCTGCAACGCCTCAGCGCATTTGCTCCTGTTGACAATGCTGAGGCGGAACTCATCAATGACTGCCTGTTTTGTTGTGAGCGACAGTGCACAGCCGCCTGCCTTGTCAACCGACCTACCATGCGCTGCTCGCCTCGACATTGCCTCTGAGCTTCACTCCGCGCTGGATGTCTGCAGCGACAACTGAAACGAAGGCCGTGCCGCCACCACTGCTCGCCAGCCTTCCGCAGCTTAGGTTGCTGCACACCTACTGTATGTTGCTTGCTTGACAGACCTCTGAGCTCCGCTCCGCACAGGGCAGCACAACGATCGTCATGCGGCCCTCACTGCTTGCCTGCCTTCCGCACTGCAGTGCTCCGTAGCCTACAGGGTCTCTGCATACCTACCGTATGCTGCTTGACTCAACAGGGCGCATGTTCAGTACGCCGCAGCGATGGCTGCGCAGCCCTTGCTTGCTGACTGCGTGGCTTTCGCGCTGCAGTACTCGCAGCCTCCATGGTTACTTTGACTACCTACCAAATGCTGCTTAACGCATCAAGGACTATAACATTCCTGGTGACTGCATGCCTTCCTGGTACGGCAGCGCACCACAGTTGAAGTTGTATTCGTTTCACACGTTTGCTGACATTTGTCATCAATTCACAAGGCCTTCGAGGTTCACTCGGTGCGGCCAAGCCCTTCCGGCTCCCACTGTCTGCCTGCAATCCCTCAGCTGCTGTGCATAACAGTCCCGGTGGTTGACTGCATACCTACGGTATGCTGCTTAACGCACCAGGGCCTCCGAGGTTCACTCAGCTCGGGACGTCGCAGCATTGGCCGCGCAGCCCTTCCCTATCGTCAAGACCATTGCCGGCTACAAGAAGTCCTACATCTCACACGACGCGGGTGCGGGTGGCATCTGGTACATGAATTCATGAATGAATAAATGAAACAGTAACAGTGAAGTGCATGTCTGCAAACAGGCGTACGTCTCGCACGACGCGGGCGCAGGGCTGGTGGAGGGCATCCTGAAGTCCCATCAGGGACATGAATTCATCAGTGAATGGTTGAGTAGTAAATTTGGGCCTGCAGGATGCGTGCACGAAGTTTGTG
Organism: Tribonema minus; assembly: GCA_017506865.1. NCBI lineage: Eukaryota > Xanthophyceae > Tribonematales > Tribonemataceae > Tribonema > Tribonema minus. Next base: position 13,488 of record JAFCMP010000069.1, read on the forward strand.
TGAGGCATCATTGACACTTGAGCAGGTGCGCTACATGCATGCACGAATTCATGAATGTGTGTATTTGAGCTCGGAGGTTGCACGGCTGGTGTGGGGCAGGGTGCAGGGTCCTCTGCGTGAATTCAAGCATCGCCTGATTCATGAACTAGCACATTCATGAATGAGCTAATTTATGAATGAGCGGGCTTGCCCTTGAATGACATACGCACACCACAGGTGGCGGGCGCTGTAAAGGTCGGTGTGAGAGAATGCGTGCATGACTTCGCAGCATTGAGGGGCTGCTGCTTGTGTGTGAATAATGTTGAACCACGTCCATAGCTGTCTGCGTGGCCTGTGTTGTGCTCTGCCACAGTTTGCGTGTTGTGCAGGCCTGTATCACGCCCCATTGGCCATCATGCTTGCACTTGCACAGTAGTGGACTGTCAACCCAATCCCTTGTCCCTTGAACAAAGAAATATGAAATCGCAACATACCCGTCTTACATGGATACCTACGGTATGGTGCGCCTCTGTGTTGCAGGCTTGGCGTACGCCTTGTTGGCCAACATGCCGGCACAATACGGGCTAGACACATCGCTCATGCCACCCTTCATCTACATGCTCATTGGGACTTGCTCCCAGATTAGCTTCGGCGTCACTGCCATCGAGGCGCTCTTTGTAAGTTGAAGTTTTGTTTAACATGAAATACAGTACTTCGTGCTCTTGTGAGTGACCAACTGCCCGCATACGTTCGTACTGCTGCTTTCAAGCGCCAAAAGCAACTGAGCGGATGGAATATATCGTGGTCAGCGTTTTGTGCCTCAGGTGCTGCAAGCGCATTTGCGCATCACGAGAGTCGCTTGAAGTTGTGCGCCGCCACGGACGACTCTCTCTTCCTGCAGAGAGCTAGACTAGCGACACCTTCCATCCATTGACTCTAATCATCGCAGCCCAACGAACTCTCCCATGCAGGTACAAGCGCGACATGGGAACGTCAAAGGGCGATGCCGACTCCGAGAGCTACAACCAGACCATCCACGCCGCCACGCTCCGGTTTGCCATCCTGGAACCGTTGCGCCGCCGCCTGGTCGACAGGGACAACGATGGCGTGCTGATGGAGATCATGACTGCGCACCTTAGGCTCAAGCACAATCAGGTATGGTGCTTCGCGGGACTCCGCTATTTAAATACATGGCGCCGCAGTGCATCTCGCTAGTGCATTCACGCTGCAGTCCATAGCGTACATTCATGCGTACCCAATGTATTCATGCATCCTTGATGTGTGCCTTCTCATGCATTCTGCTGAGCAGCAGTGAGTCGCACGTGCGCTAGCACCGGTAGAGGTGATGTTGAGCATGGGCAGACGAGATGTGGCGCTGGCACAGGTCATGAGCGCATGCCTTGATCTCGACCCCTGCGACGCGGCACACGCTGCGCGACTGCAGCATCGCTGCCCTGCTGCGCAAACCCCACACCACACCTTGACGCCGCACCTGCCGCCCGCCCCTCGTCCACAACCGCCGCCACGCGCACAGAGCCTGAGCGCTGCCGCCGACAGCGGCGCCCCCCGCTGCTGCCGTGCGCGCCTAAGGGCTGCTGCGCATGCTTGGCGCGGCGGGCGCCCTAGGCGGCGAGCGACCCGCAGTCGCTCGCGGCGACGCGCGCGGCGTCGGGCGCGCTGCCACCGCTGAGACTCCGTGAGTGTGCGGCGCCGCCGCTCGCGGGCCGCGCGACGACGGTCGTCGCGCTGCGCATCGTGGACGATGAGGCGCAGGTAGCGTTGGACGCGGCGCGGCCGGCGGCGGCGGCGGCCGCAGCGGCGGCGGTGGCGGCGGTGGCGGGCGCCAGCGCTCAGTTAGAGCTGTGTGTGCTGCCGCTGCAGTGCCTGTCGCCGTTGATGCGACGGTGCTGCCGCCCAAGCTTGTGCGCTCTGCGCTGGGCGTGCTGCGCATGTGGTGCCTGTAACAGCGCCCGGCTGCTGCGCCAGCTGCCGCCGCCGGCAGTGCGGCTGCCGATGGAGGCAATGCCGCCGCCGCGGCAGCGACGCCAGAGATGCCGGCGGCAGCAACGACAGCAACGGAGCATCTTGCGCCAGCACTGGCGCTGCAGATGGTGCCGGCGGTGGCGCTCTGAGCTGCGTGCACCTCGCGCTCGCGCGCGCCGCTCGCACCCTGCCGCAGCACGCACCCGTCACCAGAGAGTTCCTGAGCGCCGATGGCGCTGCCGCTGCGCTCTTTGTCAAGGCAGCAAAGCCGGCCGATGCCGCCGGGGTGGACAACACAGGAGCTCTAAAGACGCGCCTCCAGGTTCTGACAGCAACATGCGGTGCTCGAGGCGCGGCAGAGCGCCGCGCACGCGCGGAATCGCTGCGCGTGCCGCCGCTGCGGCTCTGTTGCCGCTGCAGCATGCTGCGGGACGGCGCCGCCGCATGGCCGCGAGCCGGTGCCACAGACGCAGCGGCAGGCGCGGCAGACGGCGGCGCTGGTGCTGCTGCCAAAGCGGGCGACGGTATACAGTCTATCACTGTTTCGCTGTGTCACCGTGCTGAATCACGCGGCTCAGAAGCCACTGACAGACTGCGTGTCCAGATGTCCCAGTGGCTTCACACTCATTGGATCGATCCACGCAGTCTGAGGCTGGCAATTTTTACGGTCCAGCCGATGGCATATGTACGCTGCAACACTGATGATACTTTGTAGTGCAGTAACTGCCAGCAATACGCTTCAAGTTGGCTTATCTGCATTGATGCCATTTTCTTTGGCATTGGCACTTCAAGTTGTCTCGATTGTCTCAGGCATGTCAATATTCCACACGCTGCAGCCTAGCTCTCAGGAGGTGAGAAGCCCAGATGATTATACATACTTCGAAGTAGTATTATAAGTATACTAGAAGTAGTGTACTTGAAAGCATAATGAACGCTCGCTTAGATGAAGCGCAGATGATGTACCGCTGCTGAATTTTTGCTTTTACCAAAAAAAAGGAGCCCCCCATTTTTCTGCGTGGGTTCGATGAGGCGGCGAAGGGGCTTAAGGGGCTCAGACCGATGGTCTAGGCCTCTGCAATGCCCGCATCATCAACAACATATATGTAGATTGATTTGACTCGCTCAAGGCACAAAAATCTCACATTATCAAGAATGCGCTTTGAAGGCTGAAGAGATTATCGCATGCATTCACTTTTTCTTTGCAATTGAAGCTCTGACATTTGTGTGGCAGACAAGCACAAGAATCGATGCACGCATTCACGTTGACATAGTGTATCACGTCATATTTGCATCATCGTGCGTTTATCACGTTGCGTTTAAATTGTCACGGCGTTGTGTGGTGTGGACTATCTGAGCAAAGCGCTGCTGCGTCAACAGAGGCTTACTATATGCCAAGCGTATGCACAAAGGCTGTGCAAAGTCCACACGTACAGTCACACCAGATCATTGATGCGGCAGTGCTTCGCCCTCTTACAGTACCAATATGACACCAATGTTTGAACTCAGCCTCCAACAAGTGCCAGCATAGCAAGCTTACACCCTCAGTCGTGTCGCATACTTGATCACGACACCATCCCTGGTGCCACTTCAAAGTTCCCAACCTCAACAGCATGGCCTCCAGCCCCCCTGCCCCCGCTTCACACCCCTCAGCAGCGCCTCGCGGCACGCAGCATGTGCCCAGCGAGAACAGCGCATGTTGCTGGGGCGTCGACCCCCCTTGCGGAGCAGCGCTGCTGCCGCCCACTTGCTGAGCACTGCCCGTGACAGGCCACACCGCCCCTGTTGCCAGCAGCAGCAGCTGCAGCAGCACGGCAGCGCTCGGCAAGCGCGCCGCTTGCGCGCAAGATTGCCGAGCATGGTAGCGTGGCACGCGCATTGAGCGCTACCACAAGCCCAGGGGGGGCGCTGCTGAGGCAAGCAGGCAACTGAACAGTGACTGCGGGCCAGCAAGGAAGCGCGCACACATTATCAATCTTGCCTTAGCGGGTCGGCAGTGCGCAGCAACTTCATCTGGTGCTTTGCGATCGCGGCCTTCCAGGGCTGGAGAAACAGCTAGCTGGTGCAGCTCGGCAAACAGCAAAGGCGGTGCCAAGCGCCCGCATACAAAGGAGCAGAGCAAATTGTGCAACTGGCAACAGAGCAGGCGACGTTACCACTGCAAGAAGTGCCGCGGTCCAGCAAGCATGGCACTCAGCATTACTTCTGTGAGTAATGTGGTGAAAAAGGAATCTGCCAGCACGGAAAGGAACGCAAGACGTGCAGGGCTTGTGATGGTGAGGCGTTTTGCGAGCATGATAAGCGACGCGCACAGCAGTTGCAAGGAGTGCGGCCCATACAAGCGCGGCATGCGCCGCGACCAATGCAGGGATAGTGGTGGCACGAGCTTGTGCGATCACGTGCGCTGAGCGTGTTTTTGGACACGAGGGGTACACGCAACTTGATTGAATGTTCTAAAATGCAAAACAAACACAGGGCCTGATCTTTTGAAGAGCAGGATCTGCAGCAGTGAATCTCTTGAAGTTCACTCCTGCTGAGCTATGAGTGCATGGAAATAACAATCAATACTTAGAAGTAGGTGACACAGCACAAGGTTGCTTTACGCTCAAGCTGAGAGCGCAGGCGCGAGTACTGAGTAGCGCGCCCGCCGCCGCGCGAGGAACGCGCCCGCCGCCACTAAATTTGCAAATGAGCGCAGGCGTGAGTAACGTGCCCGCCGCCGAAAGAGCGCAGGCCAGGCACTGCAGGCGCAAGTGATGCAGCCGCCATAAATCATGATTGATGCTGTGTGTTGCGATGCCGCTGCTGCAACTTTAGCATAGGGGACGCGCGATGCTATGTACCACACCTTATTATCAGGTTATAGGTGCACAGACATACAACCTTTTATTTTCGAATAAACCTTATTTTGAGATCTGTAATTACCCCACAGCATCACAGATTTAGATTTGGTGTGCTGCAGATCTGTTGCAAAAGACATTGTTGCACGGGGAGCCATAGCATTTGGCCATGTTAGTTAGAAGTGATTAACATTGCGCATTGAGACACTTTGTCACAAGATTTTCGCATGAATCTGCAGTGCAAAAAGTTACGACGCTGTTGCGTGAGCTTTTGTCCGATCAAAGCTGTTGCGAACTCGCGTACTCCTCTGTACAGTACAGTCCTCCCGCGGATGTACAGTTCATTCTCTAAAAAAAACTGGCGTTGGACAATTTATTTATAAATAAATAAATGCAGTAGTGCACTCAGTGCACTCAGTACAGTTTTGCCTGGTGGTGGCAAGAGGTAGAGAGATGGTGGGATCACGTAAGGCACGTCAAACCCAGCAGCGTTCGCCACCAATGTCCCTCAAGCAGTTTTCGGACATCATGGATCCGCCGGCGCCGGAGGACGACCGCCAACAGCGTATAGCGAGGCGTGAGCATGATGCCGCCACTCGAGACATGATAAGGGAGGTGGAGGAGGACAACAGGCGGCTGCGAGCTGCCCTCGAGGAGCAATGCCGAAAGACGCAAGAGCAGTGCCGGAAGACGCAAGAATTAGAGGTGCACATCGCGCAGCAGAAGGTCACGGACGAACAGCAGGGAACGCCACGAAACCCCGAGGACGACCACAGGCAGCGAGGGTAGAGGTCAGCAAGCGAATGCCTTACAGCTTCCTTTTTGAGTTCCGTGTATGAGCAACAGGCCAGTCCATTCCGTTTACACGGATCGATTTCGTAATCGAAACTGTGTTTGTTTGCGTGTCCTGGCATGTGTATTGTAGAGTACGTTGCCACATAGCCGTTTCATGATTACATCACACTGTACAGGAAAAGCAGGCAGATTCCGGCAGATCTGGTGCATGCCAACATGACTGTAACAGTTATGTACGAGATGGTATCATGTCCTTCTTGCGGGGATTGGCTCGCCGCTGTCGCTGCCGCTTGTGCTCAGCCTTCATCCAGGCAGTGCAGGCATCACGGGGTATGTGCTTGTGTATTTACGCTAGAGCGCTGACTTCTGCGCTGCTTTGCACTCAGCTGCAGCAGCTGTTTGCGCTCCACAGCGAAACGTCGTCTGCGGTATGTCCACTCATCAGCACCGTTGATGATGTCCTGGCTGTTGTGGCCGCAGCGGCTGCTGTACACAGGGTGCAACTCAGCCAACAACCAAAAAAGAAACCGTTTTGGTTCCGTATTGCATTTTCACGGTTCCGTGTACCCGATCTTCAAACACGGTTTTGTGGGGATTTTTGTTTCGTTTTCCGCTTTGCTAGAACTGACGTTGGGAGTTGATTATGCTGCTTATACCACCATGCATACATGCATATAGGACGCACAGAAGCTTTCGTGTTTCATACAAAACGGGAAATCGGTTTCGTTTTTCATTCCGCTGCCGTTCTGTTGCGAATCTCTTGCAGACGGCCACAATCGCCAGCGCAGCGCAGCAGCGGCGTCAGCATGCCGTAGCCACCATTCCTGCGTGCGCAGGCACAATACAGCGGCCGCCCACGATGGTGGCGACAGAAGCAGCGCCACCACAGCTCGATGAAGCGCAGGCGGCGCACGGATACGAACTTCAAGCCAGCTCGCAGCAGACGGCGGGCAGGCGGCGCATGGATCGCAGCAGAGGGCGCGCATGCGCATACGTCTCCAGCGACTCCAGCGAGCATGCCGAAGGCGCCAGTCATCCGTCAGACGCCGATGACGACGACGATGCACGCAATTACGCCTCGGAGTCCGACAGCAGCTTCGACGGCAGCCCAGCGAGAAAACGCGCGCGCGGCGCCGGATCCAACGGCTCTCAGCGACGTGCGCCGACCGCACGCGGCGCATCGCGCTCGCGGCCTGCCAGCTCTGGAGGCGCAGCTGGTGCTTCAGAGGCGAGCAGCGCGGAGAGTGCCAAGCGCCCCAGCAAGAAGACGGAGCCCAACCAGAACAGGCATGGCAAGCACAAATCGTGCGACCACGGCAGGCGGCGTGACAGGTGCCTAGCATGCGGCGGTAGTGCCTTATGTGAACACTGCGTTTAACGCTACAGCTGCCCAAAGTGCCGCGGTAAATGAGTATGCGAGCACGGCAGGCAGCATTACTACTGTAAGCCGTGTGGTGGGAAAGGAATCTGCGAGCACGGGATAGAACGCAAGACGTGCAGGCCTTGTGGTGGTTCGGTGTTTTGCGAGCACGGCAATCGGCGCGGCTGCAAGTGCAAGGACTGTGGTGGGAAAGCCCAACCCAGAAGCGGCACGCGCCGCGACGCCAGTAGGGAGAGTGGTGGCACGGGCGGTGGGGTGGCCCAACACGAGAGCGGTGGGCGCCGCAACGACTGCGGGGACAGTGGTGGCACGCGCATTTGCACGCACGGCAGGCTGCGTAGTCGCTGCAACGAGTGCAACAAGTAATGAATTGAGCATGACGACAAGTAATTGATTAAGCACCGCGATGCGTGACGACATGCGCACTTCAGCATCGTGCTGTTCGCAATACATCATGGCTTTCCCGACTTCTGCCTGCTGTTTTGAGATTTCTTCTTCTGTGTGTGTTGCCTGTTCCAAGGTGCCGCCATCGCTCATGTTTGTTCCGATCGCCTCGCGCCTGCTTTGCTGCATGACATAGCCCACGAATGCTGCATTGGATTTGTCACATTTGCTGTGCCGCAGCCGCCTTAGCTGAATCGCCCCCTTGGGCATCTGCATGCTGAGCGGGTCTTTATTGGTCTGTCTGAGCTTCGAGTGTCACAGTGTGAGTGGTGCTGAAAATTTGATGGACTCAGCAGACAATGCATATGATGGCTATGTTCATTTGCCAGAGCTGATGTTGATGCAAACGATGCACAAAAAATACCCTGAAACCCCCCATAAAGCATGAGGCATTATTGCAGGTGTTGGCGCAGTTCTGTGATGATGCTCTCATGTTGCAAGTGGTTGGCTGAAAGCCTCAAGACACCTGGATCCGTGATCAACGCTGCAGTTTCAAGCAGCCAAGTGTGCATTGCAGCAGTCTGATGTACGGCATGAGAGGCGACGCCTGCACACAAACTTTGCGTATAATTGTCATTGAAGCGCCACCCATACTGACTGCCGTGAACTCGTGTACTCCACTGTACAGTTCATGCTGCTCATCCCTGCGGGTTCGCCGCCAGGCTTGAAGCTGAGCGCTGCTGCATCCTGCTCTACTGCACAAACGTCCGGGTTGCTGCTGCTCAGGCGCGTGCACACGCGATCTGGTGGTAGGCCTGTGGTAGAACGCAGCAATTTGCGCACGACATACGTCAAGCAGAGGCAACATTGGTCAAGCAGAAGCAGCAGATGGATACACGTGCGCTCTTCTTTGCTACTTCAGTAACAAGAAAGCACCTTATTCCTAAAGAGATGGGGGGGCGAGCGACCCAAGAAAGGCAGCCTCTTTTGTAAGTTGCGCTTGAAGCAAGTCAAACAGCATCACTGCCTGATTCTGAAACGAATGTGTGCATCACCTCATGTTTTCTGTTGCAGATCATGTCATGTGCACGCTGCGGCATTACATTTGCATTGCTACTGAACCATGCTGCCACACGATAAGCACATTCAAAACCAGCACGCTCCAGTGATGCCAAAGCCAAAAGTGTTAGACGTTTGATGCAGCAAACAAGGCCGTTGCGCAAAATTGTGAGCGGAGACACTGAGCCCTCTTGCAGGCTGTGAAGCGTGGCCGCAGGCTTAAGACTGCAGAATCATAAGTGCTGCGCGCCAACATGATGCAAGCGGACAGCGCATCCTGTGCAGCAACACCGCACGTGCTGTTGCTGGAGGGTGTTGCCGCTGGGAGCGGCAACAGAAGTCCAGCGTGCTGGTGAATGGTGATAGCGGTATGCGAACGTGTACGTACCCACCGCAAAGAACAGCAAGCGTGGCATCACCTTTGTGCGGTAGTGCGGTGACTTGCGCGTGCCATTACTTAAGAAGGCGCGCACCCTGAAGGGTCTCTCGCCTATAATGAAAAGTATAATACGCCTGACACGGAGAGGCCATGTGCAACACGCGTGTTGGTTTGCTTGATTAGTTGCAGCAATGCTTTGGTTTGGCACTGCTGCTGGCGACTGTGTACTTGACGGCAATGACAGTGACGCTGCACATGAGACTAGAGTATATGCGGCCACAACGTGCTAGAGGAAATTATACTGCACACATCGAACTGGCCACATGTGCAGATGAAGGCGTTTCTATGATAGTTTGGTGCACTGCGGGTGACACGCCGGTGCCAACGCACAGGATGCGTACAACTTGAGAACACAACGCGAAAGTCTCAAGAATAGAGTTGGAACAGTGCTGTGAGTCCTGCTTCAAACTTGCATGTGCTTATTGAGTGTGCTCAATGGGCTTTGTGGATAGCATCCAATGCCTCGAATACAACCTGCTGGTGCTGCCCATGAGAAGTAGCTGTCATTAGAATACACGCACGACACATGTTGGTGAGCCGAGATTGGAGTGGGCAAGCCAAGGTTGGCGTCAGAAGACAAGGATAAGGAAGATAATGTGTGGCATCAGTGTACAAATTGTTGCTGCTGCAGCTTTTTGTTTGATTCAATGCTTGTCAGCAGCTTTCTGCACTGACATTATGGAGGATAATTGTTCACGTGGCTTACCTCGCTGTATAAGCTGAGCAACATCCACCTTCATGGGCTCCAGATGATAGCATAGCTTCCTCTGCGCGCTGTTGAGAAAAGACTGCTGGCAGTACCTTAGTACGCAAGCGTCCATCGCCACACCAGTGTTGTGTAGGTCTCGTGACAGGACACCGTGCAAGTGCTTGATGCCATCGATCACCCCAGTACACACGCGACACTGCACCTGCTCTGCTGCTGCCGCCGCCAGGCTGACAGCTGGCACCGCCAAAACGTATAAGATTACTTGAATTGCCGTCATGGCCGGCGCACGTGCGACGCGAAACAAATCTGAACATTAACGGATGTGAAGTTACAAGTGGAACTGATGTTGTTGACTCTCCCCATTTTTTTAACAGTTCATGCACCCCCATGCGGGGCCCGCTGTAACTGACAGCACAGCTTCTGAGTCACCTCTGTACTTCACCTCTGTACTTTAACCCTCTCGTACAGGGCGCCATTCAGTTGATGCAGATGCAGCGCCGTGTCAATCAACATCAGGATTCTGACGCGTCAGAATGGGTCTGTTGCCTGCGTTTTGCTAGAATGCACTCATGGACTTGTATTTTCTATGAAGAGGGCACATACCGTGTGTGTTCAGGGTTTTGTAAAACCTTCTATCCTATGCAGCGCCTCGGGTGAGGGTTAGGGTTACGGCTAAGGTTAGGGTTGAGGGTAGGCCTAGGGTTAGGACATCAGTACTGCACCCCAAAGCTTGACACCATGGTGGTCAACTGTGCAGTGCTGGTGCTTGGGGATAATTAGGTATCCCCAAGGCTGGTGACATGGTTGAGATAAAGGGCCATTTGGCTCTCCAGTTTTTCCCATACAGCACCAAGCACAAGAGGCTGTCAACATCTTGGCCAAGACTAAGACTTCAGCCCAGCACGGCGCATACGCACCAGTTGCAAGCACAGCATGATCAGAATTTGCTCCGAGGCTTTGGTGCCATCCTCAGAATTGCTACAGAAATGCCGCGGTGGCAATTGGGTGCTTGGCAGCATTAGGGCGCAGCAGCGGAAACTGCTTGAAGGTGCCGCAGCGGAGTATGCAAGCAGTATGCACATATCCTATACATATACTTCTATGTCACTGCCAGCCCTCTGGCATTAAAGCGCATGATACTAGCGCCGTATGTTCCGCTCTGTCAGCAGCGCTCACATGGCGTTCTCTTTGCAGGCAATGAATGACAGACATGGTTGAGTCTATGGAAGCGGACGGTCGGCAGTTGAAAAAGGGGCGGAACGCTGTTGGGCGATATCATTTGGGGGCGATTGTCAATGAGCATTCTGATAATTAACTGACAAGGTATTCACTCCGGAAGCAACCTTGATGCAAATCATCTGGGCTTTTCACGCTCTGAGCGAGACTAAAAGTACACCGACCTACTTCAACTTTCATGACGATGGGCTCGGTCAGCTCGTTCGTCAAGCAGGCAACAGGCATCCGAGAATACCACGCACATCATGCAGCACAGAAGGGAGCAGATAAATGTGCAATTGGACCACAAGGCCAAGCTCTGGGTAGCATTGAAGACTGATCCATTCTTCGAGACACAAGCACGTTCGCCATGCAATGCTGTGCCCAAACCCATTACAAGCTGGTGCACCGCTCAAGGGGAAACGTCTGTGTGTGTTGCCTTTCGCATAGTCATGTTGTGCCATGACGAGAGGGTTTGTGTCGCAATGGCTAGCACATATGATGGGTCACTTGCGTCATGCGCGTGTGCCGCGCACGTTGCGGGCGGCCGCGCTTGCATGTACGTGAAGTATATCAACGCGTCTTCGATGAGAACTTCAAGCCTTGCGCTTCTTGCGGCCAGGCTCTTTGGCGTCCGCTGCAGCCTCCGCAGGCTCCGCCGCCTGAGCAATGCAACATCAAAGATTGCATGGTTAGCGCTGAGACGCGCTCTGGTTATCTTGCAGGTATCGAACACTAGGGTGACACTCGCGCATTCACCATGCAGGCGCGTAAGCTGAAATGTTGCCAATGTGACCAAAACCTGCAAGCGGTGCCATAATGCACTGCCATTGAGTGCGTGAATCTTGCGGCCTGGCAGCAACTCATGGGCAAAGGCTTCCAAACAAAGGCCAACAGGATGGCCAATGAACACTCAACTTGACATGTGAGATGAAAATGTGAGGCACCCGTGCATTGTGCATGTTTGCACCGCAAGAAACGGCGCAGCTGAGGCATTCACAACGCCACATTACATGTTCGCCCTGCAACAAATGAATGAGTCAGCTGTCGCATTCACAGCGCTGCGTACCTTCTCAGGCTTGGCAGGAGCTGCCTTTGCTCCCTTCTTGGCAGCTGCTGCTGCGGCGGGCGGGGCCGCAGCAGCGGCAGGCGCCTCCTCAACCCCCGCAAAATACTCCTGTCACCCATGCGGAATTGCGGGAGACGTCAACGTGAGATTGCCGAGTCCGTTCAACCTGCCCTCAATATGCTGCGCTCTCCTACACTGTGGGGAAGTAACTAGCATCAACCTGTGCCTGCGGGGGCGTCTGTGGAGTGAGGGTGCTCGATTGCCCCCCATGGCACGCTGCGGCAAAGTGCTGCTGAGAAGTTGAAGTTTGCAAGGGTGCCGCGCGCAGTTTCAGACATGCAAACCATGCGATGCACTGCCAAGAGGGCAGGCACATGCACATCCAGTCGTGCAATTCAAGTGTTACAGCTTAGTGGGCACCAAAACATCTGCCAGCGCGGCGCGCGGTGACATGTTCAGACGGTCGCTTATGGCATTCACATCGGGCGAGAAACATGGGGGCCCAAACATTCTTCCTTTTCTACACCAGCGTCGAAGGAAAATGACCTGGACTTTGCCTCGAAAAGAGGACGAATGATCGGGCGACGCAAGGGCCTTTCGAGACAAAAAGGTGCAGAACTGCTGAGGTTGGACCGCCGCAGGTGACGCCCCATGCGTTTTAAATGGCATGCCCAATGCGTGTTATACGGCATTTTTGTTCTGACTCAAAGAGGCCACAGCATGAACTGCCCCCTTCCTGATTGAAACAGCCATAGTTGAAGTATATGTGCATACCTTGCTGCCCGTAGGGTCGGCCTTCATGGACTTTTCGCCGGGCTTCCACCCTGCAGGGCACACCTCCCCGTGCTTGTCTGTGTACTGGAACGCCTGCACCAGCCGGAGAGCCTGCGGCAGCAGTACACGCGGAAGTGTACCAAAGTGTACTACTTGGTGTAACATGCGCACTATGATTTTGGTTTACATACTTCAGGTACGACAGTATTTCGAGTACTGCAGTATTGAACACTGCAAGGATGCTCGCTGCCAGCTACGCTGTTGTTGCATGGGGGGCACACTTATAGCAGTGTGTTTACAGGCGGGCCCCCCGACTGATGCTTCAAAGCTGAACACAGCCTCAATGCACTACGTTAGCTCATGGGCATCTTGACATAGCCATTCTCTGAAGTGGATGTTCACAGCGTCCTCCTCCTTGAACAGTAACATGAGACTATAGCACGGCTGTAGCACAAATATTCTTTAATAACCCCGCAGCCATCCAAACAGTATGGCACACATTCTGCTGTAAGAGCGCGAACGACAAGTGTGCTGGTGGCGTACAAACATACCTCTTCGGCGTTGCGGCCCACGGGCAGGTCGTTGATGGTGATGTGACGGACGACCCCCTTGTCGCTGATGATGAACAGCCCCCTTAACGCTATCCCCTCGCCCTCAATGAGCACCCCATAGTCCTGCGGAACGCATAACAACGAGACCCGGCACACAGATTGATCAGCGCTGTGGGCGGTTAAAGCAGACGCGTGCGCACAGATTTCATTTTTGTACAATGAAGTACCAGTCGTATTCCTCCAACTTCATCTTTGCACTCCCCCCTACACCGCTGCGGCTTGTAGACTCAGTGGAATCCGCTATATGGATGAGCGACGTGCAAACTTCAACTGTATGTTTGATGCTCTAGCAGGACAACATCGAGCGTGCTGCTACAGCCGACAGATGTTAATGGCCGGCATGTGCCTATTTGGGTTACAGTTACCAACATTTCCGCACACACCCATGCGTCACCACATAATAGATCGCACTCCTACAATAAGTCTGGCCCGCTTGGGCACTTTTGAGTCCTCCAAGTCTCAGCCAGCTTGTGCGAAATCAGGGTGGCACGCTCCGCTCTGAGGATGTGGGTTGTCATCGCCGCCAGCGCACCTGCTTTTCCACGTGACTGACAAGCGATGGGTAATAGTGAGCGGGGACCAAAAGGAGTACCACTGAGCTCACTGAGCTGCTGTGAATGTTGCACGCTGTTGAAGTAGGCGACAGCATCGTGGTGCGTGCTTCGCGAGTGGATGCTGAAGTAATTTGTTGGCAACGGTCACCAAGAATGTGCATGGCAAGTTATACATTATATTGGGCTTGCTCACAGCGTTGAAAACAGGAAGTTATGTCCTGCAGCCACTTCACCTGCAGAATTGTTCAAGTATGTGACTGCCTGTGTGTGAACTGGAGGCAAACGCGAATGCCTGCAGTATGTGTTAACTGCAATAGTACGCTTGATACGCTCGACCATTGGCCAGTGGCGAGATCGACAATGCCTGAAACTTTCCCGCATCAGCGTTGAGCCTACCTTCACCACAATACTGCATGGAGTTCACAGCTCACCTTGGAGACCCCCACACGAAGCCCTGGCAGGCGTCACCCTGGGGTGTGTACTCGCAGTACCTATGCCCCTTCACCCCGGCCCCTTTGTCAGGCACAAAGGCACTAGGACTCCGTTTGCATATGTCGTGAGAGACATGGCAACAACGCTCTCCAAACTCTACATACCTGCGAGACTTTCAGCACGCGGTCCGCCTAAGTAGGCATGCTGACGGCGCCAATGACTTTCAGGCTACCAATGCGATGCGCGGGCAGCTACATGATACTACAAGGTAGCAAAGAGCATGCTCGCAGTATACCCTAGCCTGATTTTCAAACATGGGCACTATGGCCCCGTTTGCATATGTGATGGGAGACGTGACAATGCAGGTCGCCCAGCGGCGTACATGTTGACCATACTTACATACCTTCGAGACTTTCAGCGCGCGGTGCGCTAGGATGGGCATGTTGACGGCGCCAATGACTTTCAGGCCACCAACACCATGTGCTGGCATTTACGTGTGTACCAAAGAGCATATGTGCAGTATGACTTCGGCCTGATGTTGAGGCACAAAGGCACTAGGGCTACGTTTTCACATGTGATGCCGCAAGCGCACGTCACCCAGCGGTGCACATGTTTACCCTACATACCTACATACCTTAGAGACTTTTAGCGCGCGGTCCGCCAGGATGGGCATGTTGACGGCGCCTATACCCCCCTCCTTGCGCGGCTTCTCCACCCACGACAGGTGGCAGTACTCAGAGTCCGTACTGCATCCCACCAGCTGCGCAGGAATGAGCATGCACGGCAGTGAGGGGCAGATCGATCAGATCGGTGCAGATTCTGATGGTTGATTCTGGGGGAGGGGGGGGGCACTCGGTCGGTGTCGCAGCGCCTCAGCTGCGCAGGGGGCGTAGAGCAGCGTGCAAAAGTGAGGTGACTTCAACCGAGGCAGCCTGAGAAGTTGAAGTAGCCGTGATGCTACAGAGATGTGTTGCGTTGCAGCATTCTGTTAAAAGTGGCAGGTGCCAGTGCTCCAGGACTGTGCTGCAGCAGCAGCAGCTGCTGGTGCGTGGCTTCACGAGCAGTAACACAATCATCTTCGAGACATGGAATGAAAGCGCAATTCCATTTAGTATTTGTGGTAAATATACGGTGCTGCTCGACAGGTCTTTAGCAAAGGGTGGCCATCCACCAAAGTGTGTGCTGCAGTTCACCAGCTGCAGAGCGCGCGGAGAGGGCGATGAACAGGATGGTCGACCGTGTGCAACAAGCCATGGTAGCATGCTGCAACTTGCGGGCTGCACAGGGCGTGCAGAGCAGCGTGCACAAGACCGTCGAGCAATTGACCACACACCGAGCCAGTGCTCAAATTGAAGTTGATACCCAGTTGAAGATGACGAAGATGCAGTTGCACTCCCAGTCGCGACGCGCACGATTACGGGCATACATACAAGCGGAAGCAGCAGCAGTGCGTGACGCCATGCGCCCTTGTTCTCTCCAGGAATACTGACTTGACGGAGGGCGCCGGGTGTACATCACTTAGGGTTAGGCCCTAACCCTAACCCTTGTCGGCCACGACCAGCGGCAAAGCACGCCCCCCGTTGTGAAACATGCGGCCGCCATTGAGCTTTGCGAGTTTACGCAAGCTGTGTGGCGCTACTTCACAGCAGCGCCGACCAGCACGCAGCGCAATACTGACAACGATACATGTATGCGTCATGACTGTCGTCATTGCGTGACACAGACAATCTGGGGGTACATCTAAGGTAACATGGCCAGCCAATCGGGCGTCACGCTAGCCAGCACCACCAAAAGGCCGTACACACACACAAAAAGTACAATGGCCACGTACGCACTGACCTTGTGCACTACCGAAAAGAACCGTGGGCTGAAGCATGTCACATGTCTGGTGCAGTTTCATGAAAAACCGAATCAAAAGATTGTAGAGCTCTAGGTGACGAGGGATGGTTAGCCGCAAGTGCCTTCCACCAACATATACTTTAGTGGGCCATGATGGACACTCACCTCACAGTCAACCTTCTTAAACTCCTCATAAGCCTCGCTGAACTGTATGATCTCCGTTGGACACACAAAGGTGTGGTCCAGGGGCCAGAAGAAGAGCACCAGGTACTTGCCCTTGTAGTCCTTTAGCGAGACCTGTGGCGTGCACAGAGCGTGACGGAAATGTTCACATACACTTTGTGAAGTGCACACAGCGTGACGAAAATGGAAGTGTTCGCATACACTTTGTGTCATGATAGCCGCGCAAGACGCAACACCAGGCGCAGCACAGCACAGCCAGCCGCCTTTGCTGCTGCCTGCAGAACACCACATGCTCAGCAGAAAAGAAATAGACCATGTGCTCTCCCAGGCATAAGTTTATAAAGGAACATATGGCCTTCCTCGGCGTGTCGCAACGGTAGGTCCACGGAATGCGAGCAGATATATTCATCTATATAAGGAATATTGTAGCAGGATGAGCATCACAGCAGGCCTCACACATGCTGGATTTCTGCGCCAGCTCAGCATGCTCGCTGCACACCGGGTAGAGTACCACTGCGCACATAAACATCGCTGTTGCTTGCTGCAGCTTTGCTTCATGTCAGCATGCCATGCACTGCACGAGCTGTGTGCTTCTTTTCAATCCATGTTCCGTGTTGCGGTGGTGGGCGACTTCGCTGGTGCACAAGCAGCAATCAGTTCATCCTGCCAATTTGTCGGAGCTAGACTACCTTCATCGATACGGCACTGTCGATGTGCAGCCACCAGCAATGATAACATTGCCAGCCAGCAGGGGCACACCAGCACATTTTGCGCATCTTGATCAAACTGATCGCTTGCCTTTTTGAAGGTCTTGTCCGGCATGAGCGCATCTGCGGTGAAGTCGGGAGCTGCTTTGCCCACGGTCGCCATGCTTATAGTCTTCGCTGGTCCCACTGCACCAGATCGCACCGCTGGGCTCTCACGCAAACGTGAGCAAAGATACGATTAAAAAAAATATTGTGTCCCTATTATTCGAGTTCTAGATTCGCAAACCTTCTGAGCATGTTGGCAGTAACAGTTTTGCACATTCAACTATGCAATCTGTCTAGGTCACATTGCATCACGATTGAGGCCATTTCCCCCAATAGATGACGTTGCTGCGCATGCTGCGCAGGATATGACAAAATCTTGTCCCTATTACTCAAGTTCTGGATTCGCGAACCTTTCACTGTAATATGACATCAACTATGCAACCTCTAGTCACATTGCATCACAATGACGGCGGTGTCCCCGCCAAGTAGATGCAGTTGCAATGTTAAAGTCAGGCGCAATACAACATTAAGGTTAACGCGTTTCGACGATCGGGGCCATGCGGTCCAGCTTCGTCGATGGACTGCATAGCCACACATGCACCTCAGAGTAGTAGAATAAGCAGGAGCACAATAGACAACAGTTTCAATCTGGCAAACTTCACACCCAAACTACTGTGGTGATTGAAAGCGTACAAAAGTTGCAACGCTTGTAAGCGACCGAAGAATCGTATGATGATTATTTGGAAGACGTGAGCAGAGAATTGGCCAAATTTGCATCCAACTATATGCCCTGTCATGACTGCAGCTACAGAGTACAAAAGCCGCCGTCGCGACTCTGTTGGAAGAAGACGTGAACGACAAGCAGCGTGGCCATGCATCCACACATACATAGGCACCACAAGCCCTTGAACTATTGACCAACGTGTCTCTGCACATCCATGGATTTGGGTGATCACTCGAGTACAGAAATTTGCCAGCCGCTCAAGCTGATGGTTGTCCACCTTGCCTCAGGCGCATTCACAGCAGAGGCGCTGCAATGCGTGGGAAGATTTGCTACGGAATTTCCCATGTGCTTGACTGAGGCCTCACTGCTTTGAGCGTGCCCCTGGCGCAAGAGCATGTGCCTCATTATCAAGTGAGTCATTGACCCTTCATGTGATTACATTACAGGGTAACAACAGGACTCTGGCAAGTCATGCTAGCAAAGCTGAGCGTTGCGTGGCATGGTGTGAACTAATGCACATTGTACCTGATCAGTGCCGGCATAGTGTTTTGCTACCAAACGCTGCAGCGGCACAACTGATACCTCTGGGAGGTGTTCTTTGCATGTTGCCATTATGCCACTGTACGCAATTAGAGTCTTGGCTTCATGGGCACTCAAGCCATCACTTTCTACCATTGGGAGCTCCAGCCACGGCAACTTGAAGACACGCACCCACCCTTTATTGATCCACTCCAAGAAAGTCCTCTAGCAGCATGCACCGGTGGTGGCCATGGCCGACGACTCGAATGCTGACGATACATCATACAAGTCAAACCTCATTTGCGTGGTGGTAGTACGCTATGGAAGGCCTTACACAGCCGTGCTCTGCGTGAACACATGGACCAGGTTATGATGCAAAACTTCAAGCAGCGCACATGGCATGTCAGGCAGCTTGTCTTGGCACGCTTGCTGCACCGCACAGAAGCGCCGGGGGGAAAAAGTGAATGGAATACCTCAAAACCAGAAAGAAAAGAACATTTTTTGGTATTGGCACTGCACAACCATGGAATGTGACAACAGGAAGGGGCTGTCACAGTGCACCCTGAGAGCCAGCTGAGTAATGTACATGTAGGCCCACATTGCTAATCAAAAGCTGCACCGAAGTACCGGTGATTGAATTAACCAGGAGATGTGTCAGTGACAACAGAAAGGGGCTGTGCACCCTAAGGGGCCAGCTGAGTAATGTACATGTAGGCCCACATTGCTAATCAAAAGCTGCACTGAAGTACTGGTATTGTATACCGCTCACGGCACCATCAAGTGGCGTCACGGCAATCTCAGTACGCACGTGATGGGGCACAGTAGACCCGCAAGTGGAATGAAGGCTGGGGGAGTGCGAGGGGGGGGGGGCGGGGGGGCGGGGGGGGCAAGATGAGCACTGATGTGCTGCAAATCCAGCAGAGACTGGGTGACACCCACAAAAGTGTGGTGCTTGCCTCAAGGGCACACCCTGAGCTGTCCAATGCGACGGCTGCCTGCTGCCAGCACGCTGATGCTGCGGCTGTTAGTGCTACTGATCGCTGCTGCTGCGGCGGCGCGCCGGCTGCTGCTTGCAGCTGCATGCCGCCGCTGCGCATGCTGTTGCGGCAGCTGCAGCTGTGCAGCATTGCTGACTGGCAGCAATGGCAGCAAGCAACAGTATGTGGATTAATGAGGTGGTTCCTGTGCCGCTGGCCAGGGTTCCCGGCTCTACGCACCAATACTCAAAGGGAAATTTGACACGCCGCCAGCAACCAACGTCATGACGTGGGGCTGCACAGCATATCAGAGCAGCATGGGGTGACAATCGCAGGCACCCTCACATGCTCAAAGATGTAGAGGTACGTTCTACTTTGCTCCTCCTATCTGACTGAGCGTAGACGCGCAAAAATCAAACTGGCCCGGACATGGCCAGGACATGGACATGGCCAGGACATGTCCTGGCCATGGACACATCTTGGCCTGCCAGTGGCACTTATGCGTGTAGGCAACTATATGCCTGCTGCTGCTGCTGCGGCTGCTGCTGTTACTGCTCCTCCTGCTTATGTTGCTGCTCGGTCAGCATCCTCATCTTCAGCACTCTGCCATGTGCCTTGTGCTGCTGTTGCTGTCACTTGGGCTGCTGCGGTAACCCCTTTCAAGCATTGCGCTCACACTGCTGGCACCACCAGATCCCTCTGGCGACAGCGGCACCGGCGGCACTGCTGCACAGTGCGCGCAGCTGCCGCCATAGCCATAGCTGCTGTCTTCATTGCCGCAATCACGGCACCGACCGGCAAAGCCACCGAGCATCGCGCCGCCACCGCCGCCAACCCGCGGCGCCGCGCCTGCGGGGGCAGCGGCGGCGCTGGCAGCAGCGGCAGCGGCAGCGGCGGCGGCAGCGGCGGCGGTCTCCAACCCGTCGCGCACTGCCTCCTGCGCGGCAGCGATGGACTCGTGGAAGCCCTTCATGCGCACGGGCGAGGAGCGCCGCCTCAGGTCCTTGGCGTTGCACGTGTCGGTGAAGACGCGGCACGTGTGGCGGTACGCGGCGAGGCGTGACGCACCGCGGAAGGCGGCGTCCCACATGGCGCCGAGGGGGACGCGTGCGCGCAGCCCGCGCGTGCCGGGCGGCCTGCAGCAGCAGCGAGCAGCAGCAGCTTATTAACATCAAGATATTTCATAATTTCAAGTAATAAAAATTTAATCAAACGTGTATTTTTAAGCAAAACTGAACTGGAATGTGGCGTCCTACATGGCGCCCAGCACCACGCGTGCGCACAACCCGCACGCCCTTGGCGGCCTGCCAGTGCGGAGCGGTGATGACAGTGAGTCATGGTGCGGTAAAGAGCGGAGGTGACTCAGAGGCGTGATGGAGCAGAAGACGTCTGGGAGAGTGAAGATGACTCTCCGCCATGGCGGCAGAGCTCAGCATGCAAAGAATCGCGTAGGGCATGGCGAGGCTTCCTGCACGACGCTGCGCGGCGTGCGCACCGTCAGCGTGCGGCGCATGCACGTCACCTCAGAGGCGTGCGCGCATTGCGCAGCTGGGCGTGACACGCATGAATGTGAGCTCACACATACTCTGGCGCGCTTCACTCTAATCGAGCGGAGTTGGCGGACAAAGGCTTATTTTGCTGCACGTGATGGCACATCAGCGCATGCTGGCCGTGCGCCTGCTGCGGTCCTTAGAGACATGCAGTGATTGTGTCCGTGTGTGCTGCAGCGCCAGGATAGGCACTTCCAAGAGTGCGGCACAAGTGGAGTGGGCACTTATAACAGGTGGCCCATGGGCATGTGTTGTCCCAGAATGACCTCATAGCACCTTCAGAGGGCCGTTGATGAGTGTGAGCATGGTTGCAGCAACGCCAACACGATGTGATGGATGCCGAGGTGTGGGCCCCGCTCAGGGGTAAACTTTGAAATGACATCATCGCACAAGCTGCTGAGCGTCCAGTGACGCTTCACTCCGATTAAGCAGCCTGAGAGAAAAGCGCTCAAGGGGAGGGCTACATGCAACGGCTCGTATAGGGACACAATGATTCTACTGCGACAAGCAGAGCGCTGCCGCATGCTTTATGAGCACTGCAAGCATGTACTACCACTTCATGTGGCATGATGCAGCAGACGGTCGCTCCCACCTGCTGAAGCAGTGGAAGATGATGTTGGAAGGGCTGGGCGCCTCGTCCGCCGCCGCGATGAACGCCTCTGCCTCCCTCACGGTGCGCCGCGTGTGCTGCTTGATGCCGTCCCAGTCCACGATGAGCACGCGCACGAGGCCCGCAACTTCCTTCAATGTCAACTCCCCCTGTTGTCCATCCGTCGTCCCCCACAAGCCGAATGCCGGCAGCGGCCCCAGCGGCGGCGCCAGCGGCAGCGCCATGGGCGCTTCCGCACCATGCCTGCCGCCGTTTGATGTAGTAGTTGAAGTGTCGGCAGATGAAGGTCGGGGGGGGTAACGCGAGGCAGGGCTTAGGGGGCTCCACGTTGTGCGCTTCGTTGGGCGCTGGCTCTGGGTGGGGGACAGACACGCCGAGCTGCGGGAGCGCTTGACCCCTGTAATGGTTTGCTGTGCCAGCTGCTGCAAATGCGCAGAGGGTGGTGAGCAAAGGGCGGAGAATGGGGGGAGGGGGGGGGAGAGGGGTCAGTGAGATGCAGTGCAACAGTAATTAATGGGGTTTAGGAGTGCTGTTACCTCTTTCAGAAGCCAGCATACTCTGTTTTCAATTGTCAAGCGGCACCTGTGGACTCACGCCTCGCGCCTATGCAGAAGGCGATCGAAGGCTGCATGCAGTACAGTCACTCCAAGACTTAAGGCCGTTTTCATATTGTTGCATGCCAGAGGAGCGAATGACATTAGCACGCCACGGAGTGCCGATACGGGTTGCATTCAAGTTTCAATGCAGTGAAGGCTCAGAATAGACTTCGCTGTCAGAAACCGGTTCTGTAGGTACCTCCCTGTACCACATAGAACATGTAGAACTGCACTGCTTGCAAACAAGCAGTGCACCCAAGAAAATGTACGGCAACAGTGGTGTATATTCCTGATGTTGATGGTGTGCTCAGGCAGCCATTGCAAAAGCAGCATCAGTACCGCATAATATTCAAAGTTTATCTCATCACCATAGTGCACCAATTGAATGGATGCTTTGAAATTCATGTGCCATGCACTGAGCAAGTGCACTAGTAGGTCAACCTGCATGCCTATCAGTACACGTTTCGAAGGCTTAAACTATGATCACACATCTTCGTGCACAAGCTTCTCTCGAAGTTGAGTGGCACAAAATGCATTATAATGTATCAGCAGGCCCTTGAGCAAGTTGACACAGCATCCTGAAACCGCGCTCCTCCGAGTCAGTGTTGTGGAGAAATCTTGACACACATGAGATCAATACCATGACAACCAGTGGTCCGCGCACAGTCTCAAAATTTTGATGTAAACCAGGGCATATAGCATCATAAGTCACTGACAGCAGCACACCATCAGGTTGCAAATCCCCACACAGCTCTGACCTTGGGTGCCGCAGCCACTGCCACAAGCTGCTTGCCCCCTGTCTCGGGGCCCTCAAAACCCTCGCACTGCCAGGGTCGGGTGCTGCTCGTTGTGCGCAGCGCAGCAATGCCCGCAGGTGCTCGCGCCGGCGCCTTTGACGTTGGCGGCGACGCCCTCTTGCCATCGCCGCCATCGCCAAGCAGCCTGGCCCCACATCTCTCCAAAGCTGCAAGCAGCGGCATCACATGCTCCGCCACAGCACTCTTGACGCTTTGAAGGCCCGGGGCGCCACACAGCTGCTGACTCAGATGCGGGCGCTGGTAGGCGGCGTGTGCCGGCAGGATCGCGCGCCGCTGCATCGGCGCGCAGACGCTCAGCCTGCTGGATTCATCGGCTTGAGCACTGATGCGGCGGTGGTTGCTGCTGATGGTGTCGCCACTGCTGCTGCCAGTGCGCATCGCGGCCATCCCCATGTCGCCGCCCCAGTAGGCGGCGCGCTGTGCGCCATCTGATGAGCACTGCTGTGCACGCGCCGCCGCCATACTCGCCGCAGCCTCCCGCATGCCAGTGGGCGCCTCATCGGCATTGCACTCAAGGTAGCTGATGGTGTAGCGTCTGTGGCCGGCGCTCAGGGCCAGTGGTGCTTGCGCTGGCAATGATGGTGACACCCTGCCCATGGCGGATGCGGCGGCAGCGGCTCGTGCCGCGTCGTCCTGCGCAACACCGACGCTGCCTCTGCTGCCGCCGTTGCCGTTATGCCGCTGGTAGCGCTGCAGCGCCGTATTCTGTGTCTCAACAGCCAGCAGCACATCGTTGAGCTGCTGCTGCAGCGTCTGCTGCGAGGCGGCCCATGCCGCTTCTGCTGCCTCGAATGCGGCGGCCAGACTATTGCGCTGGCGGGCGACCGCAACCAGTTGCTGCCGAAGTATTGCCGTCTCCGCTACGGCGTTACTGCTGCTGCAGCTCTGGCCATGAACATCGCAGGACGCGGTCTGCGTGGCTCGCTCAGTAAACTCCAATTTGGAAGTTGAGCTGCAGAGCAGCGGCTGTAACTGTTGCGGCAGCTGCTGGTGTAGTGGAGATGCGCACTTCAAGTTGCTTGAATGGCCGCCGCTGGCTGCATCATCCAGCGGAGCCCGCAATGGTGGCTCGCCCTTTGCAACACAGGAGCCGCCAGCACGCTGCGCAGACGCTGCACCAGTCTGAATGCTCATTGCATGCTCTGAGTCAGCGAACTTCACGCTTGCATCAGAGCCATGCGCTGCCTCTTGCGCTGGCTGTCGTTGACACATCAACTGGTGCGTTGAGTCTAAACCCAGTGATGCGTGTGCAGCTGTTACAGTCACTGTGGCAGCAGCTGCTGCAGCTGGTAGATTGCTGAGAGTCTCAGAGTGTGAGTCGGACTCTGACACTGACTCAGCTTGAGTGTGGACTGTCCTCGGCATCCGATCCTCAATCTGCCAGAGTACAGCAGCAGTGCAGAGTGATGTTTGGTGCAGATTCTGAAGTCATAGAGCAGCTGCTGCTGCAGCAAATTAATGCTGCAGCACATTACAGAGCACCATGACATGGTCAGTAACTTTACTCTGCAGTACCCGTACCCACGATGACTGACAACACCCACATGCTTGACAAGCCGGTTCAAGCTTATGCCAACATGCATGTGGTGGCACTGAGTAGCTTCAAGCTGATCATACTGTGGCGACGCGGCGTGCAACAGTTACTGTCAACTTTAAAAGCAAGCAAGTCTGAGCTGTGACAGTCACAGTCTGATTCGGAGCAACCCATAGACTAAGTGATGCAGTAGCTGCTGACAGTGTCTGTGAGTGGGACTGACAGTCTGGGACCCGTCTACCACGGTGACCAGACTGAGTGTCACATGGTATTATTTGATAGCACCAAGTGTGCAGTGAAAGCGAAATTTGTCTTCATGTTCCAAAATCAAGTTCAAGCTGGTGCAGCAGCCGAGTGTGATGGTTCCAGTAGGACTGCATTACTTGCATAAAAACTGTACGTCAATACATCAAATGCTCGAGCTTCTCAGACCGATTGTATGATTTGAATCATTCAAACTACAAATCTGAACAATATCATAATAGTAAAGTTTAACGTAGATCAACCAATTTACAGCTAGTAGTACTAACTGTCACAAGGTACTATCCATTTACCGACGCTCATTCGAATAAAACCCCAGACCCACAAGACCGATTTGGAGTCTAAGATCCGAGACTTGGTAAGCCAACTGATCATTCGATTTACAGTTACTTGACTGACAGTGTACTGTACATTTACTGACGCTCGTAGTATCACCAATAATTTGAAACTCCAAACTTTGAACTTTGCACCCACTACGTCGTCGAGTACTACTAAGGGCCGTTCAGAATCTGTGCACTGCCAGGCGCTTTTTGCGTGAATTTGGGTGAAAAACATATGAAGACAGTGGCATGACATTGTTGCAGATGGATTCACAGCGCCCTTTCAAATTGGAGGGCCATGATGAACAATTATGTGAGTGGATCGTCACGGTAAACCAGTCAATCAGACGTCACCGAACTTAGTAATATAGTAATGAGGTGCCTCGCAAGGCGTCACTCAGTGCGCGGAGACATGGCGAGAGTGGCTGTGCAGCGCCATGACTGCTAGACTATCAGTAAGTATAATACAATAGTACTGGCTTCGAGCTGCCGCTGCCAGTGCCTGCGCCACGAGCGGCACGCTGAAAGGCCGTACCTGCGCTGGTCGTTAGCGTTCGCCGTATGTGAAACTAGTCTAAGAGCGCCGTACAGTCAGAATGCAGTGCACAATGATTCACAGCTGGATTCACAGTGCAAAAGTAGCTGTGCAGAACGAGCTTATCAGCCTGTCAGTGAGTGTAAGTCTAAGACTCGGTATGCCGATTAAGTCTAGGACTACACTTACTAAAAGTACTGCAAACCACTTGTGACCAGGTTTTGAATTTACCCACTGCAGTACGATGATACCTACTAGCTACTAGTAGTACTACAGACTGAGTACTACTCGTAGTACTATCACTACCTGGCAGTACTGTAACTTATTAATAACCTGTCAGTGAGCTACTCAGTACTACCAGTAGTCTACGAGCAGTAGTACCGTAACGCGTCTCTATTGTCCGCAATGAGGACGCTAGCGTCTTCAAGGTACCGGGGTATCGGGCGGACACAGTCATTGACCCAGGGTGTCTGCACTTTAGCAGTGCATACCGTAACAAGGGAATAGTGCTAGACACAAGTGTGCGCGCGCCCACAGCGAGCTCGTACCTGACAGGCAAAACAAATGCCTCGAACACGGACGGCTATGCTGCTGGGGTGGGGGAGGACGCGAAGGTCAAGCACCACACCGGCACCTTGACGTCATCTTGGGCTTTTGTGCCATTCGTGCAGGAGTCGTACGGACGGCTGGGCAAGCAGACAAGCCTTTTTGTTAAGGAGTTGGCAATGCACTCAGCACTGTGCTCAGGGGGGGGGAAGGCAGATGTGTTACGCAAGGCCGGGTTAGCTAAGCGTCAGATCCTCATTGAGCTGAGCATATCGCTGGCGCGGGAGTTGGCGGAGCGCGTCATGGCATACACACGTGGAGCGCGAATGCTGGGCTGTGTTGCGGCGCCGGTATCCAAACTCCTAGGGCACAGCGCAGACTAGGCTGCTGCGTTGACGCAAGCTTTTCGATTGCATAGGCAACCCGGCCTCCCTTGGGCCTTTATAAATACAAGTCCATACGTACCGTAACGCCTTGTGCTAACAGGCTAACAATGATAATTGCTGCAGCAGCAGCTGAGCGCTTCAAAATCAGAATAAAAATATGCCTGGTATTTTCAAATTGGTCAGACCTAATGAAACTGCCAATGAGTGTTACAGTATGGCAGAGTTGTATTTACAATCTCCCACTTGCCAGTGCCCTGGTCATTAAGTACATCCATGATAATAGGCCGCCGACACTCACTGACAGTATTAGACTATCAGTCTATCACTGTGACACTACCGTGACAACACGACCTTGATGGACCACATTGTCAAGTAGTCATTATTAGTCCAGGACTTAGTCTTAGACTAGACTTCAAGTAACTATCAATATTATGATGATTCAAAAAGCCTTGACACTCTGTGCCGGTCTGTCAGGAAGTCTCCAACAATCGAACTTTATTTTAATTCACAAATGGCGGACTGTCGCTTTTGCAATATGCCCAATGCAACATTTTCGAAAGCACTGCAACGACATGATTTCAACACTTAGGCCGTCTTTCATGGCAATCAGATCGGGCGACCGAAATCGGGGCCCAAACGCCCAATTTAAATCCACGCCAGCTTCGAAGAAAAGTGACCTGGACTTTTGCGTGAAGATGAAGCAAACAGAACGGCTATGCGAATCGGGCACAGACTCTTCGAGACGAACAGGCGCAGAACTGCTGACATTTGCATGGCGCAGGCTCAATGCGGCGACGCCCGATCCGTTTTGAATGGGACTTTTGTGCACCTGGTCCACAAAAGTCGGCCTAGGTGTTCAAAATTTACCTTGTTAGAAATACCTAAATAATAGAGTACTTCCAAAAACGCCACTACGATGCTAAACGTCACTGACGGAACAAATATATATATTATATGATGTAACAAAATTCAATACATCATTATATCATATGATAATAACCTACTGATTACTGTAATACTATCATAATGGGTAACTTTGGAAGTTCAACTTATCTTCTTCCAACTCATTAACATCTGCGATAATTTTATATTGATCTTCAATCCTCAAGTATTTATTGTAATACATCTGATTCACTCCATTATGATAATGAATCAGATATTATATATTATTAATAAGAGAACACACATTATAGAAATATAATCGTTGTCTTGCCTCATTGATTTATATCATCAAAATGACATGTGATTTATTTGTATCGTATCAAGCGATATTCATATACGAACATAATATAAAAGGTAACATCAAGTATACTCGGGTTGTGCGAAACTCTTAGAACGCTATCATTATCCCCGAAGAAAAAACTCAGTTAGTAAATTACATACTGAAGCTGTTAGCCGTATGTGATGAAAAGGTCACTGAATTTGAGGGATTTGAGCCTGAGGGACCGGAACGTGAAGTAATTGAGGGACAACCGTTACCGTAACGTGAACACAGGCGGGACGAGTTTGAGTGAGAAAGAGTAACTAGAGTAAAGTAGTAGAGTGAGCAACCCTCAAGGTCCTGAGTGGATTACTCGTACTTTACACAAATAGGCCAAGCCTGAACAAGTGCACACTCGTTACTCCCTCAAAAATGCAGCGACGATCAGAGTGGCCACTCGTACTCTATCACAAAATACAGTTTGATATCGAGTTAGAGTGATCATTACTCGGTGGGTATGCAATTAGAGTAATTAACTCTGTCACTCTATCAACTAGAGTACTTGCTAGTCAACATTACTCACGCCGCGTGTCACACACCGCGACACTCGTTTAGTGTTGCATACTTTAAGTTTGCGGTGAAGTTGGCGTTTCACGCATACGCAGAGGGCAAGGGGGGGCGCAGTAGAGAACCAAGCGCTAGCACTAACAACAACCCGGATGCCAAACATGCTCCTGCTCTAAAGCCTTTGCCTGAGCCGAAGGCCAGCCCTGCATTGATCGTAGTCACTGTGGCTCCTGTCTGCATAGGACCCTGGTGATGTGCACTGGCAGCAGCGAAACAGACGGGCAAGCGGCGCAGTGCGCTCCCCACTGGCGGCGTCCTCAACCTGGGTGCTCTAGATGCTGTCAGAGTGAAGATGGCGAAAAGGAATCCGGTAAAACTCTCGTCGCGGTCCCCAAGCCCTCTTGAAATCGGGATTATAGTCCAGCAAAGGGAAGACACGATGGTCTCAGCAGGCGGCGGCTGGTTGCCGCCGTCTGGCACTGTGCTGGTTCTCTGCAGCGATTATTACTAATAGTCTGTCTGCCTGTTGCACAACAATCATATAGTGTTACTCTAAGATGCTGAATTTGTTGTGTGGCTTGCGATAATCTAATGACATACGTTCAAAGTTTTCCATATAGCATGCTGCACGAATGCATGTTTGTCACTTATACGGAAACCCTGAGATCACTGCAGGGTATAACTTGAGCTGATTTTCTTGCACACTCTTCCAGTCGACTGTAGTGACTGTGGTAATTACGTTGAACCGCTCCGCTCATCCGCGACCCTGAAACCCAAAAAGCAACCGAGCACTTATGCTATAGTGAAGTCAGTCAAGACACTCAAACTGTTGAAGTTTGACAATGGTAGATTCTTGGCCTCACTTAGACGCACCAGACGAGCTGTTGGTTGTTGAAGTTGAGACGGGTGGAGCCGTGCTATTGCACGCTGAGCAGTGATATGACAGTTGAAGTTGGCATGAAGTTGAAGTATGAATATCACCGTTGAAGTACAATATCACATCAGGAACAACATCAACTTCAACAAGTGAGTAGTCAGCAGATGCCCCTGACATAGGGCTACAGCATGCCATTACCCGACTTCAACACCTGTTCTGCCCTGGAGACTTTACTATAGCATAAGTGCTCGGTTGCTTTTTGAGTTTCAGGGTCGCGGATGAGCGGAGCGGATCCTCCTCGTTATCGTCTGCGTACTAGTAGTGCAATGTGCGCAAGAGTATATGTACTCTAACACGTAAACATTTTATGTACTATTATGTTACAGTAGTGTGTGTGTTCTAACATGTAGAGTACACTCTAGTGTACTAGAGTACTCACTGAGTAATTACTCGTATTCGACTCAAAAAGTGCCTGCCAACTGGAGTGCTACTCGTCGACGAGCACTCTGCACAAAAATGCCAGGGGTTATCCCGACTCCACCCCCACCCCCGGAGTCGGCCAACGACGCGGACTCCGCTCCGACTCCGCTCCGGCCGGAGCGGAGTCGGAGTCGCTCGGCGTATCTCAGTGCTCCGCAGATTCGGAGTCGGAGTCGTACAGCGATGGGTGCCAGCTCCCCGGAGCGGACGGTCGGAGTCGTAGGCAAATGAGTCACAGCTCCGCGGAGCGGAGTCGGAGTCGTACAGATATTGAGGAGTCGTGATAAAGTCGTGATAACCCCTGAAAAAATGCCCCTCTCAAAGTAGCACTCGACTACTCGAGTTCAAAGAGTAGAGTAATACTCGTACTCTAGTTACTCTACTCGTCCCGCCTGACAGTGTGAACGTGACACTGTTAGTCATGGCTCTGAAGCTTGAACTCATCTGCTTGACAATATCTGCTTAACTGCGACACCGGCAGGTTGTCAATGAGGTCCCCGGATCAGAGACTGTCTCGTCCCCGCAACAAACACGACTGCGTGTTGATTGATCAATGATCTTGATCGTTTAGACGGACCGGGTACTACCGTATTGCGCTCCGCGCGTACCTGATTCATTAGGCTACATTTCAGGCTTAGCGCGCGCCCACATAGAACTCATCTTCATCATCATCTGTAGTGGCATGATAATCGTGCAAGGAAGAACGACTAGTAAGTCTTGTTGCTCACCTCTTGAATGAATTTTCTGAAGTCGAACAAGGCAGTCTCCGAGTGTTGACGCAGCGGCTGTGCTGACCGCGTGCTGCCGGTGCCCATTTGTTCACAGCGCGCATTCGCCTGCCTCGCGATGCAGTGCTCCATACCCGTCATGTGTATACTAAACACCCGATACTAAACACCCGCTTTTGAAAAGCGCAGCCGCTGCGCTGCGCAACAGTTGGCTGGTGATTGACCCAGAGACTTTGCTCGGGAGCCACTAAGAGCAGTTGCAGCTGCTGTTACTCTCTCGCACCCATCATCACACACTGGTACACCGCTTCTTCGCCTTGCTGTCGCCTCGCTGACCTTGCTGCGGGATCTCCAATGTTGTCTGAAATAATAATGCATCGTCATTCGTTCGGTGCGGGCGGCGGCGGGCGCCGATCAGCAACGCCGAACAGCTGCTGTCCACTATCGGTGCAATAATAATTTGGATGACGGATGACGGATGACTGGACAAAACGATGACTGGACAAACCTGGACATGACAAACCTGGAACAACTGGGACCTGGACAACTACTGTAACAACTGCAACAACTGGTGCAAAACTGGTAATTTGGTTGGGGTGTGCAAGGTGCAATGGGTGATATTCAACGTAGTACGGTAGTACGGTAGTACGGTAGTACGTATGGACTTGTATTTATAAAGGCCCAATTACGGTAGTACTTATGATCTTGTATTTATAGCAGCCCCAAGGTGGGCTTGATGCGTTGGATAAGATTGCAAAAAACTAAAATCGGACGGGCCCTTAGAGCCCTGCGTTGCAGGCTTGTAATAGACTCATGGGGGGCAGACACAGCGGCACCCAGTCTGAGCCACACCTATCGTAGCCGATGTCTCCATCTCTTGAGCGAAAACGCCGGAGGACCGCGGTTATGCCTCTAGTATACATTTGGGCCAGAGGCGCCCGGTCCTCGATTCCTTGCCTAAGCACGCCGCTGACGTGCCTGGCCGAGGTTCTCTTTCTTGCGTGTTCAAGCAAACGATCTACAGTGTGCCCTGATGCTATCCGTATCCCCATGTTCCAATATCCCCTGCTGCTGCCCAAAGCCGTATCCTCACCACACGCGACTCCGCAGCTCCTGCTCACAGCCAGTATCTCCCATCCCCTTGCTGCCTGATGCACCCTCGCCACCATCAGCGCCACCGCGAGCGCTGCCGCACCTCTCGGTGCTAACGAGCACGGTAGTACAGTCTGTACGTCTGTGCGACGAGCAAGTTGTTATGGCGCCTAAGGATGTTTATTTATGATTAATTTATTATTGATTATTGATATTGCTACCAATTAATATGCTACCATATTGCTACCGTAGTACCGGTAAGCACTGCTTGTCCTGATCGACAAGACATTATATATTTTTTTGATAACTTCGAGGAAGCTATTTGATGCGGAGTCCTTGGATGACAGTGATATGTTGGCAACAGGTTGAAAGAAATTATTGTGTGATTTGTGTTTTGGAGACACATAGACATTTTAGTGACTTCGAGTTGTTGTAATACTATATGCTTTGCTTTTGCTGCAGGCTTAGCCTGATCTGTTCAAGCGAATCGGATGACTTTACTACAAATTTGTTTGTCTTTTCAAAAAAGGTGATAAAATAAGGAGATTATTATTCATTTAATAAACAATAATTTAATAAATTGCCTGCATGCCTCTCAGAGGCTTTAAGTTAATGCTGATCAAGGTGCCGACAGACTACAGTAAATTACGTAATACTATTCCTAAGAGTTGAAATAAGAACTACCATTGGCAATTGTCCGACTCCGAGTCGGAGTCGCTCCTGGACCATGCCTATCATCGTGACGCCTCAAGGACCTGGTGCAGCAATGCCATGTGCATGCAATTATCTACTACAGTAACTGCTACTAGTAGTAGCTTCAACAGTTTGAGTGTGTTGACTGACCGTCCCGGTGACCTCACAATAGCTTACTAAGTGCTTGGTTGCTTTTTGGGTTTCAGGGTCGCGGATGCCCCAGGGCCATTGGGCGGAGCGGATCACTGTGACTCACTGACAGGGTGAGATATCCCACAGGCAGGCCCTGGGCAGGGTTATGTTCAGCTTGTTAAACTTGGACTTGAACAATAACCTCAACTATAACTTTTGAAACTTCAGAATCTGCTGAATTTAATAGTATGTAGAACGGTAGTACAACTCCAAATTGGACTGAAGTTCAAAGTTTGTTAAGTACTACAGTAATACCTTAGTACGTCACTCAGTCTGGTGCTCTGAGGCAATGCTCATTTCGGAATCCTAGCGTTACGGTAGTACTTGAACACTGCTTCTTTATGAAATAATTAAATCAAATAATTTAATCTCGTACTTCTAATATCATATCATAAGTTAAACCTCCATATGATGTTGAAATGCAGCAGCCTGCTGGTGAGGTTCAATTAGACTGTCTTCGCCAGTTTGAATTTTTACGTTCAACAAGTTCATGCTGGGAGTCACTTCCCGATCTACTAGGTCCCATGTTTGTAGTTTAAATCTTATTTTGAAAGTCACCATGGCTGCAGCAGCTGAGCCATTCAGTCACTGGGTTTGGCAGTGCACATTATATTGTGCATGATGATGCACGTCGTGGCACGCTTGAAAATCTTAATCCAACTGTCAGTGAGCAAGTTGTAGACGATCGCGGTGAGTTGTCAGCATGGTCATTGAATGATTTACCACGTAACAATAAACTCAGTCTCGCGAATTGCATACAGTAGAATATGTAGTATTACTTGGAAGTGAAAGTATATAATGACAAGAATGTAATGAAAACAAATCAAAAGATTGTAATAATATCTCTGCTAAATTAAACTTTGATTTAGTCCCCGAGTACGAGTACCACCTGCAAGCTGATGCCAGCATTTCTGCTGCATCTTGCATCATATTAATGATTGTCACACCCTGCCACTGTGTGGCATGTGTCGTTGATTTTCATTGCATCGCTATGACGGACCGGGTCACAATACAACATTTAATGATTTATATAACACTGGTACATACAAACTGTCAGCCACTGAGTACTGAGTGTACCCCTTTTTTCTGGACAGTCCAATAATAAAGTATCACTAGCATTTTTCAATACAAGTGAGCACTTGGCACGTGACACTGTGCTGTAGTCAATCAGTGTACATTATTTATGTAGGCTCTCAGACTGGGGGACCCGGTTCAGTGCCAGAGCTCACTGAAAGGAAAGGCACACACTGGCAGTCTGACTCACTGTGTCACTACCAAACTGAGTGAATCTGGCACGACCTTTGAATGATTCGAGAGTCACTGTCCCAGATTGCAATGATTTTGAAGTCCGAGACTCTGGATCTGAGCCAGGCGCTGACACGCTGCCCCTGCAAGGGGGCCACTGGCACTGCAGGCTGGCAGCTGAGCGCTGACAGCTGTATGTTGTACACGCCATGTGCGCTGGCAACAACTCGTCAATGAGGGTTCAGTTCGACGACGTGTGGTACTACAAGAGCTGATAACGCAAACTTTGCTGGACCAGGTACCATCATGATAACGTCAGGCACTCAGTCTGCGTGGCACCAGCCGCATTAGCGCAACAAGCACAATGAGTCTTAGAGTGGCAGCCAATGCAGTGCCAAAACCGCTGGACCAGGTGCCGTGGCAAATGCGCCGTGATGCATTGTGTACGCGCCCACAGAAATCAGTAGCGCCGCTGTGCGATGCAAGCGACTCGGAGTCTTTCACTAAGTCTTCTTGCCATGTCTGACTCAGTGAGCATATGAAAGCTACAGGCAGCCGTCAGAGTACTACTAGCGGTACGGTATTGCTGCAGTCCAGCCAGGTTTTCTTTGAGTCGCAAAGCACATTGCAATGTCATTCTCCATGCACGCTGTGATCCTCACAGTGCTCAAGCATATTTGGACACAACCCGACCTGCCATACTGCTGCAGTTGCTCCCGCACTGTGTGACACGCAAACCAGCGCGCTTGTTTGCAACCAACGTTGCGTTAGCTTAGCTGAACCAGCATTGATGCAGCGGTGACTGTTGATGCTCAACATTCAGTCTTGCTCACCTGCTCGATGAGCACCATGCAAGCCCTTAACGGTACAGCACGATAATACCAGCAGGTGACTGACATGCCGCCGCCGACATGGCGACATGGATGTACTGCCGGTTTGAGCTGAGTCAGAGTCTGACGCAGCGACGGTGCCAAGTCAGCTGCAAAACTGCCAATACCCGGGCGCGCGGCAGTGCCCAGCCACTGGCAGCACGGCCAGTCAAGCAGGCGCAGCACTGCTCAGCTGGTGCCGCGCTGCTCGAGCTGTGCACTCAAGACTGCTGCTGCACAGCCTGAGGTGCACCGCCGTGCTGCCCGCTGGCAGCGCCGCATCACTGGCAGCCGCGCAGGTCAGCCAATGTCGACCTCCGTGCGCTCCAACTTCAACTGCTTGACGCGCGCGCGGAACCCTTCCATGGCCTCGTCCCAGACTTTCTGACTGGCGCTTGCGCCCTTCGCATCGCGCCCCTCAATGGCCGCCATGTCTATGGTCGGGCCCCCCTTCACGGCGCCCTTCCACCACAGCGCCGCGCCGGCAATGGGGCTGTGCTTGCGGAGCGTCACCGTTATGGCGCGCGCTGGAGAACGTTCTGAGGACTGATCTGCTGTGGACACATCAGATTCCACCGCTGATTCTGGGGCTGGCCGTGCAGGCAGCCCCAGATCCTGGAGGACCCAGTCCACTGACTCCGGATCGTCCGGATCCAGCGCCACGGGATACGTGAGATCGCCTTCCAGCAGGATGGCGCCCTTGGCTGAGACCTGTGATGACAGAGTAACGGCAGAGGAACGGTCAGCGTCGAAGACGGCAATGACGTCGAGTTATTACGAGAGCTCGGCACGGTGCCGGCGAGGGTTTGTACACAGTAAGCCGATGTATTCAGGACAGAACAGTTTTCATGCCGTGCAACCGTCGGGGAGCGAGAATGGGCGTCAAAGATCACACTAGCAGTACATATTTTCTGGGAGGCGTTGATATGCAACTTTTCGATAGAGCTGGATGGAGCTATCGTACTGTAGCGCACAGCCGCGGGCAAGTACTGTCATTATTGCACGCTGAGCAATGCGCAGCAGCGCACGTTGCGAAGGCCGGAGGACACCACTGTGACAGCATACAGCTGATGAAACGTGCCAGCGCATGGCTGCCAGAGCCAGAGCAAGGGGGTTGATGCAGGTCACAGCCTGAGGCGTCAGTCATGCCAGGTCAACACCGCCACCGTGTGACGTCAGAAAAGGGTGTTGCTGAAGCGGTTTGCGGGGCTGCACCTTTCCCAGTGGTAAAGTTACCATTGGGCATGGTCTGCTTTGTAGGACAAGTTGTCAAGTGCCATCACTGCCCCAGTGTAGACAACACTAATGCGGCCTGGCTCTTGCCTTTCATCAAAGCTGTAACAATTGCTCCCTGATGCTCCTTGATGCTCCAACGTTCTGGTACAACATGAACCACGTTCTGCTCTTAAGGTCAGTGAAGTGATGCATTGTGTTTGAGTTGAATTTCCACAACTCTCTGAAGAGCGGGCCATAATACATTTGAGAAGTAGTGTCACCTTCAAGTGGTGGCCGAGGGGTGCTTGCGCAGCTAATGTTGGCGCGGAAGCGTCGCTAGTAACCTTCACCTCCACCTGCACAGCAAGTCAGCGATGCAGTAGAAGAGATATGAGCTGTCTCATGCTTGATCAGCCCTCATTAGGTCAAATCAGCAATTGATGCTGAGATACTGAATGATTGGGGCAGGCAATGCGTTGACGACAAAAGCAAAGCACTGCACCGCGAATGTGTATGCTAATGTGGCATTCACCAGAGGATCAGTGCAGGATCAGCAATGTGCTGCGCACATAGTGAGTACCATGGGAGATGGCGCAGGCGACGGCTGTCCACAGTAGTACAGACTAACGTACATGCAAGCGCGGCCTGATGATGTGTGACAAAACCGGCTTGTGGCTGAGTGCAGACGGGTGTGCACCTGGACTTGGCAACGGCTCAGCAAGCATGGATTTTGGAAAACACCATTATATCTCATGCTGCTTTTGTGCCACATGGCGATCACAATTGTAGTTCTGAATGACGGTCTTCCAACTTGCAAATGCACCGGTGACTTGCGCCTTTGTGTGCGCCTGAAGCTTGTGGGGGGGTGAAGAAAGGAGGTCTGCATGCTTACACCGTGCAAAAGACTCTCTGTGCATGGTGTGAACAGTGGGCAGTGGCCTCCAAAACTCAGCGACGTCCAGGGTGAGGGTCGGCGTGCAGCGACTTTTTCAACACCATACATGCTGCAGCCTGATACACTCAAAGTGCAACAGAACGTACCTCACTGGCGCGTGTGCCAGGCGGCGCCACAACTGTTATCGCCACGTCCCCCCTGCTCTGGCTCCAGAAGTAGGTGTACGCCCCGCAGTCATCCTGCACAGCGGCTCCATTCCTGGTAAGAGTCAGCAGCCTCGCTGGCTTGTCCGTCAGCGCTGCTCTTTTGCTGTCGTCCGCTCCCGGCGTTCCAGCTGATGAAGATGGCGCTTTGGCTGCTTGCGGCGCTGCGGCTGCTTCACTGGCTGCAAGGCGCTCCTCCTCAGGTGCGTCGCCCCCCCCCCAAGTGACGGATGTTGGGTTATCGAAGGCGGTCACCACGGGCTTGCTGCCTGCAACGCGCCATTTGACATGCAACATGAGCTGCAGATCGTGCATGCTGAAACTTAAAGTATCGATTCCGAACATCATGGTGGGAAGATCATCGTTGTAGCTCACCTCCTTCCTCGTCTTCTGAGTCACTCATGTCGGCCGCCATCTTGTCCCATTTGCTGTAGTCCACCATACTCTGCAGAAGGCGCTGCCTGCTGCATGACTTCAAAATAAACACTGATTTCTCTTTTCCACAAACGCCTATTTACAACCTCCCAACGGCTAGGTGTATTGCCACTTTTTGTATTGCAAAAAAAAAAAATTGCAATTTGCAGCTGATGGCACGTATGGAGATTCATAGACTCGCCACGCTCTAGTGGCAGCCAGGTGGCAGCAGCATCTGGAAGGTAGGAGCGCGTCGGCTCGATGAACGCAATCACAGCCAGCGCGGGTGTTCTGCTCGGGCGGCGCCAGCCTGCCAGAAATGTTTTCACGTAGCACTGATGCATGCTCAACTCAGCACAGACAATTCGTTATATGCTCCACTAAAAGCTGTTTGCACCAAAGTCACCCAGTCTCGGCTTCTTCGCTAGATTGTTGAGGTTACGTTTTCAAAATTTGCGAACACAGCTTGGGCTTGTTGCATTTGGAACCATGTTCGATGCCTGATGGCACCTGATTGTTCTGCTGGCTGATGCAGGCATGGCTGAAGAAGAGGAGCTGCGAGAGCAGCAGGCCCTGGACACCAGAGCAGCAGCAGCAAACCTCGAATCGATACCAGAAGCGAAAGCAGCACATCTTGTCGCAGCGTGTGTTGCAGTCGTGCAAGGCGTCGCTGACAGCGGAACCGAACCAGATGGGCGGGAAAGCAGCGGCAACAGCGTCACTGCTAGTGCGCAGGGGGCAGTGGCGGACAATACTGGCGCAGCGGCAGCTGACCAGCCGCGAGCCGCGCCAGCAGCTGACGCATCGCATCTCCCCGAAGGCGGCAGCGCTCTCACCGCAGCAGCAGCTGCAGCCCTGCACCAGCAACCCACGGCACTTGCTCCCGCTATAAACCCACGCGATGCCGGAGTGCACGACCGCTCCCACGGCTGCGTGGACGCAGGCACCGCGCCGCTGAGGGCCGCGCCCTCCGAGGATGAGCTCTTCCGCGGCGTCTGGAGGCTCGACTCCGCGAGCCAGAGCGCGGGGCGCCTGCTGTCGGAGGAGCTGCACGAGCTGGGCGCCGACGCGGGGCGCGCCGTCGGCTCAGATGCGGCAGCGCTCAGTAGATACGGCGGCGCCAGCGGCTGCGTCGTCGTCACGCCGATCGGCCACGGCGGCTTCGTCGCCACGCTCGGCGGCGCCGCCGCTGCAGCTGACGCGCGAGCAGTAGCGCTCGGCGACAGCGGCGGCGCGCCATACGGAGCCGCGCGCGCCGTCATCATGGACGAAGCGCCTGCCGGCGCAGATGACGAGGGCTGGGTGTTCATCTCGACGCGGGGAATTGTGTCGCCGCTGGGGCAGTCCTCGGGGGCAACGGCGTTCGAAGCGTCGCAGCGGCTGACGTGGCAGGCGTCGGAGGGGGGGGGGGCGCTGGGGTCGGGGGGGGGCGGGGCGGCGCCGATGCTGGGGGCGGCGGGCGCGGAGCGCGCGTTTTCGAAGACGGACCGCTACGGCATCTTCGTCACCAGCGAGAGGGCGGCGTCGCCGCGCGTGGTGCGTACGCTGAGCACTGCTTTGTCTGGTGTCTTGTTGTACTGCTGTATGGCCACTAACATGCCAACAGCGCCGGCAGCAGCAGCACCGCCCAGAAGCTAATGGCAGCGCTGGCAACTCTGCAAGGTCATGTGGTCGTGCGCAGGATGCTGCGACGCAGGCCGCGCACCAGCGCATGTACGGCGTTATACCGCAGGCAGCGTGATGTAGTGGCGGTTGTGTGGTGTCAGTGCGGACGTTTCTGGCCACATGAATTGTGCTCTGTGTGCTGGGGGGGAGGGGGGGTTCTCGGTTTCACCTGTCAGTAGAGGCGTTGCGGCGAGGGACGATGCTCAACGGTACATGGTGCTGCAGCTGCTCTACCGAGGCTGACCATGGCACACGGTGCTGACATTTTTCTACCTTCGGGTACAAAAAGGGTCGCTGGCATTTATGACAAGTGTTGGATGCCAGAGCGGCCATGGATGTTGCAATCAAGTTGCTTCGCGACCACCGGGCTGACCTTCAGTAGGAGACTTGAGCCAGTCTGACTAACACTTTGCAGTTGTTCCTGCATTGTATAGTTGAAATCTGCATAGTTGAAATCTGCTGTTGACTTCCCTTGATATTATTGCCGATCATGGTTCCCTGGACTGCTTGATGGCACGGCTGCAGGGCGAATCTGAAGTATTACTGTCTTCAAGCTACGGGAAAGTCGACAAGAAGGGGAGGCACATGCCCACTCAGTCAACTGCTGAGTATGCATGGTGCATATGCGCGCAAACCTCTGCTCTAGGCCATTTTTCAGCAGCGTATTGCGATGGCGCCACCACCCTATTCACCATTTGCAGGGAACCTGAGCGAAATTGGCCATTGCAAGTTCACCGTACGGGTGCGCAAATGGCACTCCCCCGCAAGGCACCATAGCGGCTGCTATGTGTTAAATGGCCGCAGTCACTCGTTGTTGCTGACAGGGTTGATAGATACAGCGTACGCCGTATCAACCGTATGTACCGCATGAGCGTATACTTCAAGTATATGAGTCCCGCCAGGACGATTATAGGGACCGCTGCTTGCAGCAGGCACAAGCACCGTATGTATTGGCTTCTCAGGGCTGTATACATACATCACTAACGTACACACGAAGACATGCTTCTAGATCTGACTGTGTACGTCAACCCCCTGCTTGCTGATCGTTGCTGCAGGGGGCCCCTGCGCAGGCAGTCAAGGCCAAGGACGACGAGAGGTCGCACAAGTGGCTGACGATGCGGGAGCACTGGGACGCGCTGGTGGGGAAGAAGGGCGGCGAGAAGCTGCTTAAAAAGAGGGCGCGGAAGGGGATTCCGGACACCGTCAGGGGGGAGATGTGGCAGGTGAAACCGCCCACTTTGCTTGGGTTGTGGAGAAGTATAGTTTTACGTGCATGTGTGCATGTATATTTCCAAGTACGTGGTGTGGCATCTGCTATAGTATGCAATCAACAAAGTGCATGCGTGTGGCTTTGTATGCGCATGCCCTGCAGACCCGCACGCTAAAAGTGGTCGCGTGCGTAGCTGTTTCTGTAGCCGGCGTGTGCGTCCGTGTGCCTATGTGTGTGCTCGCAAGTGCCGCTTCCATGCGCAGTGAAGGTACAGACTAGCGCCAGTGTTTTGTCCACGGAGCTCTGTTATTGGTGTCATTTTAAAGTGACCAAGTGCATGACAAGAGCGCTTTACCTATGACCACTGCAAACCATTGAGCGCATAGACCAATGCAATCATGATGCGGCCTCAGAATGCATTCCAGCAGGCCTCAGGGCCTAAACGCGCATGTACAGATATATTCACACACTGACATCTAACCCTAACCCTAACCCTAAGGCGTGTCACCACCAGCCTTCACCCGGCTAGGGCCCGTTGTGGCACTGTCACCTGCGCCATGTGGCTCTGAACTGACAACGTGCCGACTGCCCATGTGGCTCTGAACTGACAATGTCCCGTCTGCGCTTGCATGTCCCTAACGCCGGATATGCTCTCTCACAGCTGCTGTGCGGCAGCAAGACGCTCATGGCATGTTACACGCACGCTGACAGAGGGGTGTAGGACCCCATGCAGCACTGTCAGTCGTGCCATGTGGCTTTTAAATGATCACGTCCCGTCTGCGCTTGCGTGTCCCTGACGCTGGACGTGCTCTCTCTAAGCATGTACAGACCACACTTAGAGGAGTGTCACCACCAGAACTAAAGCCAACTAGACCCTCATGCAGCACTGTCACTCGCGCCATGTGGCTCTGAAGTGACATGCCAACTGCGTGCTTGCCACCAATGCCCTCTCTCGCAGCTGCTGTCCTGCATGTTACACGCACGCTGACAGAGGCGTGTCACAACCAGAAGTACAGCAGCCGGCTAGACCCTCCTTGCTGCACTGTGTGACGCGCCATGTCGCCACGAACTGACATGCCATCTGCGCTTGCGTGTCCCCAATGTTGTACGCTCTCTCGCGTCGCTCAGCTGCTGTGCGGCAGCAAGACGCTCATGGCCGCGCACCCCGGCGTGTACGACGCGCTGGTGGCGTCGCACGTACAGGTCGACGGGCCCATCGAGGAGGACATCCCACGAACCATGTGCGTCACTTTTTGAAGTTCATCTTTGGTACTTCAAGAAGTATTTCATCACTTCTTTCCAATTTTTTTAAGGAGGACATCCCGCGAACCATGTGCGTCGCTTTTTGAAGTTTATCTTTGTTGTTTCATTTCTTTTTCCCATCAAGCAAGACAGTCCGCGCACCATGTACGTCACGTTTTGAAGACTATCTTTGTTATTTCATTACATTTTTCCAATCAAGGAAGACACTTCCGTGCACCATGTGCGTCAATGTTTGTTACCGACTATCTTTGTTGTTGAGATTTTCCAGCAAGAAATTTGTGCGTCTCCTTTCAAATTTTCAGCGCGCAGCAAGAGACCAGTAATATGGTCGACTCTGCTCTCAGGTCGTCGTGTGCGCAAATCTGCCTACTGCCAGCGTCATCATCCGACTATAGCCACTCTGCATTCAGCAATTCGTAGCGCAGTCTTGCAGTGCCGCTGCCTTGCCATAGCGCAACTGAGGGCGGTGACGCCCCGCAGTCATGGGGCAGTGCTCAGTTGCAGTGCTGAGTTGAAGTAGACAAGTGTCGCCATGCCAGTGTCTGTGCTAGAAGCCGTGCGCATGTAACGTGACGCTGGTGCTGTACTGCGCGTGTACTTCGCGTGTACATCTGTACGCCGCTTCTTCCCCATGGCTGCCTGAGGCAACGTGGTGTGGGCTGTTGCCCACTAGCTTGTAGTTGTTCACTGTCAGAGGTAGTAGACAGCAGGGTGACCAAAGCAAACAGGAGACCAACACTGTCCGTGCGCTGCTAGAATTGTATGTATTGCAGTCCGGCCACCAGCAAGTGTAAATTCCGTAACCTTCAGCGTGTAACGGCGATGAGACGACCATGTAGCCGCCATCGTGCTCCACATGACCATTTCATGGAACCCTGCTTCTGTCGCACTGCGTGCCCGCAGGTTCGATCATGAGATGTTCTGCAACCACAGCCACTTTGAGGGGCACGGCAAACTGCGCCGCGTGTTGCTGGCCTTTGGCCGGCGCGACAGAGAGGTGCAGTACTGCCAGGCAAGTGATACATATATTCAGTCTACTTTAGACTTCACCCGAGTGCCTCGTGCTTGCCACCTGGCTTTGCGTAGGCGGCACAACGTTGCCTGGCATGAATATGCACACAATAGGTAAACTTCATGTAGAAGCACTGAAAGTACAATCAGCATATCAGCGCTCTGCAGCTTCGTGGCGCTGGTCAGTGGGGCAGGACCGCAGGGAGACAGATATTGTAGCAGCAGCCCATCAGCAGAAAAGTTGCTTGCGGCAGCGGCATCAAATAGTGTGTTGTGAATCGTGCTGTGGCTCAGTTAAGGACCCGGGGGGTGCTTTTTGAACGAGTGACCCCAGCAGCAACTGCAGTTACTGTTCCCCTTGGTACTCAGGTACATTTGTGTACCTCCTCGTGTACAGTAGGTAGTTTCTCTTGTTCGGTTGTGCACGTCGTATTCAGCTGGGAGTGCTGATACTGGTCACTGCTGCTCCTTGTTGGCGTGCTGCTGCAGGGCATCAACTACATTGCAGCTCTGTTTCTGCTGTACATGACCGAAGAGGAAGCCTTCTGGCTGCTGGTGAGCTGAGCTGTGCCATTAAAAAACACACTTTTATTGAGCGCCTTGTGGGGTTTTTATCATATGTAGCATGCTGTCATGTTTGTTGCTGGTTCAGTGAACCCACCATGCCTCGTAGGTCTGTTGCACGCTCCTACTTCGCGTCCAGTCATTTGGAGTCTCTGATTAATCTTGCAGTGGAACAATGCTCATTCGGTCAGCACTCAACGCAGGCAGATCACATCGCAGCTCCACATGGAACACTGCTCGTTCGGTCACCACTCAACGCAGGCAGATCACATCGCAGACGGTACGCGACGTGCGGCGAGTGTCTGTGCCGCCGGTGATTATTGCTGATTTGCTTTTTACAGAGTTTGGGGGATGCCTTTACTGTAGCTGATGTTCAACATGGCGGTACTGTCTTGGAAGCGCAGACTTTACACGTAGGTACCGGC
This sequence comes from Tribonema minus, assembly GCA_017506865.1. NCBI lineage: Eukaryota > Xanthophyceae > Tribonematales > Tribonemataceae > Tribonema > Tribonema minus. The sequence goes on from JAFCMP010000069.1 coordinate 56,668, forward strand.
ACTGCTCAAGAATAGCGCATGTAACGGTATTGGCGCGCGCCTAGTTTGTTGTGGACGTCTGCTTCGGCTGGCATGCCTGTGTCAGTGCTCAGTACGTCAGCGCTCACCTCTGTGGTGTAGTGCTGATGCAAGCATGCAGATCTAATTATCGCATAAGCTCGTAAACTCACACCAGCTTGGTTACATGCTGAAGGTCAATTGCGTGGAGTCGTGAGCGACGTGCCTCGAGGACGTCCAAGGCTGCGTGTGCCGCACAACACGATCGCGACGAAGCGCAGCAGAAAGACGAGGCCGGTCATCAGCAGCTGGTGGAAGGGCAGCAGCCCGAGAAGGTGGAGGAGGGAATGGACGACCAGGAGAAGCAGCAGGAGAACCTTTACCGCCTGCTCGTGACCGGCCTCGTCTTTCTGCTGCGCTTTGTCGTGATCGTTTTGTGCGGCACACGCAGCCTTGGACGTCCTCGAGGCACGTCGCATGGCACCGCCAATGGGAGTAGTCGGAGCCATGTGTACTAAGCAAAGCACCGTTTGCGGGGACTCGCCGTCGTTGTGGTGTGGTTGTGGCAAGCCTGCGGGCGCAGGTTGGTCAATTAAGTTCAAACGGGATACCTCGTGTGGTGACGCCCCTAAGCAAGCCGTTTGACATCAACAAGACCCTGTATGAGTCAGGTGTCGCTGGCTGTAATCGGGCATTAGTTATCGCGTCTAGCAGTTGTAAAGTGCGATTCAAACTTAGAAGTAGCAAGATGTTGCGCTTCTGTGGTGCAGTAAACTTACACAAGTACTTCGTATTAATTCTCGCTCAAGGCGCGAAAAGCCCAGATGATGGTCTAACTTGATGCTGCTGTACGGAATCTGCATGTCGTGTGACTTCTGAAATTGTCTCAACGACAACCACTCAAACGCCGCCGCCGCCAAATGGCATCTCAGGATCCTCCCCTGGTACTTTCCACAAGAGTCCAGCCTCCATTGCACCATACCTGTGAACACATCACAGAACTCAGTCGCACTCATATTATTGGTGCAGCGACTGCTAGATATAAGAGCGCTCGATGTAAGAGCGGTCACAGTATAAGAGCGGTCTGACGGCTGAACATGGATCTGGTCGATATAAGAGCAGAGAGCAGTTTGGTGGTGCTCGGGGCTGACCGCTCTTATATCGTGTCCACCAACCACTGGCTGCCTCACGAACGATGCCTGAACAGCGGATTCTGCGTGATACTCAACAACGCTTAAGCGCGTATCAATCAGTCACAGCGTAGCGCACGGTGCAGTTGCTTTCGGCTTAATTCGTAGCCAACTTCAACTGTTGGCAGACTAACCCTACTTAAATACTTCAACCCCTATGTGTAGGCTAGGGTTAGCCTAGGGTTCGGGCTAACCCTACTCAAGCACAAGGACGATATAGGAGCGGTCACGGTGTAAGAGCGTTGAGGCTGGCGGGACGGACCCGCTCTTATATCGTAGCCCTCGCTGTAGCTGAGACGCTGATACAGCCCTGTGACACAATGCGGGTACTCACAGCCGGCGGCGGCCGCTCCTGTTGAGACGATAGGCAGAAACCAGTGGACAGGGCTGCCCCGTGTGGTGCACACCCATAGCCCATGGGATGCTGCATGCTTCTCACTTGATTCTTCAAATTTACACTTACTGGACTGTTGGTGTACCAAGTGCAGTATTGCCAGTCCAAGCACGTGAACCGAGTCGAAACCTGTGCCTCGATTCAAGTTACTGACCTGGCATTGCTGCTACCATAAACACTGGCGCTCTTGCCCCAAGTTTTTTATTGCTGGACCGTTGGTGCGTACCAAGTGCAGTACTGCCAGTACCACGCACGTGAACTTGAGTCCAAACTTGTTCTTTTAAACCTGTACTTGACGTCTTGGGTACCACATGGCGTCGCTGCTGTGATCATCACTGGCGCTCTTTCCCTGTTGTTTCTGTTTTCTCGCTGCCTCGCCCTTCCTTTAGGCATGCGTGATGCAGCGACCGCGCGCCCCGCTGCGGGAGCTGTTCCTTCCTGGCATGCTCAAGGCCAGAGAGGCAAGCAACCATTCACGCGACGTACTGCCTGACACATAGTGTATTGTTGGGCGCCGCATCAAGTCGCGTGTCTTGCAGTGGAGCACTGCTGCTCTACTTTAGCAGTGTCGACTCCTACCTGGCATGCTCAAGGCCAGAGAGGCAAGCCACCACTTGGCGCAACGCACTGCATGAAACAAACAAGTGGATTGTTGGGCGTCGCACCGCGCCGCAGCGTTCCTTGGCGGCTCTTGCAGTTGATCGCTGCTGTTCTACTTCAACGGTGTCTACTCCAAGCGTCAGTGAGAACGCGACGCGTGGTCTGGGCCCCTCGGCGCCTGTATGAGCATGCGCTACACACGCACACATTCTCTACTTTAAAGTACATCAAATTTGTGTGTGCCCCACGTTTATGCGGTGTATGATCAGATGGAAGGTTCAGCATTCGTATTTGCATGCAGTGGGATGCATTACACGGGGGCTTGCTCATGGCTTATGTAACTGATCGCACTGGCTGACTGTAGTTGTCAAGTAGTAGGCTCAGGTTGCCCAGCATTGCAAGGTCAATGGACGGCCGATGCAATGCTGCTCGCTCTCGAGACTTGATGGAAGTACACTCATTTTTCTCTGCATGATGGACTGCCTGATGTTGAAGTTCGTACTAGTTTCGAATTGGCATCAATCGCAGTTTGCCAACGGTGCGTCACCACAGCTCGCTCAGCCTTCACGTGCCGTCAAACATGCTGTCTCGTGCATCGCTGCCGCAGCATACATCATAGCCACTTGACACACAGTGCATGACTCAGCAATCACTCCCCTGCTGCCATCGTGTGCGTGCGCTCGTTTGTGCAGTTCCACTACGTGATGGACGGTCTGGCGTTGAAGTTCACGCCTCGCCTCCACAACCACCTGAAATCGAACGACATCGACCCCACTATGTACGCGCACCCGTGGTTCATGACGTGCTTTACGCAAGTGAGTGCCGTAAAAGGAATCAACCCTTTGGTGTACCCTGTACATAATACATAACACTCACACAGCAGCAGTTGCGTTCAGGCTGAATGAAGCACTTCGAAGTATGCATATTGAGAGCGCGCGGCTCAACATATGTTTAGGTTCAGAATGACATGATGAGGTTGGATCCTGCTAAGCACTGGCATGCCTCTTCATGCAGGATTGCACCCTGGTTCTCATTCAATTCTATGTAACAACAATAATGCACCAGCCGCGAGTCTTGTGCGTGCTTGGGTCCCTTTGTTGCTCATCTCTGGCACGGTGGTGAGGTAGATGCTCTTAAGCTTTAAGCCTGGTGTGCTTCCTCCGCAGATTCATTGAAGATAGACTGTGACTGACTTAACAGATTTCAATGCATTGCCATGTGCTGCACCACACTTGTCACTTTCACGAGGACCCCTGAAACCTTGACTATTACCACTGTAACTATCAGCGCTGTGAGCAGCAAGTCCTGGGTGTACTGGCAAGCGTGCGCTGGCACATGCAGCTGACAATTACTTCCACATGTGGAAGCTCAGCTCCTGTGCACCTTCGTTGCACCCTTGATGCGTCCTCGGCGTGCTGACATCGCTTTTGATGCCGCACTTGCTGCTTGTGCGTTGTGCAGTCCTTTCCGTACGACTTGGTAACCAGAGGTATGTCACGTCACGTCATGCCCGCTGCCGGTTGTTGCAGGGCTAGCTCGTGTCAGTGCGCAGGAGGTGTAACCGTGAACGTTGAACATGCTTGCAGTTGTTGAGGCAGTGATGGGGTATGTAGGGATGGTGTATGAAGCATCTACGTACCTGAGGAGCTCACTAGACACCACTTCCGCTGCATACAATCCAGCTTCAACTGCATGCAATCCAGCTTCAGCAGGCCAGAGCCCAGGGGGCCCAATCATTATGGTTCAATGGTTTTGGTCAAGCGGCACCTTCGCAAGTTCTTGTGGACCTATGCATGTTGCACAAAGCACTGTAGCTCAAGCGCGCATCATTGGTGTATGAGGCATTCTTGTGAACCTACGCACGTTGCACAAAAGCACTGTAGCTCAAACGCGCATAATTGGTGTATGAGGCATCTGGCTGTCTGCACGGCAGTCTGCTCACCATACTGCCCATGTGTGTTGTGTGCGCCAGATGGGCGCCAGTGGTCAGGTGCGATGATGCCGCAACTTCATATGTGAAGTGCGATGGTTGCCTGATGCGCGCTTGTATCCATATTGCTCAGGTCTGTGCATGCGCTGTGCGCTGCTCTGATACTCGGCCGTCTTTTCAGTAGCTACCGTGTTGATGATGCTGTAGTGATGCAAATCTGAAGTGCAACCATAGTCTGATGCCCGTTGGTACCCATGATGTCCGTTTCTCTGCCCGCAGTCTGGGACATATTCTTGAAGGAAGACTGGAAGGTGAGCCAAACGAGTGTTCATATTCTTGATCTTATACAAACCGCCGAATTGCTTAAACAAGCTTGCGATTTTGCACAAGCAGCAAGTGAAGAGGGAAAAACTGTTTTATTTGTAGTACAATGCCACACGCCCATTCTCGGGCTTTGTTCGAACCTTCAATGCACTGGTGCTGCAAGGATGTACAGTGCTTTGCGACTGAGTCGGCGCTGCAGCCAGCATAGCACGCCGTGGGGGGAAGGACAAGGAGAATGCATTGCGCAAGGTGACGTTCGTCATGCGACAGATTCTCACTGACTCAGGCATGTACTTGGCACTTGAGCGTGCAAAACGCGCGTCATGGCGTACACGTAGTGGTGGTGGGGGAGGGGGGGGGGGGGGGGGGGGGGGGGAGCATGCATTTGCAAGGTGGCGCTGACTTGGGCATGTCCTTGGCACTTGAAGTTGCCTGGCCCGTCACGGCGCACGCGCATCGAGCAGGAACGCTGGACCGTGTAGCAGTGGCAGTGTCAAAGAGCTGCTGGGGGTTAGAGCCACGCTTAACATGCGGCGTGCATTCAACTGCAGACACGCATTAGAAATCGGGCATCTCTAGGGGCTGTCGTCAATGATTCAGGACCCACGAGTGCAGGCAGACACCGCTGCTGAGGTGAGGAGCATTGTCAGTTCCAATGAAATTGATGTAGGCTCTGGTTACATGCAGTAAATGCGGTTTCAAGCATGTGTTGTTCAAAAGCAAGCATTCTGGGTCATCAACTAACTCAATTGTCTCTTTGCTTCAATTCCGCCCGCCACAGATCATGTATCGGGTCTGCCTGGCGCTGTTCAAATCCGTCGAAGACGAGGTGAGGTCCCTGTTGTACTTCAATGTTTTACTTCAATTGTTCAAAAGGGTTTTCAGACACAAACTCTGGTCGTCGGAATCATTTTGACGTTCACCACTACTCAGCCCCAGCAGCTCTCAGGGGCAAGAGCCTGGCTGAAACGCACCCCAGCTTTGCTCTTGACAGCCAGTCTCATTCCTCACGGTGTAATGCAGTGTTTGAGTGGCCATTGGCTCAGTAGCGCAAGTGTCTCTTTCGGTACACCTCTTCCCTCAGTGCCAGCCAGAGCCAGGGCAGGATGGCATAGATGTGGCACCTCAGCTGTTGGTGTCAAGCGTGTTGGTTCCAGTGTGATATCCCTTGATGAGTTTTTGATGCATCATTGCGCTTGATCAACCGTTCAGCTACGCGCGCAAGGCATGCTTGCCTTAGACTACAACCCGCTCATTCGCTACAGTGCTGCCGCCACTTCATCGCTCCTTGCCCTCTTTGGGTGGGCTGAAGCCTCGCCAAGTAAAGTGGCAGCAAAGAGCTTTTCCCCGGGTGCCATCGTTTCCGTCTGAAGACCACCATCACAGGCGTATGCAACTTCAGCTGCCAGGCATGCGCTCTCATTTCGTGAACTTACCTACATACTGTCCAGCAAAAGCCGAAGGTTGAATCCTGTGTGCTGTCAGCCCGAGCTTTCTCTCTGCCTTCTGCACATCGAGAGGCACGTCACACGCTGAACTTGAAGTCTGGATGTCTGCACACGTGCTCATCGGCGCCACAGGTGTGCGCTCTTGATCTGGAAAGGGCCAACATGGTGTTGCGCAAGCTGCCTGCAGCAGCTGACGCCTCCGTCATCATGGACCTGGCTCTGCGCATACCGTTGAAACACAAGTGAGCGTGCTCCCAAGTCGTGCTACAGTACATGCACACTTTGGGGCAATGTTACAAAACGGTGGTTGTTGCAACTCAAGCGCTTGCATCTCTGGGCAGACGCTGCATCGATTTGCAACTTGAAGGCCACGCCAGCGCTGCTGCGTGCTTGCCACAGAGTTCCTTGAAGAGCAAAGTGCGTGCTTTTCATTGGACCATTGGACATGCTACTGCTTGCTGGATGAAAAAAATTTGGCATAGCGCTAAATGCGACAAATCTTGCCAGCTGTACACAGCATGAAATGGTGGCAGGTGTTGAAGTCAGGTACTTGTTGGGCCAGGCATTGGGTGCCGGACACACAGCGACTCTGTGCTGTTTGAATGACGTCATGGTTCGCTGTTGTCGCCTTTGGATGGCGTCATGCTTCGCTGTTGTCGTCTACTTGTATGTCCATGACACGACTCCTATTTTTCGCGTTGTACTCGTCCAACAGCGCAACCTTGATGTGCACAAAAGTGTTGCACTCGTGCGTTGGGACATGCAGCACTTCATAGATAGCCATGGTCTGATGCCGCCAAAATTCCATTGGCTGGCGCAGACGATGGCATTTTGATGCGCAGCGTTGTTATTCATACACACCAAGGTATGTACCACGTGAGTATACAGTTTCGCGTGCGCTGACGTCAGCTTTCGCACCCGCGTCTGCTCGCTCGCAGGCACATTGAGAAGCGCGTTGCCAAGTTCTACGAGCAGTTGAACGCGCCGGCCGCCGCTACGACGACGGCACGGTAAAGCAACGCCGCCGCTAATGCGCGCGCAGGCTAGATCGCACAGCACGGCATCCTCAGTGCTCAACCCGCCTCGTTGTCCATGCCGCCATTTACGTCGCCTCCGTCGTCAGCACACACGTTGGATTTGTGTCAATGAGATTGTGATCCCAGTTTCTTGGGGTGTTGGGTGGCTGCTTTGCTCTCTCAGATTTGATCATGTGCTTGTCGCATGTAATGACACAACAGGCAGAATAGCAGGGTAGTGCGAGCGCGCATCGGTGATGGCAGCTTGCCCACGCGCCAGCATTGCCTGTACAAATCCATGCAGGCATCTGGGGCAGCACATGATATGTTCCAGGTCGATTTATAGCATGATCAAGACAGCCTGACGCCCCACTGCTGTGAGTGCTTCAGCAGACAACACAAGCTACACATTGGGTGTACGACATGCAGACCATGCAATGCGGGTGTTCGTGTAGAGCCTACAAAACCCACATGCGGGCAATTTCTGCTGGGCATATCGCATGCTTCACTTCGTACTGTGAGCTTGTGCTCTCAAACAGGCGCCGCAGGGTTGCTCTGCAGCGCATGCTAGCAGCCCTTGCATGCAGCTACAGTGCCTCAACATACCCAGGCAAATCAGACACTGACACTGTGGACACCCCAGCATTGTGCGTGTGTGATGCGTACACGCCTTCAAGTCAGCACAGACACCGCAGCACAAAGCGTGAAAGCGCGGACCTACGCTGAAATGCAGGAGAGGTCTGATTGTGCATCATTTTAGTGCGTAGCGTGTGTAGTCGCGTTGCGAGGACAGTGCGTGCGCAAGGCCGCAGCAGGCTATGTACACGGGCATCACCGAAAAACTCCGCCGAGCAAAGGCGCGCTCTGCTTACACACTTATATACAAGGTATGTCAACCAGGCCAAGTGCGCAGCACGTTGCTGTGCAACTGTACGTTTGATCAGTACTCCAGGGGGGTTGCGGCATGGGCTCCCTGCCTTGCCATTGGTCAGCGTCCGGCAGCTGTGGCACAGCACAGCAAGTGTGCAAATACAGGGGCCTTGCAGGTGCTGCTGTTCCTGTGTCGGCCACCGGCCGTCACTTGCACTCGGTTACTTGTACTCCAGCAGAACGGATCCCATCAGCTCCACAGCTTCGTCCACCTGTGGAGTTGAGGTCAAGTGGGCAGTGGCAAACGTCAGCTCAATGGGACGTGCATCAGTTCTGGCAGACCAGAACTTGATTCGCTGCATCCTGAATGTTCTTATATGATGGGAAGCGCCGGCGCATTCTGACCTTTGAAAGGCACACAGGGCCCGCAGTGTCAGGCATTCACGCACAGATCCCACGGTAGGCTGGGACGCACAGTAGACGGCGTTGATGCGCTGGCATTGGTTATCAAGCGGACGTAAATGCACATGCAAGCACTCCCATGCCTAATGCCACAAATGAGAGAGCCGACGCGCATCGTCTATCGTGTGGACATGAAGAGGGTTCACCGAAAAGCTTCAATGGCACAAGAATGATGCTTCGATGTGCATTGAGTCAAGTACCATACTTAGTGGTGCCATCAGCTTTCGTCATCCGCGAATGTCGAAGTCATTCTGAAAGTGTTACAACACGTGATGTGGTTCAAACAGATGGTGGTATTACAAACAGTATGCCGAGGTTCAGGGGTCCCATAAAAACAATCATGTACTGCAAAGCACAAAGTCAGCTATAGCCGCTGATTTATGTCTTTTTAAACAAGTGCAATGCAAAAGCATTGCATTATACTGTTTAACTTTGCGCTGCAAAGGGCTCTTATTAGTGGCAACAACCACTGGCGATATGACGCAGACAAAGCTGGTGCTGTGCGTGTTATATTTGGTGTACCACAGGGAGTCGGCAAGAAGAGCAGTTGCTGAAGTGGCAGCTGACTGGTTCGGCGGTGTTGCACGAAGCCTGATGATATATACCTCTTACCTGTATTAGTCAACAAAGCAACGCAGAGCATTGGCGAGCCTGATGATGCGTGTGTGCTTACGTCACTACTGTTGACTGACAAGACCGGTTAGCAGTTACTGAAGCAAATGGTCATACCTGACCTGACTGGCGGTGATGCTCAGCAGTGGGGGACCCCATGCGTGCACCCCTACACGCAACTACAACACCTCACTTGTGTAGTACTTCAGAAACCAGCGCAGTCACTCAAGTCATAACCAAACCTCATCAGCGGTGATGCACAGCGGCGGGGAGAGCGCGATGATATGTACATGCCTTCCTACCTACCAGCGCAGATGCTATAGTGAATGGCTGGGTGACCTGACCCAATGGCGGTGATGCGCAGCAGCAGGGCACCTCGCAACGCACACTTCATAGCCACTCTTACTCCAAATACGTCATGCCTGCGGCGATACCTACAAGAACACGACTTCCACGTCATACCGGTTATTAGAGTCACAACCGACCTGGTCAGCGGTGATGCACAGCGGCGGTGCAAGGCGGATGATGTTGCCGTGCCTTCCTACCCACCAGCGCAGATGCTATAGCAAACGGCTGAGTGACCGGCGGCGACGCGCAGCAGCGAGGCAGGCCCTGTGATGCACAGTTTATAGCCACTCTCACTCCAAATACGTCATGCCTGCGGCGATACCGACAAGAACACGACTTCCAAGTCATACCAGTTACTAGACTCACAACTGACCTGGTCAGCGGTGATGCACAGCGGCGGGGCGAGGCGGATGATGTTGCCGTGCGTGGGCTTTGCCAGCAGCCCCTTCTCCTTCATCTTGAGACAGATCTGCCACGCGCGGTCAGACTCGCCCTCCTCCTTAACGACGATCGCGTTGAGCAGGCCCTTGCCACGTACAAGCTGCGTGGCAGAGGGACCAACGCGCGTATGTGTGTTTGTGTGCAATTAGTGCAAGTCTTGTTGTGTGGTGAGACGAGATCCGGCGCGTCTGTGCGTCACATCTGTGCAGGATGCAGAGACATCAAGGGTGAGGGATGGCAACAGCATGGCTTCAGCTAGACCTTCATCTGTACATGGCACAGCATCGCGCTTGCAACTGCAGAGCAGCGCAGGGCAGTACTCGGCGGCGCACTTTACATGAAACCGCACATGCTTTTCACACCAACCTCAACGACAGGCGGGTTGACGGCCCTGAGACTGTCCCGCAGGCGCTGACCCCTGGACCTAACCCTAGCCCTAGCACTGCAAAATTGCACTCAGACTTGAACGTACCTCAACAACCGGCGCGTTGATGGCCCTGAGGCCATCCCGCAGGCGCTGTCCCATCTCCGTTGCGTTCTCTGCCATGTTCTCATCCTTGAGCACCTGCATTTGAGATTCATATAATGTCGGCGGCAGCAGTGAGCATACGCATGCCTTGCAGCACGTCTCAGCGCGCGGCAGCAGTTTTCAAAACAGCTCTGAATGTAGTTGGCACACCGACCGTTTGACATAAATGTGGGTGGCTTTGTAATCATGAATGCGGACGTGTATGTAGCTGTAGGGTAGTCAGATGCTGATGAGGTGCCTCAATGTTTGTTCATGTCAAAGTATGGAAGCAGCAGGCGATGTCAGACCTAAAACACGTCAGCTGACCGGCGGCTGAGGCGACTGACTCACTGCGGCATTGGTGCGGCGTGAATTGGATGCTCTCAAAACCTTCTCTCTGTGAAGCATCTCTTGGTACCTCAAGCAGATGCTGGCAGCGTTCGAAGAATCAGCAGACGCAAACTTCAGAGTCGTCAATAACTCACAAAACGCCGTGAAGCAGTGCACAGGTACTGCGGCATGGCACCTTTTGCTCGCGCACCGGAGCCTCGAAGCAATGCATAGATCACATGAGAGAACTCATGGTTCGCGAAATCGCATATCCCCTGCAGCGCTTGATTCTGGGTAGAATCACAAGAGCATCAACTGGCCTGCTGCATGGGACGGCCACAGTGACGCTGCATGTCGATGCATGCTGAGACATGCTGCCTTCAAGAATGAATACAACCATGAGTGAATTACCACGTTCCGCTGATGAACACTCATGTCAAATCTGTTGACACTTCTCTCAGCTGTGTTTATCCATTTGCACCTCTCTTCACCTGAGATCAAGTTATTCATAGTCGACTAACACGAAGTAAATAATATACACGGGGTCAGACAAGACTCCTGACCCCCGCTCTGCCTGCTAAGTTACTGCTCGTAGGTGAGGAAAGGAGAACGCTACGGATAGCTCGTGCTAAACAACCTGGAGCCTCCATGTCGCGGCATGGATTGGTTCAAAACCTGCGTCATCACCTTCTACATTACGCGCATTCAAGAGCGCTGTAACTAGCTGCTGAACCTCTGTGTTGGGCTGCCGGCTGGAGCTGGCCTATCGAACACGTGAGACCTTTCCAATACTGAACACCCATGCCTCGAATGCTAAAAGCTTGCACACTGAAGTCTTCTTGACTGGTGGATACGGTGGTACTGTTTGACTCGTGGCCAATTGCTGCAGCAGCGGCGACCACGGTTATTGGTGGAAGGCACTTGCGGCTAACCATCCCTTGTCACCTAGAGCTCTACGATCTGTTGATTTGTTGTCATACATGTAGGAGAGCAGCGTGAGTGCCAACCTGCAGTGCAGCCATGGCAACCCTGCAGGCCATGGGGTTGCCGCCGTATGTTGAGCCGTGCTCCCCCGGCTTTATTGTCAACATCACCTGCAGCGAACAAGGCCGCAGCAAGTCGGGGATGAGTATAAGTATTGCTATGCCAACTGAGGGCTAGGGTTAAGGTTAGGGTACCGACACAAGCACTGCAGACACGCAAAGAGGGGGTACAAAGGGGGCGCTTAGGTAAATGTTCAAGTGTTAAAAATGGGTTTATAATGATCTTTAGAGTGAATCATATCGACCTGTATGACCCATGCCCTAGGTTAGGGTTTGACTGACCATCAAGCTCATGGCCTGGGTAACCAACCACCGCCCCCCTCACGGCAGGCTTGCTCTGCTGCCTCCCAAGTGCTGGAGATGCAAAGCTCATGTTCGGCACGGAGGAGCAACGCCGCCAGCACCACGAAAACTGTGCTGGCACCATCTTATGAGCAGTTCACTGCGGCATGCGGCAGGCGCAATGACAAGGACAGTCAACGCCTCTCATAAGCACTCATCACCAGCATCAAACCGATGGGGCAGGAGGACAAGTGCGCCGATGCACCTAACCCTAACCCTAACCCAAACCCTAACCCTAACCCTAAGCAGGTGTGTGCACACAGCAGGTTTTCCTGGCCCATTGACTCAATGGTGGTTGTGAGCGCTCGTGAGAGGTTGCTAAACTTCAACTGTATGTGCAACTTAAACACTGTGTGGGCTCACCTCGTGGCTGCTCAGGACCGCAGAGACTGGGTACGTGCCTCCGCTGAGAGCCTGCCACAAACGTGAAAACAACACCGACGGGTTTGGCGATTAGAAACATTGCAGCGTGCAGAAACAGCTACCGCTGGAGTATGGGCCACTGCTTGTCAACATGGGTCATGCAGAGCCCCATTGGAACTACGGTTGCGCACGGCAAAGCTGCGCTGGGCGCATGTGGCACTCGGGAGATATGAATTGCAGGGAGTCGGGAGCATGACGGTAACGAGCAGCGAACCCTAACCTGTACCCAAGCGCGAATGGCGTGGGGGATGTTTGACGCCGGCATCATGGCTGATGGTAGCGCTGCGCAGCACACCCTGACCCTAACCCTGACCCTAACCTTGCCTGGCGTTGCATGCGCCTACGGGGCTGACCGACAACGAGGTGCACTGGTCGGGCCAGGAGCGTGCTGCCGTTATTGTGTGATACCGGTGTACACATAGAGAGAAGCTAATGTACGTACACGCTGTACAGGTTAGGCTTAAGCATACTCTGTCGACCTCCTGCTTAAGCATACTCTGTCGACCTCCTGAGGTTGGCTGTAGGAATGCTGTGCATTGCTTCGACCATGGCAGGTGGCGCCGTGACAACATGCGCAAAAAGCGCCTTGGGGTTAGGGCAAAGCATACAAATACAAGTAGGGTTAGCCTTGTCACGATGCTTACCTAATGCAGAAGGAGGACAGGACGCAGGAACAACGGCACTTACACATGTAACTGTCACGCGCGGAATGGTGGGGCAGTGGAGAGGGTTTGACTGCGCTACCGCTGCAACATTGAGTTGGAAATGAGTTTGTGAACGAAAAGAGGCAGCTGACGCACCTTGCCCAGTATGAGCATGTCGGGTTTGACGCCGTCCCACTCGCAGCACATGGCTGTGACAGCGTCATTGCTGCAGCATTGAGTTGAAGGTGAGCCTTTACACGCAAAGAAGCATTTGACGCACCTTGCCCAGTATGAGTATGTCGGGTTTTACGCCCTCCCAGTCGCAGCACAACTGCTTGCCGGTGCGGCACAGGCCCTGTCGCACACGACATGAGGGGCACCACCTGATGTCAGTGTCAGTGACTGTGTCGTACGGAAGAGAAATGACAAATGGACAGCGTGGAAGGTAGTGCAGGAGCTCAAGCCTCGCCAATGCAGGTGCACTGTACTGTGTACACCTTGACACAGATGGCAACGACAATGAGGGCCCTTCCAGTCACGAATGCTTTCGTACCTACAAGGTGGCCACTATTGCACGCATATAGTCAACGCTTGACTTACACAATGTATCATGAGCTGGCCTGCACATCACAAACCTACACACGACACCTGTCAAAGCATGCTCACTACATCTGCACGGAATTGCATACATTGAAATACCAACATGCAACAACGCGCACGGTCAGTTGCGCATGGTCTCGTGTGTGCTGGCAAGCAGGGCTGCAAAAATAAATGTGGTGGGTCTGTGGCCACGCTATTTGTAGTTGCAACTACTCAAAGGCAGAGAGGATCACAAGGCGAGAAACCTGTGGCTGATGGACAACACAAACTCACCAAAGTTCCTTATGGGCACATGAAACTGAGTTGTTGCGTTCTTGGCCACAAGGAGAAGCCATACTTTGATTCAGCCTCCGCGACTCACGACTCGACTCACCGTCTGCACCTCATCGGCGATCATGAGCACGTTGTGCTCTGTGCAGAGCTCCCGCACCGCTTGCAGGTAGCCCTTGTCTGGGACCACCACCCCTGCCTCGCCCTGCCAATGCAGCAAGCAAGAAATGCGCCATAGCAGTATGTATGTATTAACACCACTGCTCTGCCCAAGAAGTGAGCAACAGAGTGCAGTAGGCAGTGGCGCTTTGACATAAGAGGGGTTTGTATGTATGAACACACACACACACCTCTCTGTGACCAAATCTGGAGCGCGCGGGGGTTTGACGGCAGCAGCACAAAGATCACAGCCCCAGCACATCTTCCCAATGACGCTCAAGGCAGCCTATTGATGACTGCTGAAGCGAGCACCTGTCTGGAACTGCAACACCTGCTCTGTGGCGCAGATGCAACGGGTTTACGATGGCAATGATCGAATCTGCAGTGTTCAGCGGCTGAGCTTGCGCGCTCTTTGCAGCCAAACTACGAGCCATTGTGGCAGTTAGAACCTGCAGAGGCAGTGAACAAGAGCATACATACTGGTGTTTGTCTGATACTGGTCTGCACCAGCAAGCAAAACAAAAGTGCAGAAGTGCTTGACTTCCTTGTGTTTGCAGCGCCATTGCTACTCCGTAGAAGCAACGGTTTATCTGCCATGTCTTGTACTTCTATGCGGCATAGGAACAAGCACGCTAGGCCGAAGTGCACGAGAGCACATACGTTAGCAGTAAACAGTAATCGGCCCTGTGTTGGACAGATACTTAGTGTATACACTTCATACACATGTTTCTTGAAGCACAATTACTGCCTAGCATTCATATCTATGCAGGGTATGCACACGTTCGTGCTCCAACCCCCCAAGACCCCCCTGACACCCGCATGCATACGTACCCCTGACACCCACTGCATATACCTACCCACCTGTATAGGTTCCAGCATGAACGCCGCAATGTATTTGTCCCCCAAGACCCCCCTGACACCCAACCGCATATACCTACCCACCTGTATGGGCTCCAGCATGAACGCCGCAATGTTCTTGTCCGCCTCCAGCAGCGTCGTGAGCGCCCCAATGTCATTGTACGGGATGATCTCAAAGCCCGGCATGTAGGGCCCAAACCCCCGGTAGCAGGTGGGGTCTGTGCTGCTGCTCACTGCTGCCAGCGTCCGCCCCCAAAAATTTCCGGCGCAGAACACCACCTGAGGAAACAGTCATGTATTGATGAAGCATCACCTGGTAAGTGAAGTTCTGGGACATGATGAGGTTGCAGGGGGGGCAGGCTGCATGGCTGCACATGGTAGATATCTGTTATTAGGTAGCCCTGTTGTGCTTGTTGAATACTGCATGAGCTTGCGAAGCTGTGCTACTGGTCATGAGAGGCGACTTGCAGGTTGACCAGCGGGCTGCAGAGGATTGGTGCTACAAAGCAAGCACTCTAAACAGCTTGTTGACGTGGGATTCATCAGAGGCAGAACGCCTGGCTCTCTGCGCCCCAACCCCTTCTGATCGATGTCATGTAAGATCTTGTGTGCGCAACGCTTAGCATCGTCAATGAGGAGGCCATCACCAGTACTTGGCACCTGCAACGGCGGTGGCCTGGACCCCCATGAATGTATTTTTAGGACATCCGCTCAGGGTAGCACTTCCTGCGCACCTGTTTGTCACTGTTGAAGTTGCTAAGAAGCACGCCGCCACCAAGACGATATACAGGCAGACCACTTGGTGGTAGGGTTTGGTAGTATTTGAATAGCCCTATCCCTCACCCCAACCGTGACCCTAGCTCGCATGGCGCAGATTATTATGAATCTGTAGACTCACAGTTGCCTCGCCATCTGGCACCCCCTTGACGTCATACGCCCATCTTCTGGCCAGCTTGATGGCCGTCTCCCCTCCCTCCACCCCAGTGTTCATGGGCAGCACCCGGTCGTAGCCTGAGATGCACACATATCGGCATTGTCAACATTTGCGTCATGTGGGCAGACGTGGTGCAGCAGCGCAGGCAGACTGTGAGCATGAGCATGTGTGCATCATTGAGTGCATAATTGACAGCATGCGCACCGCCAAGGGGGCTGCTACCACGGGCGTACCGATCAGTGCACCGCTTACAGGCCAAACATGCGCACGACCCAGTGCGAGCACCTGCCGCATGTGGTAATGCAGAGACCGCCCTTGCATTACGATGCCGGTTCGTGCGGTTGCATGGACGCACTGCCTGTGCAAAGCACCCTGTGCATACACAGTTCATCATGCAACTTCAAGTTGCAAAAACGCGACCAGCAACCCCGCTGCGCACATGCTAAAAACCATACTCTTGCGCACCCGCGACCAACAACATCGCCGTGCTCACAGCGTGGTGCTCCATTGCAGCAAGTCACTGTCAGCCATGGGACTCGACAAAGCGACCCACACTCACCAAAGTACTCGGTGATGTACTCTTCAAACGGCCCCAGCCCATCGCTGTAGAACGCCCTGGACGTGAGGCTGATGCGCTGTGCCTGCTCCACGAGCGCGCTCACGATGGCGGGATGACTATGCCCCTGCGACGCACGGGATTGTGAAGTGAACATATGCATATGAAGATGGGATGGCACCGCGCTTCGCATTGATCGACTGCGGAATAATCATGTATATGAGGACGGCATAAGCATCGTGCTTCACATAGATCCACTGCGACTTTCATTTCGGATCATGGCCCGCTGATGCGCAGCACTCATGCCTGGACAACATTGTAATTAATGCTGACCTGAAGGATCTATGAATTACTTGGGAACGAAAGCGACGGTATTTGTTGCAACTAGAAATGCTGCGGTGGTGCTGCATGACCAGCCCCCCAGTCCACACGGCTCATTTCAGGCTGTTCAAAAAATGAGGCTACAGGCGCCAACGGCGGCTGAAAGCATCCAAACTAGTATGGCAGGGGACACCGCAGCTGACTGTCGCAGCCAGGGCCCATAGAGAACCTCGCTGCCAGTGGATGCAACATGCAAATGCATGCTCGACGCACCACCACATAGTCTACACTCAAGTGTACACTTATGACACGCAATACATGGGCAGGTTGATGGCACATGGCAGCTGCGCCAGATCATGCAGTATCCTGTGCAACTTTACAGGAGCATCAGCCAGCAGGGCGCATGTGCCAACTGGCTTAGACACTACTTACGATGTACTCAGCTTGTGCGCTCGCCACATTTGCAGTGTTGTTGCCGCTGGTGCGTTGGATTGAAGGCATTCAACAAGCACACTTCAACTCAATTATGACATAATACTTTCACTTCCGGCTCTGCACCTGGCTGATCGCGTGCAGAGGCATCACCATCCACCCGCTGCTGGCATTGATGAAGTTGATGTTGATTTCTCACCTGGTTTACTGCTGAATACGCGCTGAGCCAGTCCATATAGCGGTTTCCCTCCACGTCCCACACAAAAATCCCCCTCCCCTTGTTGAGCACCACCGGAAGCGGCTTGTAGTTTTCTGCATAGGCGTAGGGCACAGCGCAACACCGCGTCAAGCGTGTGCGGGCTGGAAACGTGTACTGAGAACTCCAACAGGCTTTGACTTGCGCATGTGAATGCAGCAGCGACACGCAGGCACATGGACGTACATCAGGGGCAGGCATGAGGGATGCAGCGCCAGCAGTTCCATCACGTACTTGCGCCATATGCATCCTCTGCAGCCATGTAATCAGCGCTGGTTTTGGGGCCAGCCGCTGTTAAGGCGCCGTTGGCTGTGGCTGCCAGAGCGAGTTGTCGCTGCACAATCGCAATTCAAAGAAGGGGGGCAGGCAGCAAAGAGTCGAGGAACAGGGCACCATCAGATATCCTTAAACAGATGCAATTTGGAATCGCCATTTTAAGTTGCACTTGAGGCTACCCGCCTGCATGTAGAAGTGCACAAACGCTATCGAGGCAGTTGATCGTGGCAGCAGAGATCCGACGGAGATTTCACACGGAAGTGCCAGCCAACACGACCACATCAAAAAGAAGGAATCCAAATTGTAAGCTCAATACTTACGTTACTTGCCTGCTGTCGCTTGAATGACGCGCGGAGGCCACTCCTCGCCTGGCACCCGCGATGAGCGAGTGACAAAGTTCTGAACATGTTTTGACTGATGCACACACACACCGATCGACACAGCGACGAGTTAAGCAGCGCGGGCGAATCCTTTACTCCTGCTGGCTTCCGCTACTTCGCGAGATTCAGGCCAGCAGGGGCGGTCAGTCCAAGCTCTCTCACTCGTCCAAAGACCTTGAACTTCAAGTTGAACCTGTGCGGAAGAAGCTGTGGCTTTAGTTCTGTAAGCATGGTGGACAGACTTGAAAACTCATCAGATAAGGAGTCGAGGCCGCTACAGGGCTGCCACACCTCCACGGCGTGTAGTCATGAGACAGCAGCTGAGGATTTGCGGTGCGAACAGCCTCTGCTGCAACACTTGTGCTCTGCGCTGGAAGACAACCGGCAGCTGCGTGTCATGATGCAGCAACTCAAAGATGACCAACGTGTCGCAGTCGAGAAGCAGCACCGAAGGTCGCGAGAGCTGGAGGAGGAAACAGGCAGCAGCGGGTAGTGATCGAGAAACAGCGACGCGCATTGCAGGCTAAGCAGCAGCGGTGGTGGTGGCAGCATCTTGTCGCCAGCGATCAGCATTCCTCGCAGCAGCAAGCTATGACGATGGAAGCGGAACCGCA
This sequence comes from Tribonema minus, assembly GCA_017506865.1. NCBI lineage: Eukaryota > Xanthophyceae > Tribonematales > Tribonemataceae > Tribonema > Tribonema minus. The sequence continues at coordinate 75,246 of JAFCMP010000069.1, forward strand.
CCAGCTCGATGGAGTGCAAACGGTGCACAGGTCGGAAGTCAACTTTATCTGGAGGGGGCATTGCAGGTGCCAGCCAATCCTCCTGTGCGTCATTGGCGGAGGACCAAGAGTCGCAGCCGCAAACAAAATCTGGCAGCTGCGGTAGCGGCGGTAGCGGCGACAATGCGCATGCAGCGGCTGTCGACGAAGGGGCCCATGAGGCGTCGACTGCCCATGCCGCTGGCGGCAACGATGTCTGCAGCGGCGATGAGTGCAGCATTCAATCGCTGGAGGTCAACGCCGGCATTGACAGGGTCAGCCAAGGGCTGGTCGGAGGCAGCTGCGATGAAGGCGAGCTGAATATTGCCACAGGCGGTGCCCACAGCAACGGCATGGACTCCTTCAACAGCGCCTTCATCTGCCGTGACTCTGGGGACCATGTTGAAGGGACATGTGACGAGAGTTCGGAGGCAGATGCCGGCAGCGACGCCAGCAGCGATGCCTGGGACCCTGACGACAATAAAAACTGCAAGCCGGCAAGGAAGAGCGCACGCATCGCCAGTCTTGCAAGTGGCACCGCTCGGCGGTGTGCAGCAACTGCATCTGGTGCGGCGCGATCGCGGCCTTCCAGGGCTGGAGATGCAGCTGGTGCAGCGAGGGCAAGCAGCACAGGGAGTGCCAAGCGCCCGCGTACAAAGCAGCAGCAGCAGCCGAGATTGTGCCAACATGGCAGGCGCCGTGACCGCTGCAAGGACTGTGGCGGTGCGGGGATGTGCCAGCACGGCAGGCGCCGTGACCGCTGCAAGGAGTGTGGTGGTACAGGGATATGCAAGCATGGCAGAATGCTTAACACCTGCAAAGAGTGTGGAGGCGCAGGGATTTGCCAGCACGGCAGGAGGCATTACACCTGCAAGGACTGTGGTGGACCGGGTATATGTGAGCATGGCAGGCGACGCAATCAATGCAAGGACTGCGGTGGATCGGGCATGTGCGAGCACAATCGACAGCGCTATTTTTGTAAGGAGAAGGCAGTGGGGCGAGGTTTGTGCATCGGTAATTGGTGCATGTGCATTCTCAACGTACTTGATCGCAACTCGTGCAGACACAATGGTCAGGCACAGCAACACCGCAATGGCGGCGTGCGTGAATGGCCCCTTCCGGACGCAGAACTGAGAGCGCTGTGCAACTGTCTTTTAACTGCCGCGTGTGGTGGTGGTGGTGTCCAGGCTCGACTGTCTAAACATCACCCGTTGTAAAGCAACAGTAAAACATGCACGAGGTTTGTTTGTGCTGTCTGCGAAGACACGGTTGTCGGAAGCACGTTGCAAGACAAGTAATGGCTTTGCGTCTTGCGTGCCGTAGCCCTCCTATCACACACACACGGCACACACACACCGATTGATGCGACCATCCTCTGACGGTAACCGCGCTGCTGGCGGCAGGTTTGCCGTTCAAGAACGCCAGGAGGTGACGTGCCTGCCTCTTGAAGTTTTTACCTTGCAGAACATCTGCTAGCATGGTAGACACAGGCGAAAGCTCATTGCATGAGAATTTGGGGTCGCTACAGGGCTGCCATGCCTCCACGCTGTGTGACCATGAGGCAGCTGAGGATCTGCGGTGCGAACAGCCCCAGCTGCAGCACTTGTGCTCGGTGCTGGAAGAGAACAGGCAGCTGCGTATCACGATCCAGCATCTCAAAGATGACCACCGTGTCACGGTCGAGGAGCAGCACCGAAGGTTGCGAGAGCTGGAGGAAGAAACAGGCAGCAGAGGGTAATCATCGACAATCAGCGACGCTCGCTGCAGGCTGAGCAGCAGTGGTGGTGGCAGCACCTTGTCGCTAGAGATCAGCATTCCTCGCAGCAGCAAGCTACGACGATGGAAGCAGAACCCCAACAGCTCGATGTGATGCAAACGATGCACAGACCGGAAAGCAACACGCAGCAGAGGACGGGCATACCTGCGGGCCGCGTTGCAGGTGCCAGCCAGTCCCCATGTGCGTCATGGGCGGAGGAGCAAGAGCCGCAGCCGCCGATTAATCCTGGCGGCGGCGGTGGCGGCAGCGATGCGCATGCAGGGGCAGTCGACGAAGGGGCCCTTGAGGCGTCAACCGCTCATGCCGCTGGCGGAGACGATATTTGCAGCGGCGACGAGTGCAGCATTCAATCGCTGGAGGTCGGCGCCGGCAGCGACAGGGTCAGCCAACGGCTACTCGACAACAGCTGCGATGTAGGCGAGCTTAATGTTGCCGCAGGCGGCACCCACAGTGGCGGCATGGACTCCTCCAACAGCGCCTTCATCTGCCGTGAGTCCGGAGAGCATGTTCATGGCAGATGTGACGAGAGTTCGGAGGCAGACAGCAGCAGCGACGCAAGCAGCGATGCCTGGGACCCTGACGACAATAAAAACTGCAGGCCGTCAAGGAAGAGGCCATGCATCACTAAACCCGCAAAGGGCACCGCTCGGCGGTGTGCAGCAACTGCTTCTGGTGCGGCGCGATCGCGGCCTTCCAGGGCTGGAGATGCAGCTGGTGCAGCTAGGGCAAGCAGCACAGGGAGTGCCAAGTGCCCGCATACAAAGCGGCAGCGCAATCTGTGCCAGCATGGCAGGCAACGTTACACCTGCAAGAACTGTGGTGGTGCGGGGATATGCCAGCATGGCAGGCAACGACACTGCTGCAAGGACTGCGGTGGATCCGGGTTATGTGAGCACGGCAGGCAAAGCAGCCGCTGCAAGGAGTGTTGCGGTACAGGAATATGCGAGCACAACCGACAGCGCTATTTTTGTCAGGAGTGTGGCGGTGCGGGGATATGCGAGCACGGCAGGCAGCGTCGCTACTGCCAGGACTGTGGCGGTGCGGGGCTGTGTGAGCACGGCAGGCGCCGCAGCCGCTGCAAGGACTGCGGCGGATCAGGCTTATGCGAGCATTACCGACAGCGCTATTCTTGTAAGGAGTAAGGCGGCGCAGGCATATGTAAGCACGGCAGGCAACGTCGCTACTGCAAAGACTGCTAGCAGCACAATGATACATGAGGACACTCTTGCAATTACTCTGTTACTCCTGTACATTCCGCATTGGATCGTTGCTCGTTGCAGGCTCTGCATGCCTTGTTCTCTCATCTGTCGTCACGATGACAGCAGGCCAAGCGCCGGCGGGCAAGCACCAGAATCTATGCACCCGTTCAAGTTGACATGGTGTACCGCGTCACATTTGCATATCATGTGTTGTATCATGTCATGTTTGCATCATTGTGTGGTGCGGACCATCTGAGCCAAGGGGCTGCTGCCTCAAGAGGGCCTCATTTTGTGCCAAGCATATGCACAAAGGCTGTGTGAAACCTACACACACAGACACATCACATTATTGATGCAGCGCTTCACCTGCTCACAAAAGTGACACCAAAGTTCAAACTCAGCCTCAAACAAGCATCGGCGCAGCAAGCTTCCCCCTCAGTCGTGCCGCGTACTTGATCACAACAACATTTTCTCCTCTCAAGTACCTCGAATAACAAGAGGCTTGTGGAATACATGAGCTAGTGGCAACTTTGTCCTTGCTTTGCGAATCAAGAGAACAAGCCGCACATTTGAAGCATGATGCATCACATACGCAGACGAGCTGCAACAACACATGTTATGTGAATTTCTAGGCGCAAGGGTCTTGCAGCAATTGCATTAAGTGACACACAGCTCTCAGTAATGCTTTGTTTTGTGCAAGTGCCTTTTGCGGCATGGGTTTATGTATGACAAGTATCTCAATGCACATGTGCATTCAAGTTCACGTTTTTTTCTTAACGACATTGCCAAATAGCATCTCCTCTCCGTCCACTACAATTTGAACATCCCTGTCTATCTGCCTGTCTATCTGTCCGCTGCTTTAAATTCCGTCATGTGTGTCGTCATACGCTCAAGGCACACAATAGGTAAATAAGGCAACCGCGAGAGAGTGTATGCGACGTGTACTTGATCACGACACCATCCCTACAACTTCAACAGCATGGCGGCCTCCAGCCTCCTGCGCCCCCCCCTCTACGCTCCCCAGCAGCGCATCGCAGCACGCGGCAAACTATGTAGTACGCGCAGCACGTGCCCAGTGAGAATTTGGTTGTACAGTGCAATCTGCTGGGGCCTGGACCGCCCTATGGAGCGCTGCTGCTGCCCGTATGCTGAGCACTGCCACCATTGAAAAACACTGCTTATGTAGTAGTATCAGCTGCAGTTGGGACGCGTCAATGCATGACTGTCACAGCACTTTGCACAGCGCGCTAGCTGCCATTGCAGTGCGCACAAGGTTGTCGAGCGCCTTCGCAGCGATGGCGCGCGTCTTGAGCGCTGCAACAGCACCTAAGGGGGAGTGCGAGCAGGGGACATCCTACGGATGGTGCACGCGTGGAATGCCTCGTTGCCAATGGCGAAGCATGTAAACCTGTGAGAGACCTAGGTGGGGGCGGTGCGAGTGAGATGTGCCACTGGCATGCATGCTGAAGATGTGCGTTGAGGCATTGGACTGCAGCAGCAGGTTGACCATGTATGGGCGTTTTCAAGCCAGGCAGGTGATGTGACATGGTGGTTTAAAACGAATGTTGCCTGCGCGCTATGAGGCGTGACAAGTGTGTACAGCGATGCAGCTCATAGGCACGGGCATAGGGAAGGTTGCGGTGCCACTCACAGCGCCGCAAGGGCGCGTTTTGCAATCCTGCAGGGCAGCAGGGGTGCTGCTGGCGCATCAAACTCGACTACACATTGCACTGGTGCAGTGCTCAGTCAGAAGGAAAGTGACAACAAGGGCAGAGGGCGAGTGTTGCGCTTGTCGCAGGCCGTGCAGACTGACAAGGGCAGAGGACGACTTTTGTGCATCGTGGACATTCGCATGCGATGTCTCAAGAAGTTGATCGCAAGCCGTGCAGACACAGACATCAGGCACAGCAACACTTCAATGGCGTCGCCCATCGTACGACCCTTCAGGACGACGCGTGTTTGAGAGCCGTGCCATTCACGTTTCTGCCGCGTGTATGGTGGTGTGGTCCTTGCTCGACACAGTGTTGGTATCAAACATTTCTGACTGGCGAAGGCGCGCTGCAAGCCAAGTCATGGCGCCGCGCTGTAGCCCTCCTCCGGTCATCACACACACCCAACTTTGCTCGTTGGCCATCTGGCGAGGTCGAGGTCGCGGTGACGCGCCTGCCCTTGTTCGCTGCGTTTATAAAAAAAGTAATCGGCAGCATGGTGGACACACGCGAAAGCTCATTATCTGAGAAGCCGATGCCGCTACAAGGCTGGCATACCTCCACGGCGCCTCGCCATGAGGCAGCAGCTGCGGATTTGCGGTGCGAACAGCCTCAGCTGCAGCACTTGTGCTCTGCGCTGGAAGAGAATCGGCAGTTGCCTATCACGATCCAGCAACTCAGAGATGACCACCGTGTCACGGTCGAGGTGCAGCACCGAAGGTTGCGAGAAGTGGAGGAGGAAAACAGGCAGCAGAGAGTAATTGTCGAGAATCAGCGACGCGCATTGCAGGCTGAGCAGCGGCAGTGGTGGTGGCAGCATCTTGTCGCTAGAGAGCAGCATGATGATTCCTCGCAGCAGCAAGCTGCGATGGCGACAATGGAAGCGGAACCACAACAGCTCGATAAAGCGCACACGGTGCACGGACCGGAAGTCAACTCGCAGCATAGGACGGGCATACCTGAAGGGGGCATTGCAGGTGCCGGCCAGTCCACATGTGCGTCATTGGCGGACGGCCAAGAGGAGCAGCCGCCCACAAAACCTGGCAGCGGCGGTGGCGGCGGCAATGCGCATGCAGCTGCTGTCAACAAAGGGGCCATTGAGGCGTCGACTGCCCATGTTGCTGGCGGCAATGGTGTCTGCAGCGGCGATGAATGCAGCATTCAGTCGCTGGAGGTCGACGCCGGCATTGGCAGCGTCAGCCAAGGGTCGGTCGGAGACAGCTGCGATGGAAGTGGGCTGAACACTGCCACAGGCGCTGCCCACAGCGACGGTTTGAACTCCTCCAACAGTGCCTTTATCTGCCGGGACTCTGGGGAGCATATTGAAGGCACATGCGACGAGAGTTCGGAGGCCGATGCCGGCAGCGACGCAAGCAGCGATGCCTGGGAACCTGACGACAATCACAACGGCAAGCCGGCAAGGAAGAGCGCACGCGTCACCAGTCTTTCAAATGACACTGCTCGGCGGTGTGCAGTAACTGCTTCTGGTGCGGCGCGATCGCGGCCTTCCAGGGCTGGAGGTGCAGCTGGTGCTGCAGCTGGGGCAAGCAGCAAAGGGAGTGCCAAGCGCCCGCATGCAAAGCAGCAGCGCAATCTGTGCCAGCATGGCACGCAACGTTACACCTGCAACGACTGCGGTGGTGCAGGAATGTGCCAGCATGGCAGGCAGCACAGCCGCTGCAAGGACTGTGGTGGTACGGGGATATGCGAGCACGGCAGGCACCGTTACATCTGCAAACTTTAAGGACTGTGGCGGTGCGGGGATATGTGAACACGGCAGGCGACGCTATCAATGCAAGGACTGCGGTGGATCGGGCATATGCGAACACAGCCGGCAGCGCTACTTCTGTAAGGAGTGTGGCGGCGCAGGCATGTGTAAGCATGGCCGGCAACGTCGCTACTGCAAAGACTGCTAACAGCACAGCGGTACGTGGGACACTCGTCATCATGCTCTCAACCTGTCACTTCAAGTTCTGAACGTGCCGCAATATAATGTTGCTTGTTGCAGACTCTGCCTGCCTTTCTTTCTTTTTCTCACCTGTCACATCGCCTGCATTTGCTCCACATGGCTCGCCTGCTTTGTTGCACGCACGCCACCCACATCATATGTGTCACTGTCCCATCTGTTGTGCCGTCCAATAGCCTCCCCGCCCTCACATACATGCACTCTGCGCTCATCATAATCTTGAATGCATTGTCTGAGGACACCTACTAGTAGTTCGAAATGGCGTGCTAGCATCATGTCGCATGCTCCGAGTCAGGCTTTGTATGTGCAGCCACAGTGACTACGCAGAGCTTCCTGCCACTGGCATTTGACTCACGTGAGTACTCGAGCGCCTTCTTGTGATTGAGGAGGAATGCAGTGACGCATGAGGCCCATTGTCACACATCTGTTCAATTTGCCAGGCAGTCAAAACCGCATGCATGCTTTATCTATGTGCAGAGTTGGGGTTATTATAGGTGTTTTCCCCGCCATCTTCTTATGCATATTCAGCGAGGGGACTCCATCGGAAGCTCAAGGTCAAGTGCGAGTCACCACAGCATTTGAAACAATTTGTGACATATGCTATCAGGATGCCTACAAGGACAGCGTGCAGAATGCATCATGAGATAGCTTCAAATTTTGTGCTCAGAACACTCACGCGATCAGACGGACAAATCATGTATTTGAGTTTGCCTCTACACTATGACCAAAAAGAATTGGAATTTGTGAGCTGTCAGCCGCTTTTGAGCCGCTTTTGAGCACGTTCTTTGTTTTAAAAAAACAGCACGAAAATGCGCAGCATACTAAAAATATGATGCACATGTGTGCACACGAGCTGCAACAATACATCAGTCATTGATACAACTTGTCAAAGAGCTCACAAGTTCTTGCAGCAGAGGCACATGACACACAATTCTCAGAGCATCAAAAAGAGCCCTATTTGAAAACGAAAACTGTTTATATGAACACTTGCTTAGAAAAAAGGGTAAAAAGAGCAGACAACTTCTCTTATTTTTGGCTTTGAAAGGAGCCACTCAGCTTTTGCGCGGGCTTCAAGCTGCTGTGGCGCCGAAAGGGCTTCGGGTACTTCTAGTAGCAGTCTAGGCCTTAACATTTCACATCATCATGATGCGTCAACAACGGGGTAGCATGGATTGATTTTTGCTACAGGCATGAAAATGTCACAGCATCAACGAACATGTGCTTTGCTGAGGGCTGATGGAACAACCATACACTTCTGAAGTACTTTTTTTCACTTTGGCAAGTTCTGACATGTACAGTTTCAGTTTCGGCACAACTGACATCAGCCTGAGCGCTACAAGCGAAGTACTCATTAATCGGTTCCAACACAAGTAATTGGCATCTGAACGTATGCGTGCCACAAAAATCAGGGGCCTGCAACCTGACGCTGGCAAATGCTGTCGCTGACTACTTGTGGGACTGCTGGCTTGGCTCTGGTATCATAGGACAGGTCACAGTGCCCGACGCTGCATGAGGCATCGCCAGGGCCGGCGGCTAAACCTCCGCCCTCAGGCTTGCGCCAAAGGGGTTGCGCCTCATCAGTTGCGCCCCTTGTGCCCCGAATGAGCGTTTAGGGCCGAGGCGCAAGAGGCGCAACCTTGCTTGACACAAAGGGGTTGCGCACGTTGCGTCTGGGGATATACACGGTTTAGCCCTTGCGCCCCCAGCAAAGCATCTTGGCGTTAGATAGGCACTGTGAATGTCGAAGCATGAGACATCACATGAATCGCGCTCGTCTTGGTTTATTTTGGTGCATCAAGTCCTCCGATGCGAAAAAATGTGCCGATGCACCAAGTACCAGCTGCTTATCATGAGGTTTCACAGCGCAAAGTTCCCAAGGGATTGCGCATGTTGCGCCTTGGGCGAAACCTAGTTCAGCCTCACGGCAAGAGCTGAACACCATGCACCTACAGGCATAAGGCTTAGCCGCCTGCGCTGGGCATTGTTGACAGTCATCCTCAAATAACACATGCAGAACTCTAGCGCGCACGGTCATTCACTTTGTTCAGAGTATACACATTGAGGCAGGCCACATTTCCACGCTGTCACACGGTGTTGTCTGTTTAGGTACGCATGCACCAATGAGTGCTCTGGTGGAGAGGATTGCTGCAGCCAAGTACTGGCAGACACGCACAAGGACATCGAATTGATGCACCCATGCAAGCTGATATGATTTGTCACTTGATATTTGCACCATGCATGGTTTTGTTATCACAGTGCGTTTGCATCGTTGTGTGGTGTGGACCATCCGAGCCAAGTGCCGCTGCCTCAATAGAGGCTTATTATGTGACAAGCGTATGGACAAAAACTGCTTCGATCCCACGTGCACAGTCACACCACATTGTTGATGCAGCGCTTCGCCCCGTACCAAAGTGACAAGAGAAGCAAAATTAGCCTCAGACAAGTGCCGACGCGGCAAGCTACTCTCAGACGTGACGCGTACTTGATCACAAAACCATCTCAGAGTGGTAATCCCCTCTGACTTCAACGGCATGGCCTCCAGCCCCTCGCGGCCCCCCTCTATGCCCCCCAGCAGCGCCTCGCATACTATGTAGTGTGAACAGCATGGGCCACGGAGAACACTCAGGCTGCAAGCTGGTGGCCCGGGGGGCGTCAACCCCCCCTGTGGCTTGCTGCGGCTGCCGGCATGCACTCCCATCGTTGACATGCCCTGTTGCGTTAGCTATGTGAACAGCAGCAGGACCGCACCAGCTGAGCATGTTCTAGCACTGTACGCAGCGCGCCGCCGTCGCGTTCGAGGTTGCCGAGCACTGCACGTACGCGCCATTGCCGCGCATGTTGAGCGCTGTCACCAGGGGGCAGGAACAGTGGGAGTAAGCAAGGGGTGAAGGGCGCACACTTACAAGGCCGCATTGCCATTGGTGAAGCACCTAAACCTGCGGGCCCCCCGGGTGTGGTGGCGGGGCGTGCACTGGAGAGCAGTGAGTTGCCACAGTGTGCCGCTGGCATGTGTGTAAAAACGTACGTTGGGACATTGGACTGCAGCAGCAGGGCGAACATGCAAGGGCGCTGCTAGGCCAGGCGACTAGATTAACATGATGGTCTACGTGCATGTTGCCCTGGCTATGGGATGGCACAAGAACAACTCATAGGATAGGCTAAGTATGGATGGGGATTTCAAAGCTTTGGTGCCAGTCACACCGCCCAAGACGTGGTGCTCGTTAGGCAATCCTGCAAGCGGCAGGGCTGCTGTTGGCACGTAAGTGAAATCGACTACCTGATACACTGGTGTAGTAGTGCTCGGGCAGAAGGCGAGCGAGTGACAACAAGCTCAAATCAAAAGCTTAAAGGACAGAGGACGACTTTTGTGAGCCAAGGTTTTTTTACATCTGCTTTGTCACGTAGTTGATCGCAGGCTGTGCAGACACAGTAGTCAAGCTCAGCACCACTTCAATGGCAACGCCGGTCAATCAGGCGAACGGCCCCTCACGGACCCAGATTTTGAGAACGCTACGAAGCTCTCATCGATCAACTGCCGCGTGAGGTGGTGCGGACCTTGCTCGACACAGTCTCGGCACCGACACTTTCTGACCAGCGAAGCGCGTTGCAAGCCAAGCCACGGCTCTACATCTTGCCTGCTGTAGCCCTGCACTGATCACACGTCGTCGGGTGTTACATCGGCAAGTTCAACCAGGGGTGACGTGCCTTCTAAAGAGAGAGAAGAAGGCAACCTGGTGGGCACGCGCGAAAGCCCATTACCTGGAATTTCGACGCCGTCACAGGGTTCCCATACTTCCACGGAGTGTAGCCATGAGGCAGCTGAGAATTCACAGTGCGACCAGCCATCGCTGCAGCACTTGTGCTCGGTGCTGGAAGACAATCGGCAGCTGCGTATCACGATGCAGCAAGTCAAAGATGACCACCGTGCTGCAGTCGAGGAGCAACGCCGCAGATTGCGAGAGCTGCAGGAAGAAAATAGGCAGCAGAGTGTAGTGATCGAGAATCAGCGACGCGCGCTGCAGGCTGAGCAGCGGCAGTGGTGGTGGCATCATCTTGTCGCCAAACATCAGCATTCTTTACAGCAGCAAGCTACGACGATGGAAGTGGAACCGCGCCAGCTCAATACGGTGCAAACAGTGCACGGATCGGAAGTCAACACACAGCATACTAGTAGGACAGGCATACCTGGACGGGCCATGTCAGGTGCCGGCCAGTCCTCTTTGGCGCCACTGGCCTGTGGGGGTAACATGCAAGCAGCGGCTGTCGACAAAGGAGTTATGGCGGCGTCCGCTATCCATGACGCTGGCGGAGACGACATCTGCAGCGGCGATGAGTGCAGCATGCAATCGCTTGAGGTCGACGTCAGCAGCAACAGGGTCAGCCGAGGGCTGGGTGGAGACAGCTGCGATGCAGGCAAGCTGAACACTGCCACAGGCGGTGCCACAGCAACAGCATGGAACCCTCCGACAGCACTCACGCTTGCAGTGAGCCTGGAGACCATGTTGAAGAGACATGTGACAAGCCCTCGGAGGCAGACAGCAGCAGCGACGCAAGCAGCGATGCCTGGGACCCTGACGACAACAACTGCAAGCCAGCAAGGAAGCGCGCACGCATTACCAGTCCCGCAAATGGCACTGCTCGGCAGTGTGCAGCAACTGCATCTCGTGCGTCGCGATCGCGGCCATCCAGGGCTGGAGATGCAGCTGGTGCAGCTAGGTCAAGCAGCACAAGGAGTGCCAAGCGCTCGCGTACTAAGCAGCAGAGCACATTGTGCCAACATGGCAGAGAACGTTACGGTTACCTTTGCAAGGAGTGTGGTGGTGCGGGGATATGCGACCACAACCGACAGCGCTGTTTTTGTCAGGAGTGTGGCGGTACGGGCATATGCGAGCATGGCAGGAGGCCGCGCACCTGCACGGACTGCGGTGGGTCGGGGATATGTGAACACGGCAGGCGACGCAGTAAATGCAAGGACTGTGGCGGCACAAAAATTTGCGAGCACGGCAGAAGGCGTTACTACTGTAAGCAGTGTGGTGGCGCGGGCATATGCAGGCACGGCAATCGGCATGCTCGCTGCAAAGACTGCCAACAGCACAGCGATACATGAGGGCAGTCTGGCAATAAATCTGTTACTTCTGAACGTTCCACATTCGATCATCGCTGGTTGCGGACTCTGCATGCCTTTCTTCTCCTATGTCATCAAGACGATTGCTGGCCAAGCATTGGCAGATGTGCACAATACTTGATGCACCCATTCAAGTTGACCTGCTGTATCACGTCACATTTGCATCATCATGTGTTCCACAACGTCGCGTTTGCATCAATTGTGTGGTGTGGATTATCTGAGCCAAGCGCAGCTGCCTCAAGAGGGCCTCATTATGTGCCAAGCATATGCACAAAGGCTGTGTGAAACCTACACACACAGACACATCACAATATTGATGCAGCGCTTCACCCGCTCACCAAAGCGACACTAAAGCCAAACCCAAGCCTCAAACAAGCGCCGGCGCAGCTAGCTTCCCCCTCAGTCGTGCCGCGTACTTGATGACGACACCATCCCTGGTGCCCCCCTCCAACTTCAACAGCATGGCCTCCAGCCCCTCCCGTCCCCCCTCTACGCCCCCCATTAGCGCCTCGCGACACGCCGCATATGCGCAGCACGTGCCGAGCGAGAACAGCGCAATCTGCTGGGGCGTTGACCCCCCCTGTGGAGCAGCGCTGCTGCCGCCCGCTTGCTGAGCACTGCCACCGACGGGCCGCGTTGCCAGCAGCAGCAGCTGCAGGGGCGCATCAGCGCGTGACAGCGCTCCGCACAGCGCGCCGCCGTTGCGCACGAGGTTGCCGAGCGCGCCCGCAGCGTTGGCGCGCGTCTTGGGGTCCGTCGTGCTGAGCGCTGCCACGAGGGGGGGCGCTGCTGGGGCGAGCAGGGGGTACAGGGCGCGAGAGTGGAAGGCTGCGTTGCCGACGGCGAAGCACGCAAACCTGCAGAAGGGGCCGGAGGGGGGGTGGGCTGAGACATGCCACCGGCATGTGTGCTGAGGCTGCAGGTTCTCGTGTTGCAATGCTGGATTCCGCGCGCGTGAAAGGGCTGCTGGCGGCCAGTGTGACGTTCATACAGAGTTCTGCAGCAGTCCTCATTTAAATGGAGCAGGGCTCGGCGCCTCAGCCCTGGTAGTATGATGACTCATGACAAGGGCATGAGCTTTTCTGTTGCACACGGTGCAGCAGGCGGATCACAGATACTGTTTTCATGGCACACACATGCTGTGAAGCACTGGCAAGTGGAGAGTCTGGTGCCAATGCGGTGGGCTCGCGCATGTGCCGACACCTGTTCTTGTTCATGCAGCATCACCCCATTCCAGATGATTTACCTGGGTGTACAAGGGTGTGATGAATGTCTCATTGAGGACATGTTGTCTGTGTGTCAGCAGGCACCCGCCAGCGCCACTGTGCGACGTGCCGCACGCACAGACTGCATACCGCTCCTTTTCGTGTCGGGTGTGTCTGAGCAGCGGTGGATACATAGTATAGCCGTGTGCCTTGTGCCCACTCACTCCACCCTGCTGTACAAACAATCTACGTCTGGCATACAGTCAAGGGCACTCACTTCTGTGTGGCAGGGTCGGCATCGCTGCACGCCCGCACCAGACGGGGCAGCAGAGCACTGCTGCGCGTGGGTGATGCAGCACTGGCTCCGAGCTCCTGCACAAATCACGTGCGTGGCAAGACAGCAAGCACTTCAGCTTGCAAATGCCAAACACAGACCGCAAAAGAGGTAGATGATGGATGTGCTTTGAGGTACTTCTATTGCAAAGTGCCTTATCTAGACTACGCTGTGCAGAAGAGCAGCCTGATGTCTGTGCCGCGTGCAGTGATGCTGACACTGCAAAGGCTATCCACACTGCATGTCGGAGCTCACAGAAACACACGATACATCATAGAATATCAGCCCGCCGAGCATGCTGCGCACGTTAAAAAATGTTCTACCCAGATTTGTGGACCACACCATCCACCTCTGTTCTCATAGCGGCAGCGACCCCGCGGCGGCGGCGGCGGCGTATCATCGCCTCCCAACGCACCTCATAGAACCAGTCAGAGTGGCGGCACAAGTTGCCCAGTAGGTTGCACGCGCGCGCGCGCACGGCCGCCTCCTGGTGCACGAGCAGTTCCCCCAGGGCGCCCCCCAACCGCGCCTCCCGCAGCGACCGTTCCGCATCCCCCCCGCCCCCCCGCGCCAGCTGCCCTATCGCCGCCAGACACGCCGAGAGCACAGGCGCAGGGATGAGGCCCGGGTCCAGTGCGGAGCAGCTGACGAGCGTCTGCGGCCCTTGTGAGCGTGCAAACTGTGCGGCAAAGTCGGGCGACAGCAGGACGAGGCGCGAGAGGAGGAAGGCGGCCGCCGCGGCTGCAGGCGTGTAGAGCATTGCTGCAGAATTCTGGAGCGCTGCTGTAGGTGGGCTGCGAGGCGGTGCGGGCGCGGCGAGCAGAGCCAGTGCAACGGCCACGGCACCCTCTGCGAGTAGAGCCTGCGGCGGCACGGGGGGGCAAGCGCGATGAGGGGTGAGGCAGTGGGTATGTGAATTTGCTGTGCGTGCACAGTGTTCATATGCAGGGTTTGGAGTTCGTATGCAGTATACTTGGAAGTACATGTAGCAATCTGCCTGTGAGACCACTGGCAGTAGTTCCATGACCCTGGCCAAGTTAAACTTCTCCGGCTGGAATTTGCTTCAAACGGTTCTGCGGTGGCATCTGAGCATGTCTTGAGGATCACCAGCAGTAGCATTTGCCCGGCAGTACGTACCTTCTGCACCGCAGCATCAGCCGCTCGCGATACATGCCCACCCACCCTCACCACCTCCTCCAACACCCCCACTCCCGCTTCGGCGAGCGCTGCTGCAACCGCGTCGCCGCCGCCAGCTGCCTCCGGCCACCGTGCCAGAATGGCCAGGTGTTGTTGTGATAGCGCATGGCGGCAAAGCGTCGAGAGGAGCTGCGAGTCTTGAAGTAGGAGTTGAAGAAGTGACGCGGTGGCACGGCCGGCGCCGCGGCACATGGCGGCCAGCAGCTGCGGCAGCGGCGGTCGGCAGCGGCAGTGGGAATGAGCGCTCTGCGAATGTTGCTGCTGAGGGATGCCGTTGTGTAGTCGGCTCGAGGTTGCAGAGAGTAGTAAGATTACAACTCGGAAAGGCTGGGCGATGTGCACCTTGTCAAGCTTCATCATCAACAAACACAATTTGTTGTGTGAATTGTCGGTATTGACCCATTGGTGTGTCATGTGCGGTGCGCGCGCGTGTGTGTGTGTGTGTAGATCACGGCCATGTCAGATCTGCTTGTGGCTCGCTTGGTGCGGCTGCCATGACTGGCACTTGCAGAGATTTGCACAGCAGCAATTGCAGTTGATGCTGCGCTATTGTGGTGCTGAGCACTGAGGAGGCTCGGTCATACCACTCACAAGTATGACCTCTGCAAAGTCGAAGCGGCATGCTCAATCATAGGGTATGGGGCGAACAACTGTGCAGCACAGCAGGGGCCCCCATTGCTGACGTGCCCGCACGAGATCGGGTAAGTGACAAGCCAGGGTTCGCTGCCTCCACAAGTTTGACAATGGCAAGCACATTGCTACGATGGTACCATGCATACCAGCAGAAGTGGCCTTGTGGGCAGTGACACCCCTGGACATATTGTACTATTTCGACTGCCTCTTGCACCTTCAATGGCACCGCATAGAAGCTCAAGTGTGCACATTTAGAAGTACTCGGCAGGCGGCGAAGATTCACATCAGACCACCACCTGCAGCACAATGTATATGCCACTATACGCTGCTGTTACAAGTTGGTCATCACCTGCAGTGCTCGCACGAGGCAGTCTGGCTGCAAGTCCCCTCTGTCTATTCTCGCCAGCAGCAAATGCAGAAGACCTTTCTCCAGAAAGCCCGCTATCACCGCCTCGCTGCCGCACTTTGCCCCTAATGACAGCAGCTGTAGCAGTGGAAGCTGGGCTTGTGCACGATACTGGGAAGTGCCGTGAGAGGCGTCATGGCCATTGACGGCTTCAGTGCTCAGCAGCGGACGCAATGAATCCAGCACCTGAGACAATTGCACGGTGGCAGAAGCGGCACTTGTCAGAGCCGAAGGAGCATTGTCGTTATTGTTACTTGTAGTGGGGGTGCGCATGTCACGTGTTGAAATAACAAATGACGTACGTCCAGACCACAAGTTCTAGGGCTGGCGCCGGTGACAAGAGGTCATCAAGTCTTGTCGTATGCCCTGAAACCAAAAGTGAATCCGCAGGTTCACATGCTACACTACTTAGTGCTATTACAGTGTAGTATTTTGATTTTAGTTAAAACGCATCAGGCTCGCATAGTTTTGACATCATGCTCTCAGGTTGGTTCTGCAAGGGAGCGATGCCAAATGACTGCGGCAGTGTTGGCAACGAGCAACCCAAAGCACCCACTTTGCCTGGGTTTGGCGTCTTATGCACGCCTACTTTTTGAAGTTACGACTGCTGAAAGTTTATTCCTTTCAGTTTATTCTTTTCATGAATTCAGGTGTCACCAGATTCTTACCCTCACCCCAATCTACAGACTGCAGACATTGCCGATTTTCTTCGGAGACCGAGTCTTGGGACCGAGTTTTACCGACTTTTACTCGCTACTCAGGGCCCCCAGCCACCCCGATTTTTCTTCGGTGAAAACTCAGGGTCTGCCAGTAGGCAGCCTAATAATCACTCGGTGTGGTGCCCAGCACCTATCAATTTCAGACTGTATAAGGGCTGTCTTCGAAGTCCCCCGCGGTCGGTCCTTGTTATTCGGCCGGAAGTCCCGATCGCGGTATTTTCGGTCTTTTCTGAAGTTCAACCGAACGCATTTTGGCGAGAGCTGCTGAAGCAGCAGAAGCTGCAGCAGCAGATGTGCTAACTGTAGAAGACCTGGAGGCCCCACTGCCTGCAGCCACATGATATAATTCCTCTTCGTGTGGGATGACACGTGGAGCCTACTACAGCGGCAATAGTACTTCGTGATCAGAGGATGTGAACAAGCTCCTTGCTTCTACAACTTAAAGCTGCAGCAGCTCGAAAGCTCGGCAAGAAGCGCAACATCAAGTCAAGTTGAACTTCCACAAAAGCAATGTGCCATCAGAAGCGCACGTTTCCTGCGTTGAGCGCATGACTAAAGAATGAGGACGACAGTGTACATTGTCGGCAATCGTAAAAATCGGTATCAAATCAGGTGTTGCCTGCAATACTCGCCATTACTCGCATAGCGAGGTGCTGTGAATTACTCGGGTGTCCGAGTAAAAATCGACTCGCTTCTGGCTGAACCATGTTACCCATGACTCAGTCTGTCTGCTAGAGGGATTTACTCAGTGACAATTCTACTCGGATTTGACAAGTCAACCCTACTCGGGGGTCAAACCTCACAAGCACAGGTCTGAGACATGTGCTGACAAAAAATTAATCAATAACAAAGACACGTGCCTACCCACTACGTCATGTTGTGCACGCGGGCAAGCATGCAACAGAATCACATCGACACGCACCCATCGTCATGACGCAGATTACTTTGTGCAAGCATCCTGAAGAATGTGCATGCTTGCGCAAAGCACGCGGAGGCACACCAAAAAGCATCAACAAGGCAAATAACAAAAACTTGACCCACCGCCTGCGAGCGCAGCCCCTGGACCACCGCCGCCACCACTGCAGGATCACCCTCCGCACCGCACGCCCCAGCACAAGCCGCACAGACCGCTTCCGTGGTGTGCTGGGAGGCGGCGATGAACGCGGTTGAAGTTTTCACTGCCAGGAGACGCTCCCCGCTGCTAACTTCACCTTGCCTGAGCAGCGCTGCCAGCAGTAGCAGCGACGTGCCCGCTGTTGATGCTGTGGCGTGTCTATCGGCGGGCGGTTTTGTGTCGGGCAGCAGTTTCAGCAGCACCTGCGGAGGGAGAGGCATGCGTTTGATTGGACAGATGAGCGCTGTGGTTGTTGATGCACGAATTCACAAGAATGAATGGTTAACCCTAACCCTAAGCCTAATTCTTGGCCCAAGGGCCATTCTTTGTCAACGATGGTGTTTGCAAAAAGGCAGAAACGCTGCAAGCACCTAACCCTAACCCTAACCCTAACCCAAATGCAGCACCACCTCATCATGTCGCAGCGCACATTTCTAATGCGTGTGTCATGTACTTCGAAGTATACGCTATAATAGCTCGGGGGAGAGCCTTCATGAGTGTAGCGTTTGAGCCACTTGTTCATTTGAGAGTGAACATACTTCAGGAGTCTAGATCTTGTTGAAGTTTAGGTACTTGAGAACAATGAGAGGGACACACGCAGCGAGAGTGGCCTAGTCTACGTGCATCACAGACTCCGAATTGCCCGACCGAGAATCATTGGTGCTGAGCGCTCGCACATTTTACATACTTTCGGACGCATGCGCATGCATATAGAAGTATACAAATACGCCACAATCACACCTGCAGCAGTGCTCCCCTGCCGTGCCGAACCGCCGCAACAGCAACCTCCGCCGATTCCTCACAGGCCATCAACACTACGTCAAGCGCTGCGGCTGCCATCCGCCCTCCTGTTGCCCCCTGCGTGGTGGCATCGCTCAGCAATTGCAGCAGCGCTCCGAGGGCGGGGCCGCCGCGCGCCTTCTGCAGAGGGTCACCGAGCAGCGCAGCAGCGAGCCTGCGTGCGACCTGCGGCAGTGGGTAAGGGTAGGTATACGGGTGTCAGTGCCGCGCACACGACGCGATCATGAGAGTACAGGCGTACTGCAAGTGTACTCCTGTGGATGCGCAGGTGTGACGCGCTGCACGCGCCTAAACCTGACCAGTAGCGCTGCGCAAGAGCAAGCAGTGCATAGCATGCAGCGGTCTGTGCTGCGTCAGGGCTCAGCACATGTAGCAGTGCTCCACGAGCAGTTGAGCGCGACTGGCGGAATGAGGGGGCCTAGCAGCCGAGCCATGCTGTTTGCAGGTAGGATCAGGGTTGGAGGTAGGGTTAGGCTTGCACATGAGCAGCCATGAGCGTACCGTTACGCTCGACTAAAATCAAGCTGGTGTGGGTCTGCACGCGGTTGTCTGCGTGGCGAACTGTGCACCCTTGGTTTGTGGCAATGACGCTGCAGTGGCACTATGACAGCGCCAGTTTGTCAACACCAGGCTACACTCATGCACAGGCCCCAAAACAGCTGTAAGGCATCCATTCATGGAGATCGCGCACAAAGACGCAGTCAATACATACATGCCTATTCAGTGCTACCCTCAAGATACACAAGGAAAAGCATCGAACAACACACAATCAGCATGTGGACAGGCCTGGTGGGCGCGCACCTGTCTGCCTTTATTGAGTAACCGCCACCTTCACTTACAAGCCTAAGACATGCTGCAGCTACCGCTGAGCTCTGAAGTCTATAATAAATTAAAAACCAGTGTGCTTTGAATTACCCTAAAACAATACGTTAAGGCAACTGTGGTAGCATCGCGTGTGCCCTATGCTTAGGGCTTGCTGAGCAGTGACACGTGGGAGCGTCACCTGCCTTGCCCGCACTTGCACAATGATCACTCTTGCACGGGATCTGGTGGTGGGGCGTCTCCTTGCCAGTGGGCCACCTGTGGGCCGAGAGGCCCCGAGCTTCGTCACAACATATCATTATTTATCATCTCAGTCTGACCTGTTGTGCTGCTGCCCTGTCTTGCGCGTACTGGATGGCATGCCGCTCCCTCTGAGCACTGTAATCGGCGGCAGCAGCGCCCGGCACCGCAGACTCTATGCAGGTTTGCAGCGGTGGAACGGGCGGCAGCGCAGCGCCTGCGGCAACAGTAAACCATGAGCACAATGCACCGATGAAATCGTGGTGGCAATCACAATGAGACAACTGGATGAGATGACGATAACAAGGTGGTCATCAGCTCGAAACAACGTCTTGCCGTGTGAAGTACGTGCAGATGCAGCGCCACGCAGCACACGCGTGTGCAATGATTAGGTATTGGTGTAATCTGTCCAGTCGCACGTCCGAAGCAGGTGGCAGGCACGGCTTATCGTAACGGGTGCACCAACGCTTCAGCAGGGTACACAAAGGGTGCTCAAAGCGGTAGTCTACGCTTTCCTGAAATGAAAGAAAAAACACGCATTTGATCGATTGGCAGCAAGCCTCATGCTACACGATAATGCTGAAAAGTTGGTGGGAGGTT
Organism: Tribonema minus; assembly: GCA_017506865.1. Taxonomy (NCBI): domain Eukaryota; class Xanthophyceae; order Tribonematales; family Tribonemataceae; genus Tribonema; species Tribonema minus. The sequence continues at coordinate 95,111 of JAFCMP010000069.1, forward strand.
GCACACTCGCTGAATGCTGGATTCACGATCGCCGATGGTCATACTGCGGCAAGTAACACGCAGCGCGCCTGTCAACGAGCAGTGTCACGGTCCTTGATGAGGGACAGAATGGGCGAATCACACCATGGGAGTGCAGGCGCGGATGGCACTTGCGATGGCGACTGCTGTCTCCATGGATATGCTTGGTATACACATTTTATGGTATATAAAATGACAATAAATATAGAAGTATATAGAAGTATATATATGCTGATAACAAATCATGAGATAGGAAATAACTCCGGGCCACATCAAAGTAATACTTTGGAGTACATACATGCTGTAATGAGCACGTACCATGCAAGGGCGCGCAGATGGCCGCCAGAGCTTCTGCAAGGGCCGCCTCAGGCTGTCAGCATCGTGGCAGAAAGCAAAGGCCACAGTGAGAGATAATGATGATGACCTGGGTGATTCGAGCAGAACAAGCAGTGACCGTGTGCGCATGCCTTTGCTGGTGAGCCATGAGAGACAATTTGAGGAGCTCCAACCACATGATGCGGCCTTACAAGTAAGGTGATGATTGCACTTGACTTTGTCAATTGAGTGCACAGGCGAGGAGTATGATGTGATTGCGAGGCTGCGCATCACGAACACGACCAGAATGCACAGAATCTTAACCCCAACCCGAACCCTGACTCGAACCCTAAATCCTAACCCTTACCCCCTCAGTGGGGCCCAAACCCAAACCCTAAGACTAATATTGCCATTTACAGAAATCCACGTCATAGGCTCTGCACCAAGTTTCAGAGTTAGGATGAGCAACTCAGACAGGTCGGTCACTCGTGGAGACCCCACTGCACGCACCTACTCGCCGAGTCTTAGTGTTGGAGGCACTTGTGGCTAACCACTCCTTGTCACCTGGAGCTCTACGATCTTTTGATTCATTTCCATTAGAATTAGCACATCAGACGCGTCGCTCACTCGAGACCCCACTGCACGCACCTGCTGCGCAACATCCCCCCCGCGGTCGCTCCACGCAGCGCCACAGTGCGTCACCCCTTGCGGCGCGTCACCACTTGCAGTACGGCGCCGCTCTCTCAGGCACGCGCACAGCAGCTCTATGGCACCGGCGTCGATCAATCTGGTGGCGGCGCTAGCAGCGCAGCGGAGTCCTGCCTGAAGGCACAGAGCAGCCTGAGATATGACACGAGCAGCCATGGGGGTGTCGTTGGTGAGGGGGGGAGGAAAGGGGAGGGGGCAGGGCGCGTTGATTCCTTCAAAAAAAATGCGGTGGTCGTGGTATGTTCATCATCAGGTCTCTTTGCGCTCTGATAAATCACTGCTCTGCGGGCTGCCCTGGCGGCGCAGCGGAGTTGCGCTGCTAGGCACGAACGGCCAGAGAAGTGACACCAAGAATCACAATCGTCAGTAAGGATAGATGGAAAACAGGGCTAGCAAAGCTCATGAGAAGACATGCTGTTTAAAGTCTGCATTGTCTACATTCCTCTTCCCCCCCCGAACCCCCCCCCCCCCCCTGACACCACATCAAAACGCTGACATGACATCAGTGTCCGCTGTCGACATCTGACCTGCTGGAGTGCTGACAGCCCCCCCCCCCCTCACCCTCCCCTCTAACCCCCCCCCCTTAACACCACACGGAGCGCTGACATGGCATCAGCATCCGCAGTCGACATCTTACCTGCTGGACCAGCGCTGACAGGGGGTAATGTCCCCCCTAACCCCACATCGGAGCGCTGACATGGCATATGATATCTCACCTGCTGGACCAGCTCTGACAGGGGATCACCCCCCTGCCCCCCTCTAACCCCCCCACCCTTCACACCACATTGGAGCGCTGACACGGCCGTCTTCTGCAGCGACTCCAGCGCCGGCGCCAGCTGCGTCGCGGCCCGTACTGTAGTTGGGCTAGGGTTGGGATTAGAGCTGGGGCTAGAGGTGCCACGAAGGTCAAGCTGTGAGGCATGGAGCAGTTGCAGCAGCGCTCCCAGCTCGAGTGCAGCTGCCAGCTGCCTTGCCGTTTCCTGCAAGTAAAAGCGGCCCGGAACGACAATTTAGTGGCAGCGCCAGAGTCACCCATGTCTGAATATAAATCACTCCACTCAGTAAATCGTACTGCAGTCTGAGTCGCATGCAACAGTTGTGGAACAGTGACAGCAGTGCTCACATACTCCAGCCAGTGACATGGAAGTGGTCGCACACTGGAACGTTGAGTTTCATCTTTGTGCTTTGGCAATGGGGTATGAATGCGGTGTCAATGTGGCAGTGCTCAGCACATGCTGCAACAGTGCCCCACTTCCAATTGGGGCAGTCAACTGCCTTGAAATCATCTTCAACATGAAGGTATTATTTAATTTTTTTTCATGAACTTAACTTTATAAATAACTTTTAAAAGGGCATCGGCAGGATATCAGCGAGTCAACCCACATGCATGTTATCAGCGCGGTTCCGTAACTGGATATTTATTTACTTTTAAAACTACATTCAAACGCAGAAGAAAGCGGGATGCGTTGCCTTTTGCAGGCATCGCATGCTACCACAATCAGAAGGGGCTGCATGGGCCATGGTGAATTCAAAGGCTGTCCGGCTTGTCAGGTGCTTACCAATGGTAAGTTACCATGCACCATGATGCATCACACTGCAGCAGTCACGCTGCTACCGGTGGGCCAAAACCGTGGTGAGCCCTGATTCCTACCATCAGGTCAACATATGGGGTAGGTATGTGGTGCAAATGAAAATATGGCAGTGCTCAGCGTGCAAAGGTGCGCATTGGCCGCGGTACGGCGCAACGCTCTGCGATACGGCGCATGTATGTATTGTCGATGACGTATCAGAGGTATGTACGTATAGTTGCCAACGTGGCAGTGCTCACCGTACGAAGGTGCACGTCCACGGCAGCAGCCAGGCCGCTGCAGTACAGCGCAACGCCTGGCAGTATGGCTACAAGAGCCTGCGCTGCACGCTTCCACTCCTCTGTCGCAGCGTTGCAGATGGCCAATGCATACAAACAGTGAAGCAAAGTCAGCCAATACACATGTACATACAGTGATGTATGGTCAGCCGCAGTAGCGGGTACATAGCGGCAGTGGCAGACAATGCACAGGCGCAGACAGAAGAACATGCAGGGGATTTTATAGGCAGAGGGTATCCCATGACCATGACGTAAATAACTCAAACAGGGGTGATGCAATGCTGTCACGTCCTCTTATGTTTTGCTGTGGTGGTGCTCTGGTAAATGGCATGAGTCGTAGACTAGGCTGACGACGTGGTCACACAGTTCAACACTTGAGTGACATGAGATGAGACTAGACAGTCACGCCACAGGGGACACGTCATGAACATGCCCATTCAGCACGTCAGCGTTCACACAAGCAGACTAAGAAAATCGGGCAATGTGTGAGCTGCGCCATATGCCAGTCTGCTGCGAGCGCATGTCATTGTCAACATATATGAGCACTTCACTGCTGTAGCATTCGGACGGTGGCGCGGGCAGTGCAGGACCCAGCCACGCCTGCGCCGTCCGTGCTAATTCAACCTGCCACTTCAACTACAATGATCTTGGTACTTCAAGGTGCAGAGCTGAGCAGCGGCCCACACCTCACAACACTGAGCCACATGTAAACAACACAAACACATATATTCAGGTATGCTCTGCACAGGTAGGTCCCTGATTTGCTGCCTGTCAGAGATCAAGGTGGAGCAGAGCAGAGCAGCGCCCACACTGTACAAACTGTCACTGATATAAGTCATGCATGCATACCCAGGCATGCTCTGTATAAGAAGGTACCTGATTTGATGCCTGTGGGAGATGCGGGCGCAGCGGCGTGCACCGCCCTCGCGACCATCAAGCTCACGCCTAGCGCAGAGCTGGTTGCAACAAAGCGTCGAAATTAGCCAAAGATTTTCGAGGAACTCATTCGAGGCTCAGATTTTATGTGGTCAAATTGTCGAAGAAAGAACTTTATTTGACTCAGATCCACAGGCATGGGGAATAGAACTCACATCAAATATCTTAATTTTAAAAAATATTAGTTTTGTTCAATTTATTCCTGATGAAATAAAACAAGCAGACATTTCCCATGCAACGTCAGACAGAACACGGCGTCGATCAGCACTGCCACTGCATAGATGCCCATGGCACAGGTGATTGAGTTGCAGACTTGAAGCATTTGATACAGGGTTGCTGCAGTACACAGCAAAAATATTGGCAGCCGCAACCGTCAAACTCAACACGCGCGCGAAACAACTGCCATGGCAGCTGGCCACTTGAAGCCCCAGTACTTTAAAATAGTCCATTGCATACGCGGTGCAAATTCGTGCAAGCGCCCAACATACCGCCAAGCCAACATGCAAGGCTCAAAAAACGACGCAAACATTTCTGTTAGTGCAACCCTACTAATAGTGGCTCAGTACTGGTAATAGTGAACACTGAGGCGGTGTTCTAAAGGGGAAGAGCTCATACTTCTGAAGTACGTTGTGCTGCCTCACGATTGTTCAGGCGGCATGAAAAGCGAATACATGCGGCACATGTTCAAAAAGCGAGGCGACCCCCGGTTTTCCGGAGCCCCCATGTGACTGCTGCATCACGGCTGCCTGCAGGCACAAGAGGTGCATGTATGCATGTTTGCCCCGGTTGCCATTGATCTGGTGCCACTTGAACTTTTGCTGAGCACAAGCAACAGGCAACCACTGCGTGTAGCTCAAAAGCAGGTGCTTCGCCACAACTGTACTGGCACGCAAAACGGCCGAGACAAAGCATGCTTGTGTCACCTGATCGCCATTGCGCTGCTGCCACTCGACAGCTGCTCCTGCAGCATGGTTGCAAACGCGGGATCGCAGGCGACTGCGAGAGCTGTGCGCCCATGGGGGTCAGCTGCGATTGCTCGCTGCCACCGAAGCCACAAAGCAGCGCTCCGCCCGCCGCCATCGTCTGGTGCAGCAAACAAGCGGTCGATGAATTCATGAATTTGAATCCGTGGTACTGACATCACAGTCAGGCAGCAGCGCTCCGTGCGCCGCCATTGTCTGGTGCAGTCAACAAGTGGTTGCTGAATTTATGAATTTGTGGTGTTGATTTGATGGTGATACTCCACAATATCAGTAAGTAATGACATCAACATAGACAGTTTGGGCAAGCCCAGCATAAGGGCTTTATGATGCACAGGCGCAGGTGTTCTGCAGTAAAGTGCCGATATATCAGCTGAAATTTGATTTGTCTGTTGAAGTGTTTGATGAAAGGGTGCGCAGACTGCATCACGGCATGAGTGTGCAACTCGGCCATCGTGCTGCAGTGATGTCTGTCAGCAAGTACTACTACTACAAAGTACTTCGAAGTATGAGGAAAGAGGTGCACTCGGCTGTTCATCATTCACGTCCCTGTGAGATTTTGACCGAAACCAAGCATGTCAACAAGCCGCCGCGGAAGTTGCGCATGTCACATACTACCCCACAATTTGCCCTAGGAAATTTGCTTAGCAGAGTATGTAGATCTAGTAATTTCTTTAAACAGCGCATGATTCACCATGCATACACACCTGCATCTGCGGGTGGTGCCGCACGCCTCGGAAGCGCGGTGCCATTCATGCGCTTGCCCTCTGCTCGCACCCCGGCAGTGGAGTCTTTCCCTTCAAATCCTGCAGCGCAGCTCACCAGCACATCAACGTCAGAGGTGACATCTGGTGTGCCATCGTACTGCACTTGGTTCCAATAAAGCAACGCCCCGACCGGAGCACTGACATCAGTGCACGCGGTATCGCAGCGCAACCGCACATAAATGTCAGGGGTAACATCCCGTGTGCCATCGTACTGCACTTGGTTCCAATAAGGCAATGCCCCGCCCGGAGCACTGACATCAATGTACACGCACGCTGACCTCTTGTATTTTTTTCTCTAGCATTAACATCAGCCTGCTGCGTGATATAATCACCAAGCATGCCAGACGGCGCGTTCGCCTCTCACACTCAGCAATGCACATTCCAGGCCTGGCGTATGCGCATTGTCACATGTTTCAATGTCATTGAAGGCACCACTGGTGGTCGAGTTCCAATGGCACGGTTATCACTGCGCGCCCCTGACTTTGGATGCCGAGCTGTTTGACTGTGCCTAACAAATTGATTATCAACGGCTGCTTCTGCTTATAAAAAGTGATGATGATTGAAAAAAATTCAACGCCTTAAAGGTGATGGTTATCGTGCCAATGAAGGGAATGGGCTGCCTCGAGCACACCATGGTAGAGTCAGGCACATAAGGCACCCACGTCTACTCCACTGCATCTGTCCCTCAATCATTTGTCTCTTTCGGACTCTTGCGCATTTCTCATGGTGACGTCTACTGCGCACATCAGAAAGTCTTCAACGCTTGCATCCCTCACTCTCTCTTTCACTCTCTCTCTCTCTCTCTCTCGCTACTTGTCTCTCTCGGATAGCCAATCGTCTCTTTTGGTGATGTCTGCTTCGCACATCATAAATTTCTTTCGCCATGAAACTGTGATTGTGTTGAGCCGAGAATCATGCAGAGTTCCTCGAGTGAGCATGCGAACTCCCACCAGAGGGTCTTGGTGGCGGCGTTGCTCCGTACTGCCCCTTCCTCGCCACTCGCGAGGGTGCCTGGGGGAGCTGATTCGCTGCCGACAAAGACCTGTTGTTCTGGCTGTTCTGCTGTTGCTCCTGCAGAAATCTGCGTGCAGTACACGGGAGCGGGGGCAGGCACCATAGCGGCCACAATCAGGGTTAAGGTAGATCAAAGTGCTGCCCCCGCAGGCACTTGAGGGCGCGCAGCGCGACACGATTTGCTGCAGGGGCAGTGAAGCTTGAGCATCACCACAGCGCTGTGAGGACTAGGGGTAGGGGCTAGGGTTTGAGGTTAAGGTTAGGGTTTGAGGTTAGGTTTAGGTTGTAGGCAGCCTGGGCCCAAACAGCTACAGCCGACGCTCGCACAGAGGCGCTCGTGTGCAACGACCGCAAACCGCTACAGTGCTGCGGATCCCCATTTAGGCTTGCACAGAACTGGGCACTGCTGTTCTATCATTCCCTTGTAGGGTGATGAGAAATGCCATTTGGCGTGCTGAGGAGGCTCGCACGGAAGCGGCGTGTCCTGGGCGTGTCCTGTTCAGAGGTGGTGTGTCCTAACCCTAACCCTACCCCTTACCCTAAGTGCAGGAACTGAAGCGCGCGTGCATGAGACGTGCATCAGCACACAGAACCAACAAGAAGTCTGCGGCTGGTTCTCCGCTCTCTCCAATGCGGAGGGTGCACAGTGCCACGAGTGAACCTGCGGAAACACACAAGTTTGCTGGTACATTGGTCACACATGCTTCCAGTGCCCGAACATGGTGGCAACCTAATGGTTCGAAACAGACGTGCCATGGTCAGAGGCCTGCCGCAGTGCGCATTCATCTGAGCACTGAGGACGCGTCCCGTAGGGCACAGCGCCCTTCACGCTTGCACAATTGGCCAGAGGCGTATTCACGATGGAAGTACAGTACATTGTACTACGCGTCGTGCATCACAACTCAAAGTTGAAGTATTGTCATAGCGAGGACATCCGTGACGGACGTACAGTACGTTGCACTACGCCCAGTGCATCATACTTCAAACTTGAAGTGTTGTGATAGCGAGGACATCCACGATGGAAGTACAGTACATTGCACTTGAAGTATTGTTGTGGCAGAGCACTGACCTCTCCAGGCGGAAGCGAGGGGGGCCGGCGCCCCCGCCTGATGTGTAGTGAGCGTCCTCGGTGACCACGCGTGCTCTGCAAACACTCACATACACAAGCGCAGAATGTATGAGCACAGAATGTGTGAATTCAGCACAATAACAGCATGGCAGCCTGTTCGTCCGCGGGGCAGCGTACGCTCGGCAAGTAACCCACAATAGATATATGTATATATATACTTCTATACCGCCAGCAACATGCGGCGCCAAAACAAAAAAAGAATTCATACTTGCTTCAATGAAGGACCAGGGCTGCACGACAGCTGCAAGGGCGTCGGTCGTTGTTCCGCCACCAGGGACCACGTCTAACACCAGCAGCGCAACGAGGCAAAAATCAAAGCAGGCGTGCAAGTGAGGATGTGACAGTCAACACCGCCTAAATCGATGATGAAGCAAGCATTAGCTTCCACTCTCAGGCACACATTACCAGCAGCCTACAATTGAATGATTGCTCCTTGTTGGCTCACTATTACTCACTCACTCACTCACTCACCTGTCCTCCTCAGTCTCTCTAACAAACGGGTGGTGCAGCAGCTCAGGCCAAGCCAGTCTTCGCCTGGGATCCTTCCTCAGCACCCCCTGTGCGCCAGCATCACGGTTCACGGACGAAAGATTGTGTCGAAAGCGCAAGTTGAAGTGACGTTCGGCTGCATGGTGTCAACACAAAGAGGTGTTTGTCCACACGCTTCACATGCTCGTTAAACTTGAGGGTGGTCAGTGCACCCCTCTGCTGTGAATACATACCACTTGTGCAACAGGGGGTCATGCACAACGAGGAAATGTTCCCGACACGCTTCGGTGCACTTGAGGGTGGTGGCAGTGCGCCCCTACCACTTGTGCCACTCTGGTCATCGATGACCACATGTTTACAAATAATTTGCTGTCGATGCCGCTCCCCCTTGACACACATGTTTATCAACAATCAATGCCTCGAAGCACCGAGTAGCACATGTATGCGGCGAGGCCTTCACCCCGCACTCACCTGGAGAAAGGCGAAGCATATATATGAAAAACGAATCAAAAGATTGTTGAGCTCTAGGTGACAAGGGATGGTTAGCCGCCAAGTGCCTTCCACCAATAACCGTGGTCGCCGCTGCTGCAGTCATTGGCCACGAGTCAAACAGTGCCACCGTATCCACCAGTCAAAAAGACTTCTGTGTGCAAGCTTTTAGCGTTCGAGGCATGGGTGTTCATATATATATACGCGGCGAGACCTTGACCCCGCGCTCACCTGGAGGAACGCACGGAAGTGCGCGGACATGGGCCCGGAGGGATGCCTAAATTACTTTGAAGTATGCATTCATCATGGATGCACAACTGCACATCACCAGCAGTACAGCGGCCAGCTCTCAGTACGGCGGCCAGCTCTCAACCTCGTGTTCACCCGACGATTATGGCATGATGAACACGGCGCAAACGCACATCAGCAGCAGCAGCAGCAGCAGCATGGAGCAGTTCTGCAGCTCTTGGCCCCGCGCACGCACCTGGAGAAACGCACGAAAGTGTGCGGACATGGACGGCGGATACTTGACGGCGTCGCGCACAATCAGGTTGATGAGCGCGTAGATGGACGTGGTGTAGAAGGGGGGCTTGCCCACAAACAGCTCGTACAAGATGACCCCCAGCGACCACAGGTCCACCGTGTGGTCGTACGGCTGCTCCTTGACCAGCTCGGGGGCCATGTACAGAGGAGTTCCCTGACGGGGGGTGGGGGTATGTAGGTATGGCGTGTGAGCAGGCCGTCAGTTACACTCATGCCATCTAAATACCTCCGAGAGAGAGATGAAAGTGGGTGGGCCCCACATTTGGGGGTGACAAAAAGCCACCATTATGTACTTTTGCATTCGCAGCAAACTTTGTACTGGACTCGTGAGCAAGTATGTGATGGATTCCATGCTCATGAAAGAATATTTCATAGGTGTGTCAAAGTGACACACATGGGCGCTGTCTGTTCATAGGGGCTGGATTCTTATTGGATCAGGGCCCCCGCGAATCAGCGGCTACCTAAAGTGGAATAGGCATGTGAGTGGGTCAGCGAGGCATGTACGTATGACGCATGGGCAAGCCATCGCTCACACTTGATACAGCCAGACATTCCAAAGTGCTCAAATCGAGCGTTGCAGGAGATTATGCAAAGGGGGGCATGGCAAAGAGGTAAATGCCCACGGCAGAAATCACATGCGGCCAATCCGCAAACCCTTCCTTCTCCATGCACCTAAAAGCACCCACAACAGGCGCTGCTGTTCATGATTTTCGGCAGCACACAAGGCTCCAGTCACTGACGGTGCGCATTGTCCAACCCCAAGTTAACACGCTAGGGCGAGCAGTGGCAGCCGTGCTTTGTTGCATTGTGCCGCGGGTGAAAGCGGAGGAGGCAGCGACATGCAGCATAGGCGCTGCATGTAATAGGCCGCAAGCTACTAATCATCACCACAAGGTGTTGCCCGCGGCTGCGCACAACTGGCAGTAGCGCTGCGCTACAGTATCTGGTCGTGGCCACACCGGACGCCACAGGGACTGAAATGTTTTGAAGGCAAATGGTGAGAGGACTGAGCAGTGGCCTTAGAATGCAGGGCCTGTCGCTCATTATGGCAGATTGAACAAATGGGGTGGAACAGACGACCCCGCAGAGCTTCTCAGGCGTTGCATGACCAGCTGGTGATACGGAACATCTAGACATATACTGTACGCGGCGCTGCGGCTGTGTTACACACCTTGATGCTCGTCAGCACGACGGTGTTGGAAGACATGGCGCGCGCAAAGCCAAAATCGCACAGCTTCACGCGCCCGTGCGCGCCAATGAGGATGTTCTGCAGCATTGGAGCGGACACACCATCTATTTATGGAAATGAATCTAAATATCGTCGAGGTCTAGGTGACAAGGAATGGTTAGCCGCAAGTGCCTTCAACCAACAACCGTGGACACGGCATTTGAAGTCATTGGCCACGAAACAAACTGTGCCATCATATCAACAGTAGTCAGAGGACTTCTGTGTGCAAGCATTGAGCGTCCGAGGCATGGGTGTTCAGCATGGAAAGGTCTCACGTGTTTGGTATCTATCTATTGTACCAATTTATCATGATTCACACTGGGTCATGTTCATTGTCTATGGGAGACAAAGTGAATTGGTGGTGTACGGTAGCATGTGCGCAGCATTGAGGCCACCAGGCGCACAATGTACGCGGGCAGCAGATCAAACCCTCTTTCAGCGTGAATCAACAGGTCTGCGTATCAGGCAAAGCAAATGAATTGCGTTGTTGTGCGCGGATAGTAGACAACATTGCAGATGTGGGTGCCGAATGCAGCGCAGGCGGGTCCTGTAAAGCATGCCCAGTGAAGAAGAGCACGCAATGCAGCATCCTTCTTCAAAGTTTTTTCTGGCATAATCACGTTATTTCCACCAGCATGGCAAGCCGCATCTTTGTCTGCTAGAGCACACAATGGTTAAAACGCGCACCTGCGGCTTCATGTCGCGGTGGATGACGCGGTGGGAGTGCAGGTAGTTGAGCGCCTTCACCAGCTGCTTGGCAATGTTCTGGACCTGAGGGCGCTCACGTGCTCACGTGAGCAAGAGAGGCTTGTCAATTCAGTTACAATGTCGGCATTCATATTACTGGATGAGGAAACAGTGTTGTGCATCTTGACCTGACATGTATGCAGAGGTGGATCATGCTCCAGGATTTTCTTGGATGAGTTGAACAGCTGAATTACAGTCAGCGAATTGCAAGTTGCTTGATGACAATCTTACCACATCACTGCGTAGTCATCAGCACGGTCACGTGTATGTTTGGGCTCAAGACTGGACCAAGCACGCTGCACTCACATCTGAGGGCATGGTCCTCTATGCAAAGCTGACAACACACAGCTGCAAGACTCTCAGGTCTTCATGCTTCGATGGCGCCTATGTACCAAATAGGATCAGGTATGTGCTTAAGTTTTGAAGTGCGTGGCTGCGCCTCAAGTCTCAAGCATGTCTCTGCAGCGGTTTTCAAGCGAGATGCCATTGCTATCATCTTGAAGCTGTCGAGTTGACATTGTCTGGAAGTGGTACGTGCCAGCCGGCCGTATCGCAATTGTTGCACGCATGTCGGAAGTGACATGATAGGATCTTGTGACTGACAGATATCATAAGAAGTTGAACAGTAAACCACTATGCACTCTGCTAGCACAATGCAGGCCTGCTGTGGGTAACTTCAAGCACATGACAAGCAGACAGCTGAAGGCAGTACCTGTGGTTCAGGCAGCGAATGATCATCCTGCAAGATCTGGAACAGCTCTCCCTGTGCAAACTCCGTCACCACACAGAAGTCCCTGTCCGTCTCGAAGGCATCGAACATCAGAATGATGTTCTCGTGATTGAGGGTCCGCAGTATGGCGATCTCCTGCCTGAGGCTCTTGAGGTCCTTCTGACTTTTGCCATGTTTGGAAATGAACTTGAGTGCCACCGTCTGCCCCGTGTGCTTTCGCCGCCCCTTGTGAACCTTGCCAAAGGATCCCTCCCCGATACGCTCCAGGATATGGTACTGAGAAATGGGATCTTGCTGCGTACTAGTAGCACCGGAAGCCGGCATCGTAGTTGACACCTATCTGCCACCCCAGCTGCAGCCACTGCCTGACAAGAGCATCGCAGACGCTGCTCTTACCACAAGTGGTGAGGCGCTTTCTGAGCTCGGCAACTGTCAAAACGTCGCACTTCAAGTGAAAGTCTTGAAGTTCCATCTGGATTGAATGTGCTAACACACAGCTTGCTCACAAGCGTTGCTTCACGTTGCAATGTCTTGACTGAGACAGCATAACCTCATCAGCCGGGCGGATTGCCGGGCTTGCTGAAGCAATACACCGGATTAAGGAAGGGCGAAGACATGCTGAATGCAATTCGAGCCAAGGCTGAAGAGCTGGCAGCTGCAGCGTATGCAGCACAAGTAGCAGCTGGCGCCGAAGGCAAAGAGACTGATGCCGCAGGGGGAGCAGATGGTAAGTGCATCAGGTTGCTGTTGGACACGTTGGCAGCTCACTTTGCACATGTACATGATCACCAAGGACTAGCAGGCTGATCAAGGCCGTGATAGGCATCATTGCACGCACTCTTTAAATTGCTACATGTCTGCTGCACTCTGATTTCGAGCGGCTGCGGCTTGCATGCTTGCAACGGCTTTTCAGTTCTCTGCAGTTACGCTCCCCCCCTGCCTGCCTGAAGGTGGCAATGATGCATAGAATTACACATGCGTCGTCACAAATTTGACACCTGTTACAAAAACCCTATCTGCGGTCGGGGCGCGCATCGTTCAGGAGGTCTTGCTCCAGAAACAGGGGCGGCAGCTGCAGCAGCACCTACGGAGGCAGCAGCGCCGGCAGCGACATCAGCACCAGCACGTGCAGGTATGCACCTGCTGACCACAGCACAATTGTGTCTCATATGGATATTTTGCCTGCGATTCGCATGTTCAACTGGAAATGCGGTGGCTGTACGCGCCAGCAGCTCCACATTGCGCTGCGCACACGCAACGGACGACCCGGATTCTCGGCAACTTGCATCGTTGGTATGATCGGAACTGCAGCATGTCCTCATGTGGTGAAGCGCTGACAGTGTGTTTACATGCATGAGCAGGCTAAAATGATGGCAGCTCGACACAAGCCCATTGTGTGACCATGCGACCGCAGTAAGCTGCATCCGCGATGAGCATCGCACAATCTCACATCGCAACAGTAGCGCCCTTCGACGACGCTGCACTGTCGCATCACATCCCGATGCGATCGCTCACAATGGTGTGTTGACGGGCAGATGATGGTGGCGCCCTTCGATCATGCTTCGTTGTCACATCACATGTCAACGTTATCGCTTGCAACGGTGCTGGTGAACAGATGGTGGTGGCGGCAGCAAGCGGCGGCTGGAGGATGCATCCCATGAAGAGCTGCTAGCGCTGGTGCGGCGGCAGACGGGGAAGCTCAAGGTGGTGGAGGAGGAGTACATGAAGTTGAAGAAGAGGCTGGGCGAGGCGGGCCCGGCCATGCAGGTGCATACTTGCAGCATCTGGCTGCACATACGCAATGTTCCCAAATACTTCAAAGCTGGAAGCATGACACATAAATACTTTTTTTACACACATAAGAGGAGGATATGAAGTTGAAGAAGAGGCTGGGCGAGGCGGGTCCGGCCATGCAGGTACGTACCTAGCGCATTTGGCTGCACCCGTCATACACAATGTGCATAGGTATACTTTTGACCTGGAGATATGATGTACAAGGTACTTGTAAACATGATCCAATCGATCAATATATGGCGAAGCTCGATGCCGTCACCTGAAAGTATGATACATGAATAGTTGTAAACATGATGCACCCGATCCTGATACGGCAACGCTCAACAACACTGTTGACACTTTCAGGGCGTGGTCAATGGCGGACTCGCAGCTGCTCGCAGCTGTTCAAAGTACCGCAAAAAATGGGTGCAAGGCAAGGCACCGCGTCTACGCTGATGCTCTGCGTGGCTTTGACCGTCAATTGCTTGATGCTGCCACATTGACAGCTGAGGAGGCTGAAATGCCACTGATGTGTGCAGGAAGTAGGAGGTATGCTCGTGGCATTTGCTGAGGTGATCGCGGTCGCATGGAGAAACAGGAAGGGATTATGTTCAGATAGGTACATACATACTTTGAAGTATCAGGCTCACCAGAGGGTGCTACAATCATGCACCTAAGTTTGTAACGGGCAAGAAATTGTGCTTTGGTGGGTAAATGTGCAAGTGCGCTGTGGTCCAGTCAGCTGTGCACTTGTTAATTCATCAAAGGGCTTATTTTGCCTCGTGTGATGTGTTGATGGAAATGCATCTGCACTCTCATACCAGCGGCTGGTTTTGGAGTGGCCTCGCATACCCAAGTCGAGTAGAGTGCATGCGGCAGCTATGATGCAGCAGGCGATGCAAATTGTTCCCACGTTTGTGCGGTCTGCATTCTTATTACCTTGCATCGACTACGAATTGGCATGTACACCATACACTAGCATGCGCACGGACAGCGCATTATGGCGCCCCTCAGAATACAGCATGTGCAAGAAGGGCTGGAGCCTTGTCTGCAGCTGCTTGCTGACACTCTCATACCATCAAATAAAAAGCAGTGGAGTGTCGTGACAACATTGGGGAGGTGGCCTGAAATGCGCAGATGGACTGTTGAAGTTGAAGTTTAAGCAGACCTGATAATCTACATGGTACTTCTACATGGCATGATGTGTATGTGAAGGCCACAATGTCGTGCAGTCTAGACATTACTTGATTTACAATTGTTCCGTTCATCTGCGCTCGTCTGCACGCATCGGTGCTCAGGCGCAGCAACAGGAGGATGAGGAGCGTCATCTGACACTGGAGAGCAAGCGCCAGATGGCAGAGCAGCTGGCGGCGTTGCAGGCCGCTCACAGGTGCGCACTTGTGCACCACTCTCGCAGCTGCTGCTTCATGTAATACGCAGCATCCACCTTTTGTACTTTGAAAAAGAATACTTCGAAGTACATCACAACATTGTTTTTTGGATACTATGCTGTCCATCCTTCAGTGGCGCCAGCATTCTCTAATTCCTTGTGCTGGTGCCATGAGCTTGCGCGGATTCACAAGGCCTCGCCAAACCTGTGCACCTCATGCATCACAATGCTCATGCACCATTTTGATTGGTGCCATCAACTGGTGTTCATCAGTTCTCATCGCACCTTTGCAACTTGTGTACCTATGGGGGCCGCTGCATTGCTCTTCTATTAGCCCTGCCCCGCCCCTCAAATTGTGGCCCAATCTCCTGCTGACTTTGATGACATGTTGTGCATTCACTCACTCAGCGACGAGCTGAATATAGATTTTTGTGTGCTGTACAAATAAAACGCTGTGTGGATATCTCTGGTGTCCTGTGACTGCCACCGCAACCTCACTCTGCCTCTCACCCCTTAACTCTGCGCCCCGCAGCAAGCTGCAGCAGCGCCTAGCCGACAAGGAGGCCAGCATCCCTCCCCCCGGTCAACCCTCACCCCCTGCAGGGCCCTCCCAGGCGGCGTACGACACCCTTGTGGAGAAGTCTAAGGCCCTGTTCGCGCGCTACAAGGAGTCGCAGGAGCAGTTACGGCAGTTGCAGGCAGAGCGCGACGCGGCATGCGTCGCCGTGGATGGCAGCGCCCAACCCGCTGATGGCAGCGCTCAGGAGGCATTTGGCGCGACCATCGCGGCGCTCCAGGCGCAGCTGCGGGAGGTGACGGCGGAGAGGGACGCAGCGCGCACAGCAGCAGCGGCGGCGGCGGCGGCAGGCGAAGGGGTGGAGGGGGACGGGGGTGCTGCGGCGGCGGCGGCTGCGGCGGCGGCGGCGGAGGAGAATGAGAAGCTGAAGGGGAAGCTGCGGGAGCTGGTGGCGAAGTGCCGGCAGCTGCAGTCGCAGGTGAGGTTGAATGGATTGTGCACGCCTAATGTGTTGCTTAAGTTCAAGTGGTGACTGGCCACTCATGGGCCTGTGTTGAGGGATGACCAGCTGACGGCACCGATGGCGGGTGTCGGGCGAAGGTGCCAGGCTGCCACAGCTGTGCTGGACCGATGTGCAGAGCAGTTGCAGTGCTGCTTGAGGCAGACGCAGTCACATCAAGTGGTCGCATTGCTGCACATCGAAATGGCGACATCACTCTCCCCGCACTCATGGACTTGCATTTAGAAATCCATGTCCCATGGGAGGGCGGGTCCCCGTGTCTTCTTATACCGCAGCATTGACAACTACATTGCGCGCACTGCAGGTGGCCGCGGAGGCGGCAGGTGCAGCAGCTGCAGCTGGCGGTGCCAGTGATGCTGATGCTCAGGAGCTGGCAAGCCTCAAGGAGATGCTGACGGGCAAGCAGGCGCAGAATGATGCCTTGCTGGCGCAGCTGAAGGACATGACAGAGAAGGTGAGGAGTGTGAATGTTTGATGAACATGAATCCATGGCATGAGTTGTGATCACAACGGTGGCTCTGTGCTTGAAGCTGCGCACCATGCGGTGAAGTAGTCGCATGGTATGGTCATGTACACTTTTTACATTACTTCGAAGTTTATATTATTCTGTGTACCAGTCGTGGTAGCGCAGTACATCAAAGTATATATTATTCTGTGTACCCGTCGTGGTGGCGCAGGAGTGCGAGTACTTGACCAGCACGCCTTGTGCTGTGAAAGTAACTGGAGTAACCCATATGCCGAGACCAGCCATCGGCACTTGTGGGCTTGTGCTCATGAAGGCCTCAAGGGAGGCTGGGCGCACCCGGCACTTACGCAGCACTTATCTCTTGCCTGCCGACCTCATCATTTGATGTCGTCCCTGTTGCAACCCCAATCAGCAACAGCACGCACCCCCCACCCCCCCCCTTCTCCCCTCAGATGGAGCGGCACGCGGCCCGCGAGTCGGAGCTCGAGCAGTCCGCCGCGAAGGCCGAGAACGCCGTCCGCGCGCTACGCCGCAGCGCCGACGAGCACGCGGAGCTCATCAGCAGCCTGCGTGAGGACCTCGTACAGTCGTCCGACGCGCGCGCGGCGCTGCAGTCCGCGGCGGACGAGGCGGCGGCAGCGGCGGTGGTGGAGGCGGCGGCGCGCGCCGCCGCCGAGGCGCGCACCGCGGAGCTCGTGGCGATGCTCGGCAAGCAGCGGCAGGAGCTGGAGCAGCGGAGCGCTGACGCTGCCGCCGAGGCGACGAAACTGTCGGAGGAGGCGGCGGCGCGTACCGTGGAAGCCGCGCGGCTGACAGAAGAGCGCGATGGTGCTGCCGCCGATGCCGCCGCCGCGCGCGAGCGCGCCGCTGCGCTGGAGGCAGCAGCACTCGCCACGGGGCGGGACGGGGCGCTCGAGCTCGAGCAGGCGCGATCTGCGCTGGCGGCAGGCGAAGAGGCCGCTGCGCAGCTCAGGGCCCAAGTGGAAGCGCTGGAGGCGGGCAGAGCAGAGGCGGAGGCCAGGGCGGAAGCGGCAGCTGCGCAGCACGCGGACGCGGCGGCGGACGCGGAGGAGCTGCGGCGGCAACTGAAGGCCGCGGAGGCTGCAGCGGCGACTCGGACTTGTGAGGTGGAGTCGGAGCTGGCGGCGCTCAACGAGGAGCTGCTGGCCGCGCGCAGCGGCGCGGAGCAGCACAGCGATGCTCTGCAGCGGCGCGCCGACGCGGCGGAGGCGGCGGCGGCGGAGGCAGCGGCGGCGCGCGCGGACGCAACGGCAGCGCTCGAAGAGTTGCAGCAGCAGGCGGACGCACACGCGGTGGAGGCGCGAGAGCTGAGGGCGCAGCTCGACGACGGCGCCGCTCTGACGGAGGAACATCGGCAGCAGCTGGCGGAGGCGGCTAGTGAGCGCGAGGCGCTCACAGCAGACCTCGATGCCGCGCGCACAGCGCTCAGCGATGCTGTTGCCTCGCACGCCGCCGACCTCCGGGAAGTGCAGGCAGCGTTGGAAGCGGCGAGCGCGATGGCGGCGGCTGCTCAGCGCGACGCCCACAGCCGCGTGGCTGCGCTGGAGGAGCAGGCGGCGGCGGCGGCAGCGCGCGTCGCAACGGAGGCAGCGGCAGCGGAAGCCACTGCGCAGGCGGGCGAACTGCAGGCTAGGCTCGACGCGCTGGCGCAGGAGCTGAGCGCTGCTGAGGAACGCTGCGCGGAGGCGCTGCAGCGCGCCGACGCGGCGCAGGATGCGGCGGCGGCGGCAGCGGCGGCGCGCGACGCAGCGGAGGCAGCGGCGAGGGAGGCAGAGGCGCGCGCGGACGCTCAGGCGGCGGCGTACGCGCATGCTGAGCAGCGCTGCACTGCGCTGCAGGCGCGCGTGGATGGGATGGCGGCGGCGGAGGCGGCGGCGGGGGAGTCGCTGGATGCTCAGGTCTGTACAGACTGAACGTCTCTGTTGTGCGTAGCACTTGCAATGCTGCTGCATGAGGTGTGGGCTCTGTTGCGCGATCCATATGCAGAGCGAGGCATGACATGGTACAAGTGCTGCTTGAGCATACGCGCGCTCTGCACAGCCGTGTGTAAGAACGACTCCTCAAAACTGCGTTCTCTGCCTGATGGCTGCTGTTGTGCTAGTAGTGTCCCTGGCCTAAATTTCTCAAACGTGCCATGAAAACGAATAATACATCTCATGAGGGTCCTGTTAATCCACTTCATAGCTGGATTCACCCTGGCGCTGTAGGCCACAATGTATGCAAACCGTACTTGACAGTGCCGTGCGCCGCACTTCAACGCCAAGCCCGCCAACCCACGCGTACTTCTGCTTACGGCGCAGGTGACGGAGCTGCGCTCCCAGCTGCGTGCTGCGGAGGCCGCCGTCGCCACTGCCAACAGCGCCGGCGAGGCGCAGATGATACAGTGGCAGACACAGGCGTCCGCGCTCGAGGCGCAGCTCGCTGACGCGGAGGGCGAGGCGCGCGCGCTGCAAGCGAACCTAGAAGCCGCGGCTGCGGAGCGCGGCGAGCTGGAGGGCCGACTGGCCTACGCAGAGAGCGCCGCGGCGGACCGCGCGGAGGCGCTGCAGGCAGAGCTGAGCGCCGCGCGCGCTGCCACGGCAGCGGCGCGGCAGGAGCTGGAGGACGCGACGCGCGACGCTGCCGCGCAGCAGCAGGCGGCAGCGGACGGCGAGGAAGCTGCGCGCGCGGCGGCGGAGGCGGAGCTGGAGGCGTGCCGCGCGCGACTGCAGCAGGCGAGCGACGGCGCTACGACGCTGCAGGAGCAGGCGGAGACGCTGCGGCAGCGGCACGCGGAGGCTGCGGCGGCACTTCAGGGCGCTGAGCAGGAGCGTGACACGCTGTGGTCGCAGTGCCGCGAGCTGGAACAGCACGCGCTGCAGGCGGCGGCGGCCGCGGGGGCACAGCAGGCCTCATCAGAACAGCAGTGCTCAGAACTGCGGGACGCCGCAGAGCGGCTGCAGTCGCGCGTTGGCGAACTGGAGGCGGAGGCAGAGAGCGCGCAGCGCGGCGCGTCGGAGGCGTGGGCGCAGCTGGAGGCAGAGCGCGCCGCGGCGGAGGCGGCGGCGCAGGAGCTGCAGCAGGCGCTCGGTGCTGCAGAAGGCACTGTCGCTGATCTGCAGTTGCAGTCGAACCAGGCAGTGTTGCGCGTGGATCAACTGGAGACAGAACTGCAGGAGGAGCGCGGCATGCGCGCGGCCGCAGCTGAAGCGACGGCGGCGGACGTGGCAGCAGCGCACAGCGACGCGCAGGAGGCGGAAGCGCGCGCCGCGGCCGCGCAGCAGCATGCGGCAGAGCTGCAGTTACAAATCGATGCTCTGACGTCACGCGCCGAGGCGCTGGAGGCGGAGGCGCAAGCGGAGCGTGCCGCGCGCACGGCGGCTGCAGACGCGGCAGCAGCAGAAGTCACCGCGGCGCAGCACGCTGCGGCGGAGGCACGTGCTCTCGCGTCCGCGCAGCTCTCGGACCAGTCACGTCACCTAGAAGAGCAGGTGGAGGCGCTCAGAGGGGAGCTGAGCACTGCGCAGGCAGCAGCAGCGGCTGCGGGCGAACGCGCGGCGGCAGCGGAAGCAGCAGCTGATGACGTGCGCGCGGCAGCGGCGGCAGCAGCGGTAGCAGCAGAAGCGCGGGATGCAGCACTCGGGGAAGCCGCTGCGGAGCACCAGGAGCAGCTTCGGGCGCTGGAAGTTGCTGAAAGAGAGGCGGCTGCGGCCGTGCTGGAGCTGCAGGGCAGATTATCTGCAGCGGATGACCAGGCTGCGGAGGCGCAAGCTGCGCTGGCCGGCAAGGACGTGGAGCTGCAAGCAGCGGCTGCATCGCTTGCCGCAGCGGTCAAAGAGGCTGCGCAGCTGTGCAGCGACAGCGAGCGCCTGCAGACGCAGCTCGCAGAGTCCGAAGAGGCGCGAGCAGCAGCAGCGGCAGCTCATGAGCAAGCACTCAGTGCTGCAGCGGAAGAAGCACGCAGCGCCGCGGAGCAAGCCGCTGCGGCGGCAGCGCAGGCGGAGGCGGAAGCGGCGCCGCTGCACACGCGGATTGCACACCTGGAGGCAGAGGTCAGCAAGCTGGCCGGCGAAGCTGAGGAGGCGCAACGGGTGTGGCAAGCCGAGAGGGAAGCGCTTCTGGAGTCTGCGCAAGGTGCCGCAGATGCAGGTGCCGCAGACGCTGTCATCGCCGAACGATTGCTTGAAGTTGATGCCCAACTTCACCAGGCAGAGGCCCGCTGCGCAGCGGCGGAGGCAGCGGCGGAGGGACTGCGAGCGGAGCTCGATGCTTCGCGAGCGGCGCTGCAGGACGCAGCGGCGCAGCACGCAGCCGCAGCGGCTGCTGCTGACGATGAGCTGGCAGCAGCACGAGCAGCACTCGAAGAATCCGAGTCACAGGTCACCGCGGCGGAGGCGCTTGCTGCCAACCTGAGGGGAGAGCTTGCAGCGGCACTCTCCACCTTGGAGGATTTTGAGGCACAAGGCGCCGATGCCGGCGCCGCGGCACACGCGCTGGAAGCGCAGCTGGCGGCGGCGCAGGCAGCGCTGAGCGATGCGCAGTCGCAGCACGCTGCGGCGCTGGCGCAGGCGGAAGCGGAGGCGGCGACGCTTCAAGAGGTGACGCGCCAACTTCAGGCGCGCATCGCCGAGCTCGAGACCGAAATCGCCGACGCCGCTGCTGCCGGTGAAGCAATGGAGGCGGTGCTGCGCGGTGAGCTGGAGGCGGCTCTGGAAAGCGCGGCGGCGGCGGCGGCGGCAGCGGAGGCGGCTGCGGCGGAAGCCGCGGAGACGGATGCGCGTATAGCGCGACTGGACGCGCAGGCCGCTGACACGAGCACCTCTGCAGGAACCGCGGAGGCAGCACTCCGCGCAGAGCTGGCGGCAGCGCAGGAGCGCGAGGCTGCCGCGGCGGCGCGAGCAGAGGCAGCAGCGGCGGAAGCGACGGCGCTGAGAGCCCAGATCGCTGAGCTCGAGGGCCGCGTCGCTGAGACGAGCGATGCTGCTGGCGCTGCGCAGGCGGCGCTGCAGGCGGAGCTGACGGCGGCGCTGGAGCGCGAGGCGGCGGCGGCGGCGGCGGCGGACACGGCAGCGGCGGACGCCGCCGCCAGGGGCGCGGAGGCGGCGTCGATGCTGGAGAAGACCAAGGCGCTGTTCGCGCGGTTCAAGGCGCTGCAGGGCGAGCACCGCGCGCTGCGCGAGGAGGCCGAAACCGCTGCAACTTCAAGGGACGCCGCAGTTGAAGATGCGCGCATCGCCGGCGAGGCGCTCGACGCGCTGCGGCAGGAGCTGTGCGCGGCGCTCGAGGAGCGCGAGGGCGGCGGCGCGGCGCTGGCGGCGGCGCTGCGGGAGGCGGAGGCGGCGGCGGCCCGCGCGGCGGAGCTGGAGGCTGCCGCAGAGCGCTCTGCGGCGCAGGCAAGTTGAGCGGTGCTTCGCGTACGTGCTGCGGAAGGAAGTGATGCTGCCGCACTGAAGCGCTTGAGGGCTGAGGCACAACGCAGGTTGTTGAAGTAGGTGCGGTGGCCGTGCGTGTATGCCCTGTTGTCCTGCGCAGCAATCGGTGTCCAAGCACGGTGGCTGGTTTGATGGTGAAGGTGGCGGGGACAGGCAGCGTGGGGCGAGCAGGAATGCTGAGCAACTGCGGATGCGCTGCAGGCTGTTGTGATGACCGAGGAAGTGGGGCGCGAAGCAGCGGGTACCGGATCCCTGTGTTGGCGGCTCGCTTAGGAAGGCACATGCAGTGACAAGGCATCGTAATGCAGGTGTCCTGCAGTTTGCCTCGCTGATGTCCTTAGCGTACGATGCTTGGTTTGTTGCCAGCGCGCAATCACCGGCACTTGTGGCACATTGCATATGCAGTACATATGATATGCTGAGCACTGCCATGTTGCCGCCGCAGGCTGCAGAGGCGACGCAGCACGAGCGTGAATCCGTCGCCAAGCTGCAGAAGGTCCTTGGCGTATGCGCAGAGTTGGAGGCCAACGTGAAGGTGAGATGCGGCTTTTCAGGGCACACGTGTGTCTACAAGGTGTTGGTAACTTGACAGCGCGTATCCGTCAGGAAGCAGAAGTGCATCGTGAAGATCTTCTGTTGTGCCAAAAATGGCAACAAGATATGAAGAAATAAGTTTATGGGTGGTGAAGTGCTGTATGAGCAAGTGCCTTGTGAGTTCATGCGCCGTTTGCTCAAGTGGTGTCCAACTGTTCATCGAACACTCTACTTACACTCGAGTAGAAGCATGAGCTCAAGCAGCAACACACGGTGCTACACCAAGAAGGGTCATGCGACACGCTGACAACATCTGCACTCATGGGAAGTTGTGTTTTCTGCTATATATGTGTGTCGTGCAGGCCTGACTCTGCTATTTGAACAGCGCTTTTCTGTTCATGACTTCATGATCTGCTCCACCGGTGGTGGCATGCGGACCTTCACCTTGACCCTGACATTTCCGCCATAGCACCGGAACGGGCGGAAGTTTACTAGCATCTCAAGTAAAAACACTCCATTGTGCACAGGCATCATCTCTGATGTGACACTCATCGTGAAACGTTGATGTTTGATTAGCGTTTTGGCATGCACACTGGGGGTCAGCTGGGCCATTCGTGGGCTACCGCAACCTTGAGCTTTCTTCGCTGCAGATGTGCAGCACGCCAATTGGCCCTTGAACAACCGCGGTCAGATGCAGATAGCCCTGCTGACATCGTTGCAACTCTGATGATGTGCCCATGGGTGAATGATTCAAGATGTTTTTTGCTTCTTTCTTGCGCTGGATCTGACATAGTTGGCACGCATGCCCGATCGCTCCCGACAAGCACCCAACTACCGATCCATTGGCAGTACTTGTACTCAAAAGTATCGACAAGGGCTTGATCCTTCATCCTGACACCGTCGTGATTTTTTTTTCTGTCGTGTCGCAGCGCATGGAAGCGGAGGCGCAATCGGCAGCAGAGCAGCTGTCCTCCGCGTGGCAGCAGCGCAACGAGGCACGAGTTGCGCTTGCCTACATGAAACTTCAAGCCCTGGCGTCAGCTTCGCAAGCAGGGCTTGAAGACGTGCGCGCCGCGCGCCTGGCCTTTGTCAAGTGGGCGCTTGACAGCACACGCTCGAAGGTAATCACATTTTGTTTACATTGTAAGTGTCTTTTAACAAGTACTACATACATACTGTAACATACAGGTTTTATGATGTGATTTTCATCATCCAATGTCCGCATGGTTGCAGTTCAGGATAGTACACTAACAGTAAGCTTTATCGCCTAGACCTTGCAGCTGTGCTACTCAGAGTTAACAAATAATGCAAGACTTTGATGTTACTTTTCAACTGTCGCACCGCACGTCCATGGCGCGACACGCACGTCGCTGAGCGTCACCACCGTCAACTGAATGCCTTGAAAACAAGGAACCTGCGCTCTGACACGTCAACTGGCATGCATATACTTCAAAGCATCCACCACCCCTCACCACCCCTAAGTGGTGGCTGACAACCAAAAGCAGGCACACGACTCGCGGCTAGCGCATGTGTTCCTAGAAGTGGGTGCTGAGATCCAGAACGCTGAAATGGCATTGACAGTCACGTCAGCTCAGCACCCAACCTCAACATGGCATCCAACCTCAACATGTGTTGAGCCGTGCGCCGTCCTTCATGCGCTGGCCTCTGAGCGTCACTGACTCACATGTATGTATGTATGCACCAACTCTAATTGCGCACTGCGGAGCGTCACCAACTCGCAGGTGTATGCATGTACAAACCAACTTTAGCTGCACAGGCCGCGGAGCTTCGCCATCTTACGTTATGTATGTATGTATGCACTACGCACCAACTTCAACTGTGCAGGCTGCGGAGCGTCACCGCCAGCTGGAGAGCGCCCTCGACGAGGCGCGTCAGCGCGGCGACGGCAACGAGTCGCTCGCGTCGCAGATGGGCGACGAACTGGCACGGCTCAGTGAGGAGCTCGCCGCCGCCAAGAGAGAACGCAAGGCGGCCGCAGGCAAGCTCTCGATTCAAGTACTTTGTATGTACAACCTACCTCTTGCAAAGCTACCTTACGTGCCGAGCCGGGAGGGGGGCAGTAGGATTGGGCTTAGGCAAGAGCTGGTCAAGCATGCAGGCAAGCTCTTACTTCAAGTACTTGCAGTACGAGTTTCTTTACCGGTACATGAAAGGCGAGACGTCTCTGATTCCTGCTGGCGGGCCTGCTGCATGTTGAGTGTCCAGACTGGCACTGCATCTGATGCAGTGGTCAGGAGGAGGGCAGTGGTGTTAGGCATAGGTGAGAGCTAGGGTGTGCGTGGTCCGCTCAAGTAGCGTATGGGATCGGCGAGCGTGGAGGACACCATGAGAACATGCAGATGTTGGCACTACCTGCTGCTAAACTTAAAGGCACGCTTGCTTGCTTGCTCACATCATGAACGCCCTCAAGTAGTCACGCTTTTGAGTAACGGGTGCAATGTGTGTGTTCAGGGTTGCAGTTACCTGTGAACTGAGCATGATGTTGCAAGACACGCCTGTTCGTTCGGTCTGGCCCAATGACATGTGCGCATCAGGAGCCAGCACATGGACTGAAATCCGGCAGCATTTGCAGTGATTTTTCAAACTGTACGGACCTCTGACCCTTGAAGGAATGCATGCCTGACAAACACGAACTACACGGCAATTAAAAAAACCATAGTGTTAGACGCACCAGAATTTTCACATATCGCTGCCTGCACGTCTCTGTGTGAACCACCACAGATGCGGCTGCGAAGGCAGTTACAAAGGCGGCCGTCTTGGAGGCTCAACTGCAACAGTTCCAGGAACCATCCCTGGACCACGATGCAGGCCTTCGCGTTCTGCTCAGGGTGTTGTCACCAGCTGACAAGCAGGATGCGGCAAATGGCGAATGTCCTACGTGGTGTCTGGTCATGTACAGCAGGTGTGGTGGCAATCTACAATGTCTGTGCTTGTGAAATCTGTACCGTAGATCACGGAGTATAAAAACCCACTCTTGTATAAGACCCCCCCATCATATACTGAAGTATAAGACCCCCCGTCTCCCTAGGGAGGTGTCTGTGTGTACGCAAGACCGGGGGTATGCTGTATAAGACCGGGGGTAAGCACGTGTTGTATAAGACCGGGGTCGTAGACAAAGAACATGGCAGTTACGCAGACTTCAAGTCGTTTCGGCATAATTCAGCGTGAGACAAGTTGTGGTGCAGCGCAAAAGCAGGCATTGCGAGCTCTGTTACTGCGCAATGCCTCTGCGGCCGTCAGTTTGCAGTGCCAAGGGCGTGTTTGAACCAGGCGTGCTAGGGTAGGAGCTGCAGAACGTTCATTTGTGGCCTGCCGCTTGGAGTAGCTGTGTGCAGCAGTATATATCATGCGATATATGCTACCGCAGCCACTCACGCGCGCGCAAGACGGGGGGTACGTTGCATAAGACCCCCCCCCTCGTATACGACCCCCCGTCTTCCGAACACGGGCCTCGCAACGTGCTAAAACGGGGGGGGGTTATACTCCGTGATCTACGGTAGCTGTGCTGGGGGAGGTTATGAGAAGTACCCTCCTCTGGTCATCGAAGTGCCATCTACTTGGAGCTTAATGTTAATGTTAGATGTGATATCATGACAGTGCTCTCAGACTGCAGGCAACCATTGCCGACGTACATTGCGGCAATCGGTCGGTGATGGCCGTGCATGATGCATCCCAACCCTGACCCAATCTTGACTCTAACCCTTAGCCTAGCCCCAACCTCAAGTGGGGTGTCATTGCGCAAGACCTGTCACATCAATGACCATGTCGCCTTTCTGTAGGCAAATGAGCTGGTGTATGCGTGGCACCTCGTGAACCTGCGAACCGCAGCTTGCGAGCAGCCTCCGCATGATTCTCGTTTTTCAACAGGTATGCTGGTATGCTCTGTGTTCAGAGGCAATTCTTTTGTGGTTGCTTTTGGTCGAGACACGTGTCTGACCATTTCTGTGCTGCTTGTACATGAACAATCGGACTGCTGAATCCGATTCATGCACGCACAGCAAGTATATTTACTCAGGTGCCTGGTGGTGAGAGGGGCCTTGTTGCAACGTTGTGTTGTGTACATAGCCTTTGTTACATGCTTGCTGCGTCCTGGTGCTTTTTCCCCAAGAAAATGCAGCTGTTGCCGTCGTTGCAACTTCAAGAGGAGACATGCAGGGCTCAACGAACAGCCAAATCCCCATTGCCAAACAATCATATTGTCTTGGAGTACTAAACTGTGCTGCGCATCATCAGCTCTGTATCCTCCACCTACACTTAAATCAGCTACTCTGATTCTGTCAAATTGGCTTCCCTGCGCTATGTTGAATTTCAGGCCAGTCTCGAGCGCTGCAACATCAGGTGACGCTCCATCAGGGGGCAGGACCCCTGAGACGAACGGCAGCCGCACCGACGATCGCGAGAGCGTCATTGAGTGGAGACGGCAGGAGGAGGTCGACCACTGGTGAGCTTACTTAGGATTAGGGTTAGCTTGGGCGATGACGAGATTAACTGTAGATGCTCATGTCGTAGGGTCAGGGTTAGCTTGCGTCATGACGAAAGTAACTGTGGATGCAAATAGCAGCTCATATCTGTAGCGCAGTGGCCTATTCATCCGCTGAGCACTGCTGCTGTGGATTGCCGTTTCGCACGACCGCAACGCGGCGGTGGTTGGTCGGAGGTGCCATGCCGTTGCTGATGTTCAAGCTGCCTGAAGGACAATCGTCGCAGCTGGCTGATGCATGGGAAGTCAACTTAGGGTTAGGCCTGCCCTGAATTTCTTTTTCAGATGTTGAACTCCAGTCACTTGCCTGTGTCAGTTTCTACGTCAGCAGCTGCAGCCGGCTCTACATGTACGACAGAGGCGTGCCAAGTCGACCTTGCACGTGAATTTCGCGGCGAGCGGTGCATATGTGCCTACGTACATTCGTACGCACAGCCGTTCTCAATGGCAATTCAGGGTTGCTTGCAGCGATGCCGTTGAGGTGGTATGCAGTGAGCATCAAGGCAGGTAGGTAGGTAGCATCGTGCTTGCCTACTGCCTGCGCGCTGTATCCCTTACATGTGTTTCGACATCGTGAGGCCCAATCACAAATGCCATGAGTACTGATGTCGCGTGACGTACACCCCTTGACAATTGAATGATTCATGCGCGCAATACGGTCTTGTGTCTGTGCAGGGTGGCAGTGGCAGTTAGCCAGAGCGATGAAGCCCTGTCCAATCTTGAACTTCCCAAACCACTTCAACTGTCCGCGCAGGAATCCTTGCAACAGGTACGTAGGTTCGGCAACTGAGCAACTGACACCACGCACAAGAGGCGCAGCACGTGTTGTGCACGCTGCATTGTGGTGGAGCGCTGTCTTCCTGTACTTGAAGTAGGGACATTTTGCCGATTCTGTCACAAAGGGGTTGAAGCAGAATATCTCAATGCGCAGCTAAAATGTCACTGCAGCATAGCATACCGGTGCTGGCATGTATGTACACTTGAAGTATGTGCTTGTGGGTTGTGTACTGCACCTCGCCTCTGCGACGTAGGGTGCAGGCATTTATGTCATCTGTCCGCGGGGCTGGTGCGCTGCTGAGGGATCGGGGCAGCCGCTCGAGAGTATGAAGTTGCAGTTGTCTTCTGGCCTCAAACTTCAAGTTGAGTTGAATGCAGAAGCCACCTTCATCCTTGTAACCTTGCGCTTCGAACATCATGTGGTACACCGTATACACAGAGCACTCACGTATCCTGATCTGGACAACAGGTAGTCAAGCTGGCGGGCACTGATTCGTGGCACCCCTTGGCGCATGAAACACACGTTTGCGGATGTACTGCCGTAATGCTGCCCATCCGATCGAACGTCAGAACTCTCAAACACTGGACTGTCACTGGTCATTGGTGTACCTCACTCAGCGACCTTGTTTCCAACGACGCGGCAAATAGGGTTAGGCTTGCAAAGCGCACCACTCAGCGTCTGGGAGCGTCGTCACATCTGCTTGCCATGTACTTCGAAGTATGTACTATGTATGTGTGTATGTATGTATATAAAGGCATGTAGGCAAGCGTACCTGCTTGCTTACATGCCTTTGCTGAGGCCGTGCTCCTCACGACCAGGCGACGCTGCGAAGCGCGCTGCTTGGCAGCTGTACACAGTGCTCAGCGCCTGAGCGCTTCACACCTGCGCGTGCGTGTGCCGCGAGTGCAGGCGGCCGCGGAGTACCAGCGCGAGCTGGCGGGCACGCGCGAGGAGCTGCTGCAGCGCAACCGCACCTTCAACGAGTACCGCGCACGCGCGCACGCTGCGCTCAAGGAGGTGTCGCTGAAAGAGGGGGCGGCGCAGGTAAGGGCACTCATGACACATCTGCATCGTGTGGGTAGAGGTTAGCGTGAGTTTCAGTGCAGGCGCGCCTTTATGAGTACAGTACCGCACGCATGGTGTCGCTGAAAAGAGGGAGCAAAGCAGGTGATGCTGATTTTGGGGCGCGTTTTGCGCTGTTGCCTTGAAGAGTAAGCATGGCCGAAGGACTGATATGCTCAACCGGCCGAGTGCTGCATTTTGGCAAGTACTGCGCCCCACAAGGTATCCCTCAATGAGGGAGCGTCACAGGCAACTGCTTTTCTGAAGTTCAACTGGCAGTCTTGCTACAAACGCCAGCCCCGTCACATGCAGCAGCGCTCGTGAAGTGCTCTGGCAGTCTTGTTGGCAATGCCAGTGCCGATGCTACCATTAATTGGTCCTTATGCCACAGTCGGCGGCGGCGGATGCCGAGGCGCGGCTGTCTGAGGAGCGCGAGAGGCGCTTGGCGGCTGAGGCGGACAAGAAGGCCGGCGAGAGGGACAGCGCACGACGACTGGCTGAAGAGAAGGCAAAGCTCACTGACCTGCAGGTACGCCAAACACTTCAAATTTGAAGTCATGTGTAGTGTGAGAGACAGCGCACGATGACTGGTCGAAGAGAAGGCCAAGCTCACTGACTTGCAGGTACGCCAAACACTTTAAAGTCAAGGTCATGCGTAGCGAGAGAGACAACGCAAGACGATTGGCCGAAGAGATTATTCATTTATTTTCAACTGCTGTGGAGGCGCTTTGTTAATGCTCGCTGTTTGGTATTAGTGTGAGGCGTCCGAGCGGGAATGAACACTCAACTTGGTCCATGCGGGAATGAACACTCATGAGAAGGCCGTCCAGTAAGGGTGCGTAGACGATATCAGCCCCTGAGGCAAGTCACACTTCACGGAATTATTTCGTGTGCTCGTACGGATGTGCAGTCAGTGCCACACCGCGTGAGACCGCACCGCGTGTAGTGTGCCCCTGTTGCAATACGTGCAGCTGCACCCCCTCAGAAGCAGGGACCGAAGAAATGCTGGTTGTTATACTTCCATATACACTTGCTCACACATCTCACACCCTCCCTCCGCAGAGTGCGCTGGAAGAAGCACAGGCACAGCTAGCGGCGGCCACTGAGCAGCTGTCAACAAATGTGGAAGCGGCTGTGAATGCGCAAGTGCAGGCATTGGAGGAGGAGGTGCAGAGGTGAGGAAACATGCTGGTTCGGTAGGGATGTTGCGGTGCAGTTAGGGCACACACTGCACTTGAAGTTTAAATTGACACTTTGTGTGATGGCTTTTGGTTGGTAACGTGCCCATCCAGTAGCAGTTGCACGATAATATAAAACTGTTGCGTGAACTGCAGTTCAAGTTCATATCGGCCTTCTCGAGTGTTTGCTGTTTGTTGGCATGTCGGGAAGGACCAGTGTCTTCAAAGAAGTTCTTCGATTGTTTGAATCGCGAAGGCCCGATTTACTCTTGGTGACGATCTATTTGGTATCTGGGGGTCCACACGAAATGCCAAGTACCCCCGCACTGGATTGCTGATGCATTCTTTCAGACGCCTCAGCAGCAGAAAAATAGGATGCATGATATCAGCAGAGGCACACCGCACAGACAGCTTGCAGATGGGGGGGTTCAGCATTACGGTCACGCTAAGGGTTAAGGCTAGGGCTAGCATCGAATGAGACTGCACGCTGGACAACACATGCAAATGAAGGGATGGGTAGCCAGCCACCCGCGCTTGAATGCAAACAAGCGCAATTTGCAATGGTCCAACGACACACGCTCAGACGCAAATACACGCTTTCGTACGCGCGCCAGGCAGGATCGCGCATGCCTGAGTGGTGGCCTCACGGCCGTTCATGACTGCAAACTTCAACGTGAACATGCCTCGCCCCCGACACAACATGCGGACAACCACATCATCTGCCCTCGGCGTTGCCAGCTGTGGACCGCTCTCCTCACCATCCCCCCCCCCCCCCCCCCCCCCGATCCCCCCCCTTATGTGCCTGCTCTCCTCACCGTCCCCCCCCCTTCCCCCGCCCCCCCGGGTTCCTCCCCCCCACGCGCTCACAGGCAGCAGCAGCTGGCACGCGCGAGCGCAGAGGAGGCGGCGCTCGCGGCGCAGCGCGCGGCGGCGCTGGAGGCGGAGGTCGACAAGGCGCGCCGCGACGCGCAGACCAAGGGTCAGCTGGCACGCAAGATCATTGCGGAGAAGGAGGAAGAGCTAAGGCGCGTGCGCGCGGGGATAGGCATGCTGCAGGATGTGACAGGCGGCGGCGGCGGCGGGGGGGGAGGGGGCGGCGGCGGCGGCAGCAGCGCGGCGCCTGCTGCGGAGGAGGCGCAGGCGGGCGCTGAACGGTGAGCGCTGCTGTGCCTTTTGTTTGGTTTTGCGGTTTGTTGTTGTTGAGGTTGACGTGCCGCGGTGATGGGTGAGTGGCACTGGAGTGTACACAGTGGACGGGGGCGTTGTCAGTGTGTCAGTGCTGATCACTCTACGAATGTGGTAAATGGCTAGCACGCTGGGCAGTGCTTGCTGGCTTGCATGTAGATTGAGGCTAAGGTCTGATGACACAAGTATGCATTGGTTTCATTCTTTGCGCACACAGTGAGTCTAGCTGAGACAAACGCAACTGTAGAGGAACACTAATCACCGCTGGTACTGTACCTCGAGGTAAAATTGTGACAGCAGCATTGCGCGAAATCTCTCATGACAGCTGCACGTATTGAGATGTTAAGCTCGGTTGGGTTAGCATGTCGTCTGCATACAAGCTCTACGCCAAGCCACCTAATGGCGCATTCAAGCAGCCAAAAAGGGCGCTGCCACTTCAACCTGCTACTTCAAGATGCGCCGCGCCCCAACAGCAAAGCGCACAGAGGCTCACCACCAGAGCTCTCTCGCCTCTTCTCCCCCCTCTGTACAGTGCCGCTGCCTCATCCCCAGCAACGGCAGTTTCATCGCCGCTGCCGCCGAGCAGATGGGCTGCGGGCGTTGGACAGCCGGGCGGTTACGACATCCGTGCTGAGCAGCAGATACTGCAGGCGGCGCGCGCGCAGGCGCAACGCGACGAGGAGGGCAACCGACTCAGGGGGCTGGTGAGCAGAATGTGACTTGTATCGTTGTAGTTGGTCATCATGTTTATCATCACGGTGGGCTTTGCGAGCGCATTCTACTCGATCCTGTAGGACGAGGACAACGGCGCCGCAGAGGCGTGCGTCGGCATCGCCGAGCCCGCGCTGCGCGCATGCGCGCATGTTGGCCAGTTACTTGGAAGGACGAGTAGTGTTGCACAGTTACCTAATTGGAAGTGCCTACTTCATTTACTTCTGCTTGAGGGGCGGAAACCTTGTGCTTGTATCTTTGTTGTATTCGCTGGGTGATTAGTATAGAAGTATACTATGCGTGGGCGTCTTTTGAATTTGCGAAGGCGGCGCTTTTGACAGCAGCAACAAATGCGCAGACAAACACACAAGCCAAGACTCCGGTT
The DNA here is from genome assembly GCA_017506865.1 of Tribonema minus. Classification (NCBI taxonomy): domain Eukaryota; class Xanthophyceae; order Tribonematales; family Tribonemataceae; genus Tribonema; species Tribonema minus. The sequence goes on from JAFCMP010000069.1 coordinate 127,503, forward strand.
GCGATGAGTGCAGGTGCATCGCGCAGAGGAGGGCAATTGACCGAGGGGGCTAATCAGCCATGGCGTACTTTTACATATTCACTGACTTCATGAGAGTGGCGCCATTGCTTTTGTCAGTGGTTTGAACGTTGAGCACACTCGTACCTCATGTGGTCAATAATGTGCTGCATGATGCTCTGTTAAGTGGCAGCTTCAAGATCGTGGTATCTCACTGCTGACAGCTGGGGCCGCACACTGCTACAGTTGCCGCTTCAACTGACACTGCAATAGTAGCAGTACCACGTTGGGGGTGGGTCACATGGCCGTGCTTAGGGTTGCCGGAATCTTAGGGTTAGGGTTAGGGTTAGGGTTAGGGTTAGGGTTAGGGTTACTAACCCTAACCCATTTACATCTGTTTCTTTCAGGATGTACATCGTAATCGTAACGTAACGTACCGTAAGTAAATGCCGCAAATCCTCAGCAACCCTTTCCTAGGACGTCAGTCGCACTCTCAATGCAAGTACACCGTAATTCAAAAATGTAATTGTCGTAAATGTCGTTTGTAGAAATGCACCCCAGACATCAGGGTTGGGCCATTCACACGCGCTCAAGTACCTGAATGATACCACGATGTGTACAGCAGCTGTTGACGAAAAAGAAGGGAGCAAGCTATTCAACGATAAATGTCTGCTGCGCCAGTGCAGTGCAGGGATAGATGCACTTGTTGGCAGGTGCAGGATCCTGTGTCATTTTGCTGCGGCTGCGTGGGTTGCTTGAGGGGTGCTCAAGGATCAATTGACCAGATTGACAGCCGAGAAGTGCTCGCTGCAGTAGTGGCACTTGATGAGGCATTGTCTTCTCACAAGCTCGCCCCAGCAGGATTTGCTAATTGGCCTTGCCTCACCCGCTCTGCCTTGCACAAGCCCTTGGCCTGTGTAAGGCTGCCAAGCACCTCGACCTCCACCTGCACCTGATCGTCCTTACATTGGAACTCAGTAGAGTACACAGTCACCGCACAAACTTCACTTCAACTCTGAGCGCGGTTACGGAATTCAGGTTTACCGCAATTCAAGTGTAAGTTTACAGCATTCTTGCGTAAGTTTGCGGCATGCGGCACTTGAGCGCAAATTACTGCAGCATAACTCACGGTACGTATTTACGAAGGCCTTTAGTCTAGGCTTACGACATAATTTACGGCGGTAAAATGTACCCGTAACCGAATGATTTATGATTCTGGCAATCCTAGCCACGCTTCATACCGACATGACCCCATGCGTCATTTGAATCATCTCGTGCATGGTGTGAGTACTTGATTGCTGAGCTCCTGCTTGAACTCATTTTTATGCAGGTGAAGGAGCTGCGAGATCGCCTGCAGACGAAGGACAAGGAGATCGCTGCACGCGAAGCCGCGCTGCGCATACGCGAGTCAGAGGTGGAGGACCTCAAGCGCTCGCGAGCACGGGAGGGAGACCTGCTTGGCCAGGACTCTGCTGACAAGCTCACGTGAGTGTGAAGCTGAGCTTGTATTTTTCTGCTGCTCTTGTTGGAGTTATGATCACGTTTTTGTTTGCTATTGCACGCTCCTGGGCATGTGTAGCTGCTGATGTAGCTACTGATGCGACTATACTTCATCTGTGAGTTGTTCCTGGCACCTTAGAACTCTATGTCAAGCTCATGTCCTGCTGCCTGGGTGGCCCTGCGCCCAGGTGCCAGTTGGTCAGGCGACAGTGACGCACTCCCCCAGCCTCATGGAGAGTTTTCGTGGAGACAGTGACTCGTGCGCTTCACACATACCATCGGCCATCGTGTCGTCGCCGGTCGTGATCTGTCTCATCTCACGTTCACATTCAGCAAGTCGCTCTCCATTATATCACTGCAAGTACTGCAGTTTGTTGACAACAGGACATGCGCTGCTGAGGCATACCAATGGAACGCACGTCACCCTGTCAGCGCTCAACATTTTGATGCCCTCTGCTGCCCTCCGTCCCCCGCAGCTACCTCAAGAACGTCGTCTTGAAGTTCTTGGTGTGCGATCAGCACGGCCGCGAGCGCCTCGTGCCAGTGCTCGCCACCATCCTGCGCCTGAGCGAACTCGAAGCTGCGTCGGTGCGCGCATCAGTCGCTTCGGGCGGCGCCGGCGGCGGCGCTGCTGGTGCCGCCGGCTGGCCTTCGCTGACGTCGTTTTTGGGCAGCAGCGGCGGAAGTCGGTGACAACGCTCCGCGCTCTCGCCGATGCGAACATCAGGCTGAGCGCTGCACGCGCTGCGCTGAAGGGTTGTTGCGCCTACCATGTAGGTAGCGCAGTAGCAGGGACGCCTGATGGCGCTGGCGCGCAGAGTCGCGGATTCACAACTTGAAGTTGCCATCGGTAATGGATGGGCGCGCCTGGTGCCTGCACTGGTTACTGGACCCTCGTGGTTGGTGTCGGAAGCTCCGCTGACATGGGCCACGCACCGCCAGCGGTGTCGCGTAAGCGCAGCCGTGGATCTGAGTCTCAGCATGTGCGCTGATTATCTGTGTGCAGTGGAGGCTAAGCTGATGAACTTTCCACATATATCGCTAGGCAGGCGGCGCCCTTGCAGGGCGGACAACACACAACAAATGTATGAGACACATATCTTTCCCGGTCTCCAAATACGTACAATGTACAGATCCACCATCGCCAGTGTCGGCACATGGATGTCGTGTGTGCGCATGTGTTTGCTGCCATAATGACTGCTGGCACATGACAGATGCATCCGCTTTTGTCGTTCTTCACGTGTAATTGTTGCACCAAGGCGGCGCAGACATGTCCCTCAAGTATGTTGCATTGATGTGGCGCAAGGTTGAGGGGTGAAACAGCAACAGTTTCGGGAGGACGAGATACTATTCTAAGCCTTCAATCCCGCCTGCCGCACCTTTGTCAACACCGCGCACCCCTTGCGCAACGGTACCCCCGACAAACTGTTCAGTTTGCATGCATTCTTTGTGTTTGAGCTGCCATGCCATGACCAAGAGCCTGCAAGCAGAAGCGGCAAAAGCGACACACACGATGACGAATGCTGTAGCGGCCATGGGAGCTTTTGCAGGTTCTCAGCCGCCAACTCGGGTCGAATGGAAGAAGAGAGGCCCTTGCAGCGTCATGCAGGCTGAGTTTGAACTTTGGTGTCGCTTTGGTGAGGGTGTGTGTGGCTGCATCGACAACGTGGTGTGACTGTGCGTGTGGGCTTTGAATCAGCCTTTGTGCATATATGTATACGCTTGGCACACAAGCAGGCACTCTTGAAGCAGCGGCGCTTGCCTCAGATGGCCCAAACCACACAACGATGCAAATGCGACGTGGTAAAGCACTTGATGATGCAAATGTCACACACACGGTGACGTGGTACATCATACGATCATATCAACTTGAATGGGGTGCATACATTCTTGTGCTGGTCTGCTATACTTGGCCAGCAATAATCTTGATGACAGATAGACAGGAGAAAAAAGTCATGCAGAGTCCACAATGAGCGATGATCGAATGTTGAACGTTCAGAAGTAACAGATTTATTGCCATTGTGTCCTCATGTATCGCTGTGCTGCTAGCAGTCCTTGCAGGAGCGACGCTGCCTGCCGTGCTTGCATATGCCTGCGCCACCACACTCCTTACAGAAATAGCGCTGCCGGTTGTGTTCGTATATGCACGATCCACCACAGTCCTTGCATGTATTGCGTGACCTGCTGTGCTCACATATCCCCGATCCACCGCAGTCCTTGCAGCAAACACGCCGCTTACCGTGCTGGCATATCTCTGCACCTCCACACTCCTTGCAGTAGCGACGTTGCCTGCCGTGCTCAAATATGCCCGCACCGCCACAGTCCTTGCAGCGGTACCGTTGCCTGCCATGCTGGCATATGTCCGACCCACCGCAGTCCTTACAGATGTAATGTCGCCTGCCATGCTGGCAAAGTTTGCTCTGCTGCTTCGTATGCTGGCGCTTGGCAGTCCCTCTGCTGTTTGCCCTAGCTGCACCAGCTGCATCTCCAGCCCTGAAAGGTCGCGATCGCGACGCACCAGATGCAGTTGGTGCACACTGCCGAGCGGTGCCATTTGCGAGACTGGTAATGCGTGCGCGTTTCCTTGCTGGCCTGCCGTTGTTGTTGTCGTCAGGGTCCCAGGCATCGCTGCTTGCGTCGCTGCCGCCATCTGCATCCGAACTCTCGTCACATGTCACTTCAACATGCTCGGAGTCCTCAGAGTCCAGGCAGCTGAAGAAGGCACTGCTGGGGGAGTACGAGCTGTTGTTCTTGCGAGCGTTGCCGTCATTGTCCGCCTCACGTTCATTGCAAGTGTCTTTGACCAGCCCTCGGCTGACCCTGTCAATGCCGAGATCGACCCCCGACGATTGATCGCTGCATTCGTCGCCGACGTGGTCATCGTTTCCGCCAGCGTCATGGGCAGTCAACGCCTCAAGGGCTGCTTCGTCGACAGCCGCTGCATGTGCATCACCGCCGCCAACGCCGCTGCCAGGCTTCGTGGGCGGCTGCAGCTCTTGGTCCTCCGCCAGTGACGCACATGAGGACTGGCCGGCACCTGCAATGCCCTCATCGGGTATGCCCGTCCTTTGCTGCGCGTTGACTTCCGATCCGCGAACCGTTTGCGCTCCATCGAGCTGCTGCGGTTCCACTTCCATCGTCGTAGCTTGCTGCTGCGAGGAATGCTGATCTCTGGCGACCAGACGGTGCCACCACCACTGCTGCTGCTCAGCCTGCAATGCGCGTCGCTGATTCTCGATGACTACCCTCTGCTGACTGTTTTCCTCCTCCAGCTCTCGCAACCTTCGGTACTGCTCCTCGACTGCGACACGGTGGTCATCTTTGAGTTGCTGGATCGTGATACGCAGCTGGCGGTTTTCTTCCAGCGCCGAGCACAAGTGCAGCGATGGCTGGTCGTTCTGTGAATCCTCAGCTGCCTCATGGCTGCACGCCGTGAAGGTATGGGAACCCTGTAGCGGCCCCGGATTCTCATGTGATGATGAGCTTGAAAGCTCGCTGTCGCGTGTGTCCGCCATGCTGCAAGATCTGCTTTTTTCACGCCACGAACTTCACGCAGTGGGCACGTCACTATTTGACGTTCGCCAACGCACGACCAGTGTGTGTGTGATCGGAGCAGGCTACAGCACGCATTGCCAAGATGCAGAGCCATGCCTCGGCTTGCAATGTGCCACCGACAATCGTCTTCGCAGACAGCATACACCTCGTGCATATTTCTGTTGTTTTACAACGGGTGATGTTTCTAAGGACAGTCGAGCAAGACACCACCACCACACGCGGCAGCTTAAGACAGTTGCACAGCGCTCTCAATTCTGCGTCCGGAAGGGGCCATTCATGCACGCCGCCATTGCGGTGTCGCTGTGCCTGACCACTGTGTCTGCACGGCATGCGATCATCTTTGTTGAGAATGCACATGCAACACTCCCCGACGCACAAACCTCACCCACTGCCTTCTCTTGCAAGTTTTGCTTGTAATCCTGTGGTTACTCCAGGCTTAGTGCAGTTTTCAGTCGATTGTGGTGTCAGCCGCCAGCAGCACTTCTGCTGCACAAGTGCAACACTCGCACTTGTGGAGGTCTGAATGGCACCTGAGCTTCCGCCATATCCGTGCCTACCATGCCTGCATACAAGTCGCATCGCTGTACATGCTTGTGATGACTCATAGCACAGTAATATTGAACTGGACCACCATGTCGCCTTATTTGCCTGGCCTGGGAGCGGCCTTGCATAGTCGCCAGGGGCTCTGCTGCTGCAGTCCACTCAGGCTGCCTCAGCATACATGCCAGTGGCACATCTCAGTTCTTCATCAGTGAGATGAGTGTACAGTGTGTCACCAGCAGCAAGCCCTCGCAGGAGCTCACCCTTACCCTTGGACCAATGAGGCTGCTTACAATTTGTAGCTGATTTAATGCGCGGGTCTCTTGTGAAATGTGAGCGTATGCAACATCATTTGTATGCAATCTGGGACGTGGCCATGTGATGTCACCTGGCCACATCAGTGCACTGTCGACACATATGCGCCAGCGAGTGTACTAGCTTCACTTCACGCACCTCACCGCAAAGGAACTGAATCCACTACCAATTACACTGTGTGTACGCAGTCCATGCCCTGCAAAAGCACACGGTGCACGCACTCCACACCCTGCATACTCACTTCCTCACCCGCTATCGCACTTGCCCCCTGTTCTACCCCAGGCGCTACTAGCAAAAGGCGCCGTCACCGTCGCCCTGGCTCTGCTCGCAACGCCCGCGCCGCCACGCAGCGCACCTACAACAACGCTCCACAACCCCGCAGCAGCGCTCGACACGCCCGCAGCCGCGGCGGCCGCCTTCCTCCTCTCGCGCCTCGTCCTGCTGTCACCCGACTTCGCCGCGCAATTCGCACGGGCACGAGGGCCATAGACGCTTGTCAGCTGCTCAGCACTGGACGCAGCTCTCAGCCCCGCTCCCGTGCTCTCGGCGTGCCTTGCGGCGATAGGGCAGCTGGCGCGGGGGGGCGGGGGGGATGCGGAACGGTCGCTGCGGGAGGCGCGGTTGGGGGGGGACCTAAGGGACCTGGTGGTGCACCAGGAGGCGGCTGTGCGTGCACGCGCGTGCAACTTGCTGGGCAACCTGCGCCGCCACTCGGACTGGTTCTATGAGGTGCGTCGGGAGGCCGCCATGACGCGCGTTGCCGCTGCGGCGTCGCTGCCGCTTTGTGCACTAGAACACCACTGCATGGCGTGGTCTGCAGATGTGGGTGGAGAACATTTGAACGTGCACAGCGCGTTCGGCAAGCTGATATTCTATGATGTACCACGGGTTTCTGTGAGGCTTGGTGCGCAGCATGGATAGCCTTCGCAGTGTCTGCATCACTGCACACGGCAGAGACATCGGGCTGCTCTTCTGCATAGCCTAGTCTGGACAAGGCAGTGTGCTACACCGCAAAGCGCATTCACCATCTATTGTACCTTTTCTGAGCCTTTGTATTTGGCATTCGTAAACTGAAGTGCTCGCTGTCACGCCGTACACGCGATCGGCGCAGGAGCTCGGTGCCAGTGCTGCATCACCCACGCGCAGCAGTGCTCTGCTGCCCCGCCTGGTGCGGGCGTGCAGCGATCCCGGCCCTGCAACACAGAAGTGAGTGCCCTTGACTGTATGCTAAAAGTTGATTGTTTGTACAGCAGGGTGGACTGACCGTGCGCACAACGAAGGCACACAGCTGCATGAGTCATCAGTGGTTAAAGTCGCCAACATGGACAGGATGAGTTGGAATTATTTGCGAGCATCACGCCGCACAGTGACGCTGGCGAGTGCGTGTCAGAATACATGAACATCAAGAGGTACCGGCCACACGTGCCGCATTGGCACCAGACTCTCCATGCGTGCAGTCAGCAGCCCTGCCGCCGGCACGGCATTCAGGACTTCAACACGAGAACATGCAGCCTCAGCACACATGCAGACATGCCGGTGCCATGTCTCAGCTCGCCTCCCTGTCCCCCCCCCCCCTTTTCTGCAGGTTTGCGTGCTTCGCTGTCGGCAACGCGGCCTTCCACTCGCGCGCCCTGTACCCCCTGCTCGCCCCCGCAACGGCCCCCCTTGTGACAGCGCTCAGCGCGACAGACCCCAAGACGCGCGCCAACGCTGCGGGCGCGCTCGGCAACCTCGTGCGCAACGGCGGCGCACTGTGCGGAGCGCTGTCACGTGCTGACGCGCCCCTGCAGCTGCTGCTGCTGGCAACGCGCCCTGTCGGTGGCAGTGCTCAGCAAACGGGCAGCAGCGCTCCGCAGGGGGGGTCCACACCCCAGCAGATTGCGCTGTTCTCGCTGGGCACGTGCTGCGCGTATGGCGCATGCCGCGAGGCGCTGCTGGGGGGCGTAGAGGGGGGACGGGGGGGGCTGGAGGCCATGCTATTGAAGTTGGAGGGGGGCTCCAGGGATGGTGTCTTAATCAAGTACGCGGCACGACTGAGGGGGAAGCTTGCCGCGCCGGCGCTTGTTTGAGGCTGAGTTTGAACTCTTGAAACTGGTGTCGCATTCGTGAGGTGGTAAGGTGCTGCATCAACAATGTGATGTGATTGTGCGTCTGGGCTTGACACAGCCTTTGTGCATACACATGGCAAATAATGCCCTCTTGAGGCACTTGACTCAGATGGTCCGCAACACAGTGATGCAAACACGATGTGATACAACACACAATGATGCAAAGGTGACGTGATACAGCATGTCAAGCTGAATGGGTGCAACTAGCCTCGTGCTTGTCTGCCAATACTTGGCCAGCAATCATCTTACTTGCACTGCATGACAGGAGAACACAGGCATAAAGAGTCCGCAACGAGTGATGATTCAATGTGGAACATTCAAGTACTTCGAAGTAACAGATTTATTGCCAGACTGCCCTCATGTATCTCTGTGCTGCCAGCAGTCTTTGCAGCAGCGACGTTGCCTGCCGTGCTTACATATGCCTGCGCCACCACACTCCTTACAAAAATAGCGCTGCCGATTGTGTGCACATATGCCTGATCCTCCACAGTCCTTGCAGCGGCTGCGGTTTTTGCCGTGCTCGCATAGTCCCGCACCTCCACAGTCCTTGCAGGTGCGCCGCCTCCTGCCATGCTCGCATATCCCCAATCCACCGCAGTCCTTGCAATGGTGACGTTGCCTACCGTGCTTACAAATTTCTGCGCCACCACAGTCTTTGCAGCGAACACGCCGCTTACCGTGCTGACATATCCCCGCACCTCCGCATTCCTTGCAGCTGTACCGTTGCCTGCCATGCTGGCATATCCCCGCACCACCACACGCCTTGCAATGGTAACCCCGACATTCCCTGCCATGCTGGCACAATTTGCGCTGCTGCTTTGTATGTGCCGCTGGGCGCTTCGCACCGCCTTTGCTGTTTGCCCTTGCTGCACCAGCTGCATCTCCAGCCCTGGAAGGCCGCGATCGCGTAAAAGCAGATGCAGTTGCTGCACACCGCCGAGCGGCGCCATTTGCGGGACAGGCGATGCGTGCGCTCTTCCTTGCCGGCTTGCAGTCGTTGTCGCCGTTGGAGTCCCACGCATCGCTGCTTGCATCGCTGCCGCCATCGGCCTCCGACCCGTCGTCACACATGCCTTGACCGTGCTCCCCAGAGTCACGGCAGATGAACGTGCTGTTGGAGGAGTACGAGCTGTTGTTCTTGCGGGTGTTGCCGTCATTGTCCGCCTCGCAGCTGTTTTCAGCCAGCTCTCGGCTGACCCCGTCAATGATGGTGTCGATCTCCATCGATTGAATGCTGCACTCATCGCCGCTGCAGGCGTCGTCTCCGCCAGTGTCATGGGCAGCCGACTCCGCCAGGACTTCTTCGCCAACAGCCGCTGCATGCGCGTTACCCCCGCTGGCCAGTGGCGCCAACGAGGACTGGCCAATACCTGGCATGCCGCCTCGAGGTATGCCCGTCCTATGCTGCGAGTTGACTTCCGATCCATGCGCTGCGTGCACTCCATCGAGCTGTTGTGGTTCCGCTTCCATCATCGTAGCTTGTTGCTGCGAGGACTGCCGATCTCTGGCGACAAGATGATGCCACCACCACTGCCGCTGCTCAGTCTGCAACGCGCGTCGCTGATTCTCGAAGACTACCTCAGCTGCCTGTTTTCCTCCTCCAGCTCTCGCAACCTTCGGTGCTGCTCCTCGATTACGACGCGGTTGTCATCTTTGAGTTGCTGCATCGTGATACGCAGCTGCCGGTTCTCTTCCAGCACCGAGCACAAGTGCTGCAGCTGAGGCTGTTCGCACCGCAAATCCTCTGCTGCCTCGTGGCTACCCGCCGTGGAAGTAAGGCAGCCCTGTAGCGGCCTCGACTCCTCAGCTGACGAGATTTCTTGCGTGTCCGCCATGCTGCATCTCTATATCTATGTCCTCAGCACGACAAACTTCAAGGGCAGGCACGTCACTTCTTAACGTTCATGAAAGAGGAACACACACGCACACACTCTTTCGCTGGTAAAAAGGGGCTGGTTACTAGGGCTAGGCTACAGTACGCAAGATGCAGAGCCATGGCTCGGCTTGCAGCGTGCTTCCGACAGCTGCAGAGCACCCTTCGTGGGGTGTTAATGTTGACGACGGCTGAGTTCAGACTCGGCTTGCGCAAGGACACCACCACCACCACACGCGGCACAGCCAACTTCAAAGGTGCAGGCATGTCACGTTTTGACGTTTTCAGTCGTGCGCTGTTGGTGCCTTTGCTCGCAGGTGATCGGCGGAGGTCTACAGCATGTAAGATGTAGAGCCATTGCTTGGCTTGCAATGCGCTCCCGCTGGTCATTCAGCAAGGACCACCCCACGCGGCAGTTGAGAAAAGGCGCCCCTCTCAAATCTGCGGGTGTTAAGAGCCGTTTGAGCGGCGACGCCATTGAAGTATCGCTGTGGCTGCCTACTGTGTCTGCATGGCCTGCGATCAACTACGTGAGGAAGCACATGCGGTGGCGATACAGTCACTATGGTTAGCACTGGGTTTTATCACCATACCCCCTGCAGTGTGGTCAGCCCCCAAACTCAGAGGCTGCGGCACAATCCATTACTTGTGCCTCCATCACTTGCTTTTGCCTCGAGGTAGCACTGAGAACAGGGCACCTCGGTTTTGCCTGGCGCCCCTTTGCTGATGCATCATGATCAAAGACTTTGAGCAGAATTGCCTGCACCAGCAGCTTATCAGCCCAGCTCTGTGGACCCAGCCGTGCTGTCGTAAATCAGCATTTGCACGGGGCGACTTCATGATGAAAGCAGTGCTGCTGCTACCAAAAGGTCGCCATGGACTCTACACCTGGTCCATTGCAATGACGGCGCAGCTGTGTCGCAAGGGAGCTGATATTTCAAGGTTTTGGAGTTTTGAGAGTGTTTGAGGTTTGTCAGGTCTGGGGCTTGAGAGCTGCCAGTGGGTCAGGCGTCAACCCGAATCCTAATTGCTCATGAGTCATACCTCATCCCCTGCCCTCTGAAAAAAAACTGATGCACTTAACTCGTCCTCTGCCCTTGGAGCTTCCGGTTCAACCTTGTCGTCACTTGCCTCTTGCCTGAGCACTAGACCAGTGCAACGTTGAGTCAAGCATGACTTAGCCGCCAGCAGCAGAGCTGCCGCCTGAGCTGCCGCCTGCAGAATTGCAGAACTAGCACTTGGCGGTGTGACTGGCATCACAACCTCCCTCATGAGGCTCACACGCGAGAGGTTGGAGGCCACGCTGTTGACGTTGAAGGGAGGGACCACGGATGCTATTGTAATCAAGTACATCCTCGCATACGCTCAGCTCTCTCGTCAGTTCTCAACATGGTGTACTCAGTATTAGTACTTTCAGCGTATTATAACACATGTGCCAGAGCAGCGTGGTTTTGGGCCACGGTGACCTTAAGCCTGACCTAAAAGCGCATGGGCGCCCTGCTGCTGCAGTCGAATGCCTCAACGCACGTCTTTAGCACACACTGTGGCATGCCAGTGGCACACCGCCACCAAACTTCCCGCGGGTTTGCAAGCTTTGCCAGCGGCAACACGCCCTTTCACTTGCGCGCCGTCTATAAATCTTTTTTGTTTTCCCGCGTAAATTTTTTACCTTGTTTTGTAATTTCTGTAAAAGTTTAAAAATTTTGGTATGGTAGTATTCCTGCTTGCCCCCCCCCGCCCCCTTTCCCCTTGTGGCAGCGATCAGGACGCATGCCAACGCCGCGGGCGCACTCAACAGCCTTAAGCACGACACCGCGCTGTGCGAAGCGCTGTCACGCGTCGACATGTCCCAACTGTAGCTGCGTATGATACTACGCAAACACTTGTGCTGAAATGGTGGCAGTGTTCAACCAGCGTACGGCAGCAGCGCTCCACAGGGGGGCTCCACGCAGCAGCAGATTGCGTTGTTTGCGCTGAGCACGTGCTGCGCAGTGCCACATGTAGTGTGCAGCGAGGCGCTGCTGGGGGTGCGGGGGGCTGGAGGCCTTGAGTTTGAACTTTGGTGTCGCTCTCAAAGTTGGTGAGGGGTGAAGCGGTGCATCAACAATCACGGCCCTCTTGAGGCACTGACGCTTGGCTCAGATGGTCCGCATCATTTTATGGCATATGTCTTGAAGTGTCTCAATTGTCATGGTAACTCGCACTTGTCCTTGAGCATCCGGAGTCCTCTCGGTGAATATGCTTTAAAAAATGGTGAGGAAAACACCTACAATAACCCCCAACTCTGCACATAGGCCCTAGTAGATAAAGCCAGTCAAAGAATGCAGTTGAGAAAAGTGCTGGAGTGAGTCATGTGCATGCATGTCTGTGCTGTTGGCAGTCTTTGCAGCGGCGACGTTCCCTGCCGTGCTGACATATGCCTCCGCCACCACACTCCTTGCAAAAATAGCGCTGTCGGTTGTGCTCGCATATGCCTGATCCATGGCAGTCCTTGCAGCAAGTGCGGCTTTTGCCGTGCTCGCACAGCCCCGCACCTCCACAGTCCTTGCAGAAGTAACGTCTTCTGCCATGCTCGCAGATCCCCGCACCGCCACAGTCCTTGCAGATGCGACGTTGCCTGCCGTGCTCGCATATCCCCGTACCGTAACCACCACAGTCCTTGCAGCGGCTGCACTGCCTGCCGTGCTCACATAACCCCGATCCACCGCAGTCCTTGCAGCAGTGCCGTTGCCTGTCATGCTGGCATATCCCCGCACGACCACACTCCTTGCAGCGGTCACGGCGCCTGCCATGCTGGCACAATTTGCGCTGCTGCTTCGTATGCCGGCGCTTGGCACCCCCTTTGCTGATTGCCCTAGCTGCGCCAGCTGCACCTCCAGCCCTGGAAGGCCGCGATTGCGCCGCACCAGACGCAGTTGCTGCACCGTGTGTGACACCGCTGAGTGGTGCCACCTGCGGCACTGGTAATGCGTGCGCGCTTGCTTGCCGGCTCGCAGTTGTTGTTGTTGTCGTCAGGGTCCCAAGCATCGCTGCTGTCGTCGCTGCCGCCATCGGCCTCCGAACTCTCATCACATGTTCCTTCGACATGCTCCCCAGAGTCGCGGCAGAAGGTACTGTTGAAGGACTCCATGTTGTCGCTGCAGGTACTGCCTGTGACGATGTTCAGCTCACCTTCAAGTTCACTGCGGCTATCTTTGACCAGCCCATGGCTGACGCTGTCAATGCCGACATCGACCCCTGACGATTGACTGCTGCATTCATCGCCGCTGCAGACATCGTCTCCGCCAGCGTCATGGGCAGCCAACTGCGTCAGAAGTCCTTCGTCGACTGCCGCTGCATGCGCATTACTCCCGCTTGCCACTGGTGCCAGTGAGGACTGGCCGGCACTTGCAATGCCCTCATCGGGTAGGCCCGTCCTTTGCTGCTCGTTGACTTCCGATCCGCGAACCGTTTGCGCTCCATCGAGCTGCTGCGGTTCCGCTTCCATCGTCGTAGCTTGCTGCTGCGAGGAATGCTGATCTCTGGCGACCAGACGGTGCCACCACCACTGCTGCTGCTCAGCCTGCAATGCGCGTCGCTGATTCTCGATGACTACCCTCTGCTGACTGTTTTCCTCCTCCAGCTCTCGCAACCTTCGGTACTGCTCCTCGACTGCGACACGGTGGTCATCTTTGAGTTGCTGGACCGTGATACGCAGCTGCCTGTTTTCTTCCAGCACCGAGCACAAGTGCTGCACCTGTGGGTGTTCGCACCGCGATTCCTCAGCTGCCTCATTGCTACACACCGTGGAGGTATGGCTGTCCTGTAGCGACCTCGAATCTCTATGTAATGGGCTTTCGTGCTACAGGATCAAACCCCCATGCGGTCCAGGACATAATATACAACTTCAAGGCAGGCGACTGAAGTTGACGTTTGAAGTTGACGTTTGAAGTTTAAGATGCGTGATGCACATGCACGTGCACGTGTACGATCTCGCACGGGAAATTCCTGCACGTAAACTTTTCCACAGGTCTCTTTTGTCATGACTTCCAGGAACAAGAAGCGCAAGGCCACTGAAGCACCGGATGCTGCTGTTCAAGAAGTTGCTGTCAAGCACGAAGAAAGCAGCCAGGCAGCAGCATGGGACGCCGCAGAGGCCCAGTCCAGAAGGGGTTAGAAGGGGCGTATCACTGCTGCCATCGTCACCGAGGAGCATGACAGCTTATGGGACACCTGGATGGACACCCCAGCCAAATCCAGATTGCGCAGAATGCGCCTTCAGCATGAGTTTCCCGGCGGAATGGCGGCGTGGGGCAGGGCACGGGCGCTGCGTGCGGCCATCTACAAGACCAAAGACGATGCCGAGTGGGAGCGGCTGCGGCTGGAGCTGTGTACTCTGCTATGGCTGGCGAACGATGCCTCCCAGCGCCTGCACTTGGAGGAAACGCATAAAGACTGGTTTCCCCTTCCGACATGTTTACAGGGGGGAGGTGGCGGAGTGTCAGAGGACATGGACCTGACAGAACAAGGTGAAAATATTGCATGCATGCTGCTACGGCCATGGCAACTGTCACTGCCTGATGTGCATTCAAGCGCTAATCCTCTAGCATTCACCTAGTACCGTCTTGTCGATAATTAAGGCCCGGGACGGTATTTTGATATGTTTTTACTGCAGCACCAATAAGCACGTCCCCCCTTTTATCGGCTGCATCAAATTGCGTCCCCCCCCCTGATTTTTCAGCCTCCAGCAGGGCGCGGAATGCATGTCGTGATGCTGCTAGCAGCTAGGTAAGGGCCTCGCAGTAGCCTATGATGGGCAGAGACAGCAATTGTGGCAGCCGCCTTCGATTCGTCAGACCCCACAGCAGCTCCAGGAAGGCTCGAGTTCGTGAAAACTGCGAAAACTTCGATCAACTTCAAGCGTGACCCTGGCAAAATCGGTGACGGCAGAATTCTCCAAGCAATAGCCTTGCGACGCAACAGGAACAGGAATCAAGTGCTGAGGGACCTGATCATGATGGTTACTAGCGTCCCCCCTTTCAACTCGCCTCACTATAAGCACGCCCCCCCCCCTTTTTACGCCAAAATCGAAATACCGTCCCGGGGCCTTACTTATCGACAAGACGGTATCGTTGGACAGTACAGTAGCCTTAGTGTAGCAGATAAGATGCTGCTGCAAACTCAACAATCGGGCATATATAGCGGAATCCTGAGGGTATGTTGGCTGCAGCAGCAGGCTTCATGTGCTGTACATTCAGTAATTAGCCTTGCAAACGTTTTGCATCGTCTTCGCAGCTTCTCACTCAGCAATCAAAATAGATGTGCAGCTACTTTTGCGAGTGCCGTTCTTGAGCCGATCTCTCCTCATTCAGCGCATGTCGCACAGCTATGCGTCAGCTGTCTCTCGGAACAGGCTACCTGCTGCGCATGTCCAGAGCATGCAGGTCACCTTGGCTAAACGGATCAGCAAATGAAGTTATTGTTGAACCTTCCAAACTCATATGAGATGCAACATATCTTCTTGCTGCTTCGTTTTTCGTGACAGAGGAGAACCCGCGCGCAGACACAGTCGATATGAATGTCCTACCGCCACCGGCGCTGCTACCGCAGGAGCGCAAGCTGGTGGTGGACCAGCTGCGGAAGCTGATTGATGCCAGAAAATACCTGAGGGATTCCGGATATGGCTGGAAAGTCAGCGACGAGCACCTGCACAAGCTTGTGCGCGAGTACTTGAGGTATGGGCTTACGCGTGGATTTGCCGCAACTGCGGACGTCAGTGGCTGGGTGGATGCTGAGCATTGCTTCACATGCCGCGCGCCTGGTATCCTTCATGCTGAATGCAGTCACATGGGTGATAGTGTCTTGTCCTTTGTAGAGCGACATTGCCGCATAAGGCCATGCAAGTGATGGCATCGGGTCCTTTACTGCGTCCTTCACATGCCATGTAACACACTACTCTGAGCCTTGTCGCACTGCGCGTGCATGCCGCGTGTGCCGCGTGTCTCCCCACTCGCAGGTTCATGGAGCTCAAGCGCGCCGCTCCACCGCAGTCCCTCTCCCCATCGACAGAGGTCGACGACGTGTGGTACTGCCACATCACCTGCACGCGCGAGTACGCCGCCTTCTGTGAGCGCCACTTTGACGCCTTTGTCCACCGTGACCCCACCCTCAACCCCGACGGCGGCCGCTACTGGGCGTGCCTCAAAGCCTACCGGCTGCGATACCCCAGGGGCCCGCAGCCGTCGTGCTGGCCGGAGACTGATGAGGACGTCGCCAGCCGAATCGCCGGCAGCGGCGATGAGGACAGCGGGGATGAGGAACGGCGGCGCATCACGCAGGCAGACAGCGACGGCGACTTCGGCAGGGGTGTGAGGGCGGCGGGCCGCGACCCGTTCGACATGCTGGGAAGGCCGTTCCCCGCAGAGGTCGTCACGCAGGCAGACGTGGATGGCGACTTTGGCAGGCGCGTCCGGGCGCTGGGCGGCGACCCAGAGAAGCTGCTGGAAGAGGACATGCCAAGCGGCAAGGGCGTGTACACGCTGGACTACCTGGAGCAGAACAGAGAGCGCCCCACCGCACTGGTGGACTCGCTCCAGAGCCTCGGCGTCGGGCCCTACCCGCTGAGCAAGCTGCTGGGTGAGCGCAGGGGCAGAAAGTACTACGGGCTGGAAGACATGGACACGGAGTTCATGGACGAGAGGGAGGACGTCAAGGGCCAGCGCATGGGTTATTTGGGTGCGATGAAGGCTGCGACCGTATACAGGAGGTCGACGGGCCCTATGCACTGAGCACGCTGCTGGGTAATTGTAGGGGCAACGAGTGCTGTGGGCTGGAAGACATGGACACGGAGCTGATGGACAAGAGGGACGACGCCACTGGCAACAAGGGCAGTCGCATGACTTATTTGAGTACGCTAAAGACTTGTGGCGTATACAGGGGCAGGCCATCATCATGGGGGTGAAGCAGGGAGGCACAATGTGCTGCCGCGGCAGCTGGCCTCCCCAATGGTATGTTCAATGTACTTCCGAGTATAATGTTGAAAGCCTTGCGGCCATTCAATCTTGAAGTTCTTTACTCAGGGCCTGCCGTGCGTCCCAGAGTGCGGTTTGTACATCCCCTTTCTTTCATGTAGCCTGACATCCTCCTTTGTTGCTGTGTGCTGCGTGGCCCTTGCTGCTGTGCATCAACTGTCATGGATGGGCGCGTTGCAGAGCGTGCAGCTCAATGGCGTGTGCGTTGCGCACATTGCCCTACGTTGAAGTTATACCGTAGACCATTCTGATATGCTGTTACAGCAGTCACTGACATGCGCTGAGAGGTGCAGGAATGCGTCATAGATTCTCCCCATACAGCAGATGTCGGGCGTAGCAAGCAGGTATGTATGGCCTCCAGTTTAAAAAAAAAATGTAGGCAAACTGGTTGGTCGGTGCTCTGACATTCTCATGCTGTGTACATATCGCGTTGACGCAAGCTTTTCGATTGCATAGTCAACCCGGCCTCCCTTGGGCCTTTATAAAAACAAGTCCATACGTACATTCAGGGCTTTCAGGTTGCCAGGGTTTGCACATGATGGTCAGCCACATTGTCATCCTTGCGCTCAAGGGTGCTTCAAAAATTTCGTAAGTATGCATATGCTCTTGCCAAAGTGTGTGTCTGCATATGCCAACTCCCAATGTATGTTTTTGCCGACGATGACAGCTTTCCTCTGTTTTTTTAAACGCCAAGAACGGCTTGTAATTCTGTCACTCAGTGTTGTTGTGATCAGCATTAATGTTTGTATGAAAGCAGGTGGTGATCTTGCCAACGGGCTTGGCATGCGATGGATGAGCTGTTGAGCGATGTTGAACAGCATCAGGCAAAGCCGATGACGCACACGAGCAAGTGTGCACATTGCATAAACGAGATCCGTCAACATAAAAATATCAATCACATACATGAAGCATGTAAAGAGTACAAAGAGCACCGCACGGGAGCGCATTGCCCCTCTGCCATTGCGGTCTTTGTACATTGGTATGTGGGAGAGGGGGGGGAGAGGGGGGGGCTCTTGAATCGATGTCGCCCACTCGCAGCTCTGCCACCCTCAACTGGGAGATGCTACGACTGGATTGAGTGGCTGCGATACACACCACAAGCGTGAGTGCGGTCACAGTCGTGTCGACCCGGAGACCATGACCACACGCCGTTGACGGCAGTGCTCTGCGAAGCACACACACGCAGCCAGAAGCACAAACACGCAGCCACCTTGAAGCGCGTGACTCTCTACCCCTCGCCCCCCGCCTGAACCAGCTGCTGCACTGGCATGGCTGGCACCACTGCCGCATGTGCCGCCGCTGCAACATCACGCGCGCTCTCTGCTGCCCGGCCGGCCCCTGCGGCGTGCTTGACAGCACCGCCCTCCTGCGGGGCAGTGCCGCTGCTGCCGCTGTGCGCTGCCACAGGGGTGGCAGCACCCAAGAGAGGTGCCACGGCCGACTTCAAGTCTGTCGCCGACATTGAAGTTACGGGCTGCGCATGCCGCCCCGGCGACGCTGCGGTAGGCGAACGCGCGCCGCCGCTCGTCACCTGCGCTGCGCCGCCGCCGCTGCCGGCGGTAGGGGACCTGCGACCCTGGGGGGAATGTTCGCGGGAAGAGGGGGGGTGTCGCTGCGCGACGGCGGCGGCAGTCATGGCGCTCACCGGAGCGCTGGCGCGGCGCAGGGCGAGCGATGCCATGGTCTTCTCGTGCTCCTCTGCCTTGCGGTCCTGCACGCAATATCATCATGTGAAGTTTGTACTCAGCAGGCTGCACATGTGTAATTTACCATACACTATTTTCATATGTTTACAAAGCAGCTCAGATGTGGCAGAGGTGTTCTGGGACAGAGCGGGATGAGGACTGCAGCGTTCTTGCCGCAGTCCTTGTCCCTGCTGCCGTGCTCATCATGTGACAACATGTACTTCATTTGAAACAGAAAAAAGGGGGCTGCATAGCGGTTGACATTAATTGTTTAAAGCATGTACTTCTATTGTCAACATGTACTCTGTGAGCGATGTGATGGTCTCTCGGCCTTGCGGTCCTGCACAGCACGCAATATGCATGTTGATGCTGAGTGCAAACTACGCCCTGAGCAAACTACGCCCTGGGCACTGCATTTGCAGCTACGTACAACACGTCAACTGTGGACGTACTCTACTTGAAGTACCATCACTTGAGGAAAAAGTGTCGTGCTTCAGAAAATTGCAGACTATGACATTAAACAAACTCCAGAGGCAACATGAGAGCAGTACCTAACACTGCGTGCCATGCCATGCAATTACTTGCCATATCCGCGCGCTGCTCGCGGCTCTTGGAGTCTTCGAAGCGGTGCCCGTTGAGCAGCCACCATGCTGCGGCGGTCTCCTCTGTGAACCTGTCGCCATCGAAGATGGCACTCACGACCTGCTCCTCGTGCGGCGGCTGTTCAATGCGGCCCACTAGGAGACTCACGCCCAGCGTCCGTGTCACACGGTCCTGCGACGAAGCAGTGAATGTGGTTCATGTTGTTAGGCCTTGGCGCTCATGTGATTGCCAAAGGCGATGCGAGACCGTGTGTGTCTATGGTGTGCTGTGCGGGGGGGGGGGGGTAAAGGAGAGAGGGAGGGAGGGGGGGGGGGGGGTGATTTAGTAGCTTTGGCGTGCGCTAGTAGCCCCACGCCACCATCGCATGTCCTTGCGAGTCAGTACTGCATGCGCACGATGCACATGCTAACTCGGAATACAAGACTTGTTGTACACCATGTGCCAGGGCATTACATTGTGAGCAGACTCCAGGCATGACGGCGGCATGAAACACTTGGCGCCGGGGCAGCAGATTGCCCCCCCCTGCCCCGGCGGCAAGCGTTCAATGTAACATAGTGTATGCACAGATATGCCCAGAGCTCAGGCGCCGCACACACAGTTGTGTGAAAGCATGGTGCATCACTGCTTTGCTGCACTACGAAGAAAGGTGCCCCTAGCACATGTCACAGGTATACCGTACGAACATTACAGGTGCGCAGGGGGCGGCGGGGGGGGGGCACCCAGCGCATCGTCAGCAACCACTTACCCGCCTACCTGTTGATCTGAACGTTTGCCATAATGGCAGCATGGTTCGTGATGGTATGTAGTACTTTGATACAGTATACTGCAGAGTGCAGGTCTGCAACATGCCCTTCTGCAGATGTTTAGTCTACACAGAAGAGCTCAAAAGTGCTGTGCGGCCGCAGCTCACCTTGCGCTTGTACATGCTGGTGAGCTGGAACAGCCCGGGGTCGCGCACGCGGTAGTGGCCGCGCCCCCTGTCATCGCACTTGGTGTAGAAGCTCCCTGCCACAAACGGCGGTTGCTGCTCTGGGTCCTCTGCAGCGGATGCCTCGCCGGCCTCTGACAGGGCGTCTTGCGGTTCGTCTTCGGGGTGCTCGGACAGCGCCGGCTGCGCGTCGCGTGCAAAACAGTGTGTCGCTTGGTGAGATGTTAATTCCTTGAGTAACACCTGCTCATGTTATAGTTTCACTTCAAAGGAAGTACTTCAAGTATTGGTTTTTGCTTGAGGGACGGAAACCCCAATTTTACATTAGGGCACCTGATTGGTAGTGTTTATCATTATGCAATTCTTCGCTCTATTCCTGGTACGGTAGGTGGAGGTCTTGCAGTAGGTGGTTGATCGGTACCAGGCCTTGTGGTGAAGGACGCGGGCAGATGCTTCCATCAAGCAGGCGCTCCACTGAAGTGGATGCCAAACAAAAACAATCTATGTTCAGTAGGAGTTCTCAAGTGTCATCTTCTGTGAAAACCTGGTCCAAATCTGTCAGGCTGACTTATTCATCAAAGGTCCACCTCTGGGGATGATCACACACAGGCGGCCGCTTCAGACGGCGCAAGATGATGCGCGAGCGTATCCATGTGTGCTTGGCAAGTCCCATGCCACAGATGGCTCTGCGTGTACTGCTAAGGGCGGCATGAATTTTTTCCATACGCAGTTGTACAGTTCCAGCATAAGCAGACAAGAGTCAAAGATTGGCTATTCATACTGTGTGTAATCCAATGGGAACAGGCATTATGTGTGTACTGATACTTCCGTGTTATGTGTAAAGTATCGTCAAGCAACATGGAATTTTGCACACGGCACGTCAGATGGAGGCATCAGGGCCGCTAACTTCCTAATTGATTGGTACAGTGTAGTAAATTTGCTGTCAAGCAGTGAGCTGGCTTCAAAGGGAGCAACAACAATGCCAAGTGCTAGCCAAGCTGCCTTGACAGGGAATCTTGCCCCGGCCATTGGTTGCGGTTCTCCAGTACTTGAGCTGATGGTTCAGCCTTCAGCTTGCTGCTTGCATGGCTGACTAAACTCGTCTCTTCGCACCTTTCTTGACATTAGGGTGCGCCTGGCGTTGTGAGCAGCAGGTCCAAGGTGAACCCTGGACATAGTAGTGCCTGCAAAATGATCACAATCAAAGCTGTATGCACGTTCACCTCAGCCTCCTGGTCGGCCACTGCCAGACTGCCGTCGTCACTACCCTCGCTGCCGACGTGGTGCGGCTGCATGCCCAGGTTCGGAGCCGTGCAGCGGCGATTGCCCTGTGAACCACACAGGCAATCGACAAGCACTATGCCTTTGAGTCTACGAAATGCCGTGACACAAGATGAGCACGTGGAAATGCTGGGGCATTTTCTGCGTAAGATGCCTGGCTGCGTCTTCGTTGTGCTCTGAAAAGCGGTAGTTCACATGCATGTAGTGCCACAGATAATCGGCATGTCATGGAACTGCTTCAAAAGCATACATGCAGTGTGAACGCAGGTGCGTTTTGCCAGGCATAGTTGCTGCCTGAGCATCATTGTCATGAAGACCCCGCTGCTCATCACCACACTCTTGGTTGCTGTATGAGGCACGCAGGTCCCAGTTGCTGTTCTGAAGAGCACGGAGATTCAATCTAGACTGCAACATGGCACCCAAATTTCATGAGTATGTGTGGTGAATTTCAACTTGCATGCCGACTTTTCAAAAGGTTCAACCTGAGCCTGTGGACAATACGCAAAAGTACAGGTGCGAGTGCACCATGAGATGAATACCTTGGGCTTCTTCATTGTGGACCTCCGCCGCGCCCCCCCTCCTCCACTGCCAGCCGCTGCATTTGTTGGGGTGCCAGCGGGTCCTGTGCGCGTTAGCGATAGCGTTAGGGTTACGGTGAGGGTTATAAAGGGGAGGTCAGCCCTGCGTATGCGGTGGGTTGAGTTGCCTCACTGAGCCGATGGTATGTGTGCTGGCTCACTCAAGGTGAAAACGCATAGAACTTCCACCCAAAATGGGGGACGCGATAGTGTGCACTTGTGCCCGTCTGTATTTTTGCGGCTTGAGGCCTTGCCTCTCAGGCCATTTGGCGAATTCGCACATCTGGGAGCACTTTTGATCATAGTTGGAGCGCAAACACAACCACGATTGCGGGGCCTCGCTTCTGAGTGCATCGCATTTACTTGCACATGCAATAGCGCTTCTGAGCATGGGCTGGCCTGCTTCGAGCGCAAATGATGCCTTCATGATTAAAGTGAGGATAGAAGTGAGTGACAGAGGAAAAGCGACGAGCGGGACGCAACTTGGAAAGTACGCCCACCACGCAGATCCCTCCACTACCTACCTACCTACCTATGCGCACGTGCGCAGACAAATACATACAGGCTGCTGACTGAGTGCTGTTTCACACCCACCAGACCCCTTGTACACCCCCACTACTTAGTCCTAAGTAGCGCTTTTCTTAAATCTTTTTATGAGTTTCAGCCTCTCGCACAACAACGACAACAGAGGGGAGTGCACCTAGCATTCGCGGCGACAGGCTGGTCGTCTCGCGCGGTGGCACGTTGACGGGCCCCTTGTCGCGCCTCCTCTCCAGCTCCATGCTGTTGCGCCTCACGACTCGCTCTGCGTCCATGGCCATCATCTCCATCTTCTTTTCCATCGCAGACATCTGCAAAGGTACGTAGGATACATAGCACACGCAAGTGGCGCTGAATTACAGCGTGTACTGTCCGGCCTCTTTTCCATAGCAGACATCTGCGCGTGTACATAGGATACACAGCAAACTGCTCATGAGCACTGCCTCATTGTATGCGTAATAGTCAGTACATACATGGCCATCGACTCCATCTTCTTTTCCATCGCAGACATCTGCGCGGGCACGCAGGAGAGGTAGCGCACGCAAGTGGGCACCGGATCCCACTTGTGACAATAACAGTGTGTACTGTCTGGCCTCTATACCAGCAGCAGCTTCTGCACACTGCTCATGAGCACTGCTGCATTGTATGCGCAATTGTCAGCACATACATAGGCCATCATCTCCAGCTTCTTTTCCATTGCACACATCTGCACGGGTGCGTAGGGTACGTAGCGCACGCAAGTGGCGCCGGATCCCAATGTGACTTACAGTGTATACTGTGTGGCCTCTACCAACAGCAGCTCCTGCACCTGTTTGTGAGCACTGCCGCATCGTATGCAAATAGTCAGTACATACATAGGGCTCTGCTGCGCCTTCATCTTCTTCATCGCAGACAGCTGCGCGGGTGCAGGGGGGGGGTACAAGTAGTGTCGTACTCCGTGATTACGTGCGTATATCTGGCCTTAACAGCGCGCACGAGAAACTATAATGATTTGCACCTGATGCAGGCGCTCTGGCACAGAACGGGGATGCAGCATGTTGGGACTGTCATACACGCTCATGGCAAGGCTCCAAAATAGCATTACCTGTGCCGCCTTCATGCTACCCTGGCTCTGCTGAACATTGGGGCTGAACGTCATGTGCTCATTCTCCGCTGCAACCTGACCGCAAACGTGGTGCAGCAGCGACAGCGGCCGTGTTAGTGGCGGCACGGTCATTGTGTCAGTGAGCTGGCTGTGCTCATCACGATCGCCGCAAGATGACTTGGAAATACTTCTGACAGATATCAATAATGCAAGTACACTAAGAGAGCAAAGGTAAAAGGAAATTTAAGGGATCCTGTCACCGCAGCCAGCCATGTGTGCACAAATCATGAGCATGTGTGTACGCATGCTGGGACTTGCTGCAGCAGTCACGAACACAGAGCAATGTGAAAGCTCTAGGCTGACAGGTATGTGTGCATGCTCGCGAAAGGAGCAAGTACATCTGCGCAGCAGAAGCCCTACAGAGGAAGATGCTCAGGGCCCAGGCACTGCAAGAACAACACAGCGCGCACACAGACAACGGATGCCTTGCGAGCCGTGAGCACAAGCACAACTGCGTCAAGATGAAGCACGGTTCTCATCCACGTCACTTAATGCAACGCCACCTTGGTGATGTTCAGTGCAACTTCAAGGCAGCTTCAAGCACAAGTACCCCTGAAGATCATTAGGCCGCCCAAGCCACCCGTTGCGTATTGGTGGTTCGCAGCGGCGCTCTACTGCAATGTCCTCCTGAGTTGCACTTTGGTAGGTCAAACTCCATCAGGTCATCTACTTGGCACCTTTGCCTCAACTTGCCAGCAGCAATTTACAGAGCATGCTGAGAAATGACATGTGTGGAGAGTCACCTGCTGAGCCTTGGCGGCCATGCTGTTCTGGCGCCGCTTGAGCCACACCTCCTGGCGCTTGAGGAAGGACAGCTGCGACAGGTCACCTTGCAGCTCAGAGTCGCTGCCTCCGCCACCGCCTCCGCCTTCCTCTTCCTAGTGGTGCGGCACATGAGTTCAGCATGAGTTCAAGGCAAGGGTACAAGGTTGGGCGAAACGACAGTGCTGTGATGCAATAGATGTGAGCCTCCTGTGGAGCTCATTGTTGCTGCACATGAGGGCTGAAGACGGCTTGGACAGCGATACTGTCACCGCACGCAGCCTCGAACGCCCACATAACTGCCGCCGGACGGTGTGATGCGCACGCGTCGAAATGCATTGGCGCACAGCATCAGACGAAGCAATGCACGAGCGATCAGCAGGACGGCAGGGGGCATTGCTCAGTAACAGCAGGGTATGTCGCTTTGCCAACAGCTGGTGCCATCACCACCGTGCTAGGGCTTTGTCTCGCTGGCGCATAGCACATGGCAGTGCACAAAGGCAGTACTGGAGGCGATGACGGGACGCCTGAGGCAGTGCTCAACCTCATCTGCAACTTGCGCTTACAGGAACTCAGAGTCGCAGCAATCGATACGCACGTACATTTTGCTGCAGCATGAGAGACCTCTAGCATGTGGAGCTTGTGAGTAGTTGGCGACCGTGCGTGCCCTGTACGATATGTTTAAATGCGCGCTTGCTGAGAGCTCGCGTTCAGTTGCGAAGTTGAATGTGCACTTCGCACTACCGCGCACAAACGCTTTAGCGAGCACACTTCAAGTCTATGGCCTCTTGGAGTAGCTGCGTGCACGCAATGCAATATGGCATTGAAGCCGCCCACCCGCATCGCAGACGGCAGCTGCACGCGCTGACTGCGCACCTTTCTGTTGCTGGAAGTGCTGCTGGTGCTGCCGCGCCGCGCCACCACGGGCTGCTCCCCTTCGTCATCCAGCAGGGCGGCCAGCTCAATGATGATGTGCTTCCAGCACTTGAACCTCAGGTGGGGGTGCGCAGACCCCCTCTCCAGCTGCGACTCTATCAGCTGAACCGCGCCCTGCGCGCGTGCGTCACGGTTGGGTCGGTGTGCATACAATGCGTTGGAGGGGGCGTAGAGGGAGAGACAGGCTGGGGGACCCTGACTTTTATCATGTCTTGTTGCATCACAAGTTCAAGTGTAAACATCCGCTTACACGTTTGCCTACCTTGCGATGAGATGTGCTTGCCTTTCGTGCATGTCATGAACGGCAGGACATTGGTGCATGCTTGCCGTCCACCTGAGTTGTCATAGCCCATGCTAGAATCCTTTGTCATTCTATCCATCATGATCCGCATGCGGCATCGCATGTGTCTGTCCCCACTTCGGAATTGTCAGCGACTTGACGCTTATGGCGCAGCAATAACGCGCTTTATGATGCCACAGAATCGGATTTGGTGAGGCTGGATGCTGAGTAGCGCTGGTGGCACAATCTTACTTAGCCTGAGTCGTGACTCACGAGTCATGAGCTATGTGCGATGATGGCAGGTCAACGAGCGCGATCTTACGCAAGTGGTTTGCTGCAAGCTACCACACACAGAAGACGCAGCCCTCTTGCATAGTTGTGCGAGATAACGTCCGCGCCACACTGCCCACAAACTCTTTGATGTGTATTGTACCGTGTGTTCTCGTTTGTACGTGCGCTTTTATATTAAACAAATTAGGCTGCGCAAGCTACCTCAGCGCACGCCACAGGGCATCAACGAT
This sequence comes from Tribonema minus, assembly GCA_017506865.1. NCBI lineage: Eukaryota > Xanthophyceae > Tribonematales > Tribonemataceae > Tribonema > Tribonema minus. Next base: position 153,659 of record JAFCMP010000069.1, read on the forward strand.
GCCATCTGCGGGGGTTGCCAACTTCAGCATTGAAGTTTGATTAGATTAAACATCAGGCTCAATCAGTACATGTCAATGAGTACAATCCCCGTCTTGCCGACACAAGTTTTTGCACACGAAGTGCGCTGCTAGACTCGTCTGTCGGACATTTTGTGCGATGCTCAACGCGGCTGACTGCAAGTGGTAGACTACTGGTACTGGTAGTAAGATAGAAGCGCTGTCTTGGCACCACACGCACAATCGTTGAAAGTACTGCAGGAGTGCATTCTTGTGCAGGTGGAAGGTGTCCATCGAATTTTCTGGATTTCGATGTCATCTACGCCACTGCGAATGAAATCTGTCGCATGTCAATTTTTGTGCAAGCTCAGGCGCCAACAACGACACTGGAATGGACCTACGCCTGCGAGCGACTACCATGGTCATTAGAATCGGCGCTTGATGTTGTCAGACCCCATTGGATTCGCACTGCATGGCATTGGCATGGTCGCCAAACCGCAGCAACAGCAACTTGTTGCCCCTCGTGGCACAGCACCCCATCCACGTACCTCTACGGAAAGCTCATCAGGATAATGCGCCAGCCAGTCCTGTAACACTCTCTCCTTCTGCTCCCACCACAGCGACTTTCTCCTGGGCTCCTCGTTCAGCGCATCTAGCAGCGCTCGTCTGCTTTGTCTGTCCTTGATGGTTTTGACCACCGACATGGGTGCCACCAATCCCGCGCCCGAACGGCCAAACAACTAAGAAATGCGTAGGAGTTGATGTTATGAGCGCCACCACCCGCCTAGCTGCCGCCCATCGCGTTTCTGAACTGCACGAGACAAACTTCCACTTTCTCTGCGGTTTCAACTGCCATCTTCAAGGTGGTTGTTTGAAAAAAATCAATCGTAAAAGCTTTGAGCACGCAGCAGCAGACCGCATGCAAATCTAATCGCGAGCCAGGGGTGGTCCGTGCAAGCTCGCTGCTCCAGTATGCCATGACAACACGGCGTTAGAAACATGGAAAGCTCCTAATCTCCCTGCGAGCATGGCCAGCAGCAGTGACGCACCGGCCCCCACACTCAAGCTCCTGGTGATCGGGGATTCCGCTTCGGGAAAGACATCACTGATCAAAAGGTGAAACTCTCATGAATCACTACAAAGTGAATCCTCGTCTGTCACAAAACCTGATCGCCTATACTCCAATCAGACGAGGTGATACGTTTGTTGATGTTCAGTAACCAAATGCAGGCTTACCATATGTAAGTGCCTTCACATTCATGTTGCCGGCAACCCTGCTGGTCTCATCTGAAATCGCCTGATGTCATCTGCCTTTCAGGTTTTGTCTGGGTGATTTCGACGAGGACCTGCAAGCCACCGTCGGAGTGGACTTCACTCTGAAAGAAGTGCAAATCCTGGGGCTCAATGTCAGGGTGCAGCTGTGGGACATTGCGGGGCAGGACCGCAGCGGCGGCGGCACAATGAACAGGGTGCGTGATGTCTTGAAGCGTAGCAGTTGGGGTGGGCCGAGGAGTGTAGGGCATGTCAGGTGCCAAGCAATGCTCAGCATGTATCACGATGTCATGCTGGCGAAGACGGAGCCTGTGTCTACCTGAGGTGTTGTGTATGACTGGTGACGAGGCTGACATAGGCAGCAGTAAAGTGGATGGCAATAGGTAGCCTGCGGCCTTTTCCTATGTAAATGGCCGTTGTGCTCACGGGCGCAGCATGTGGCACGTCGGTGCCTGGTATGTTACAAATGTTCATTTGAGGCAAGCAGCTCTGAAGAGGTTGTATCTAGGTCACGTACGCACCGACAGCTCTGGCTGGATACAGAAGCTGATTGTGCGTGACCACGCGCTGGCTTTGACCGGAATCAGCGGTGCTCTCCAGATTTCAAAATGGTGATGTTGTGTTGCTGGCACTCGCTCACTCTGTATAAGAGTGATCTTGGAGATGTGCTACAACGTTGGCCGCTTGCGCCCTCTCAGCTTGGCGCAAGCACAGAACAGCATACAGCAGCACACAGCCATGAGCGGTACGCGCACTGCGTACATTAGTGTTTATGGCGCGTGCTCACCAATCTGTTGCTCCTCATTCTCATCACAAAAGATCTCTTGCAGCACTCCATTGCCTTCTCCCTCTCAAACGTCGCAAGCGCAGGGGCCGTGACCTCTCTGTACTGGGAGCACACATGATTCCATCACCCTCACAGCCGTAGCATCTCTGTACTGGAAGAAGCACACATGACTCCATCACCGTCACAGCTACTAATTCACAGCGCCTGATTACCTCTGCCACCACTCGTGCCCGACTCTCGCTGCGTGCCGGCAGGTGTACTATCAAGGCGCATGCGGCGCGCTGATAGTGTACGACATCACGCGACCAGCCACCTTCGACGGAGTGGCCAAGTGGAAGGCAGACCTTGATGCTAAGGTGCGCACGCCGCGCAGCAAAAGCTTATGCGACACGTAAAACTCTGCGTAGAGTCAGTTGCTCCACTGTGGGAGAGAGAGGTCAAGAAATTCTAGGCTCTCACCGTGCATCGGGGGGCACTTGGGTGCTGGACATCGTGGTCTATTTGATAACATAACCAACGAGGTTCATTTGCAGCTAGGAAAAGTAACAGCACTCCTTCTCATGCACTCGCATCGAGTGTGCGGCGCTCTGGTGTTTGACCCCCCCCCCGCAGCCCCCCACCCCTTCCTTTAAAGTTTGCGATTCTTTGTGTTGCAAAGTGCACACCGCTTTAACGCCTGCAAATGTGTCAGAGAACCGCCTGCCGTACGGAGACACGTGTGTGGCCCAGTTCTATACCTCAAAGTGATGCACACAGAGTCTGCAGTGAGTGGCCGCAGTAAGAAATAGAGCCTGTCCAATCAGAGGGCGTACCACAACTTAGAGAAGCCTGTCCGTGATGGCATGTATACTCGCAATGAATTATTTACGCACCTTTATTGATATGAGAAGCCTGTCCATGATAGCATGTATGCTTTCAATGAATTATCTTCCCAACTTCATTAATATGTTTAGTGCATCACCGTAAGTGCCCGAGTAAAATGTCCCCTACTAGCAACTATAATGGCTGCAGGTTGGCACTGCTGTCATCGCAGAACCGCCAACAGACGTTCACGTTAAGCCATACTCCAACTGATCGTTTGTCTCAGTGTTCTACTTCGAAGTACACTATCACTGCCGAGGATGGCGACACGGGTTGCAATGCTCGCACCTGTGGAGTGGTACTTGTAAAGTATGGAGTACTTTTTCGAATAACCATGTGTGGCTTTGTTGGCTTACATGTGGCTGGCTGACACCAATCAGGAAATGCAACTGAAGATCCTGTTATCTCAGTCTGCAGTGACTTGCCACTCCTATGTACAGGTGCTTCTTGAAGATGGAAAGTCACTACCTGCAGTACTCATAGGCAACAAGAAGGATCTGGAAATTGCAATAGTCGATGGCGACTTCATGAACCGTTACTGCGGTGAAAGCGGCTTTGTCACATGGTGAGCTGATCAATCAGCACTGCACGTGCTTTGCATGAATCATGAATGAAGTGAAGTCAAGAATTTGAATGGATCATGGACCGCTTTGGGAGCATTTCGGCCAAGTGAGTTGACCATGACGCAGCGCCTGTCCATGGAATGATCTGCACGCTACTGTTGTTGTGCCTGATTCAATGCAAACTGCAATCATTATGTGTCGCGCGCTACATGACTTTCTGGCCGTCATTGACAAGTTGCTACTTGTATGCCTTGCATACTTTGAAATTCCGCCATTCTTGTGCTCGGCAGTCACGGTAGTGCTCCGATATGCTGGCAATTACAACCAAGAACCTGCCATGCTAGCATGGACCCTTCGTTCACCACGTTTGGCAGCCCATTTTGTTGCTTTTGCCGGCGCATCGTGCATTGATGGTCGCAGCATTTTAGGGTTAGGAGTAGGGCTAGGGTAACCGTTGAGGTGAGGCAGTCGCTGTGCATTGCAGCTGTGTCAATCGCACTGTGCGCTGACAGCAGACCACCACACAGCCTTTCAAAGGCCGTGAACCTGTGCATCATGATATTGGCTCACAAATCACCGTGAGCAATGTCTGCCATGGGAGCACCGTTGCGTGCTACGCAAGTTGCACAGCCAGCTCAGCTCGCAATGAAAGTACCAGCAAACAGTATGCACATGGGACAATTTGATAGAAACATGTTGGTAGTGTTGCCGAACTGTAACAGTACTTTGCAGTCCCCGCAGTGTTTGTGTATTTATCATGATGGTGGGTGTGTTGCCACTTGACCATGGGCAAATTACACACCTTGTCACCTTGACTGGCACCTGACGGTGGCATCACCATGCACACTTGACTACCCCATGCGCTCAGCTATGAACTGCGACCGTGAAAGCACTGATGTGTTGGCATGCGTGATGTGCATGCAGGAAGGACACATCGGCCAAAGACCCGGAGGATACGGAGTTCCAATCAGCTGTGTCAGTGCTCATTGAAGAGGTCAGCGCATAGTAGTTCTGTCACCATTGTTACGCCGCTAAAGCAATATGCACGACAGTGTGTGTTTGAATCCTTATCACACTAGACAGGTCAGTAGAATGAGCGTCAGTGCGAGTTTACGATTAGGATTTGAGTTTTTCAATGAGTTATCTCACACTGTCAGGTGCTGGGCGCATCAATGGGCACTGCCAGATACATTAGCAGTCATCATGTCTCAAAAGCGTGGGCAATGAAAGTTATACCTACTAGTAGCTAGACTACTAGTCTTAGAGGCTAGTCGACACGTCGCCGAGTGTTGGCCTCAATGGTGCCACAGTGTGGAGAGACTCTCGGAGGAGGTTGTCGGGCTTGAGCTTCGACATTTGACTGCTGCAGTGCATGCGCAACCAGAGGCCATTTCAATCATTATCACTTCCCTCTCCTTGCAACAAAGTCACATGCCCATGCCAGTGGTACACACATACTATTAGGTGGCACTTATGTACTGTAGTGTCTGCGAATCAGGATGACACACTTCCAGTAGGTAGTACTACTGCTACTAGTAGTAGGTGCTAGCACTAACTTACGAACTTAAAGCCTTCAAGTTGGTAGCATGCTGTGCCTGTCAGTGAGTTATGCAGTTACTTCCTTAAGCTGCCAGTGGCGTCGACAGACGGCAGCAGCTCACTGGCAGCCTATCCAAGTCGGTGCAAGGTCATGGCCTGCAGTGCAGGCCCTGTACGATTGCGTTGCCCGCCGACGTTGCCTCCTCTGAGTCAGTGTCAATCAATCAATTTAACTGTCAGTGAGTGTCACAGTGGTCATGGCTGCAGCTCTGTGACAGTCTGGCAGCCCAGCACTGCAGTGCCCTCGGCGCTGTCTGCGCGGGGGCCAATCACTAGTAGCCTATAACTTGAAGGAAGGGTGGTCGCATCACTTGTTGGTGTTGATCAACTTCAAGTTGTTGAAGAAGAGCGTCACAATGTACACGGAAGCGTCTCTCACTTGGTACTACCTTCAGAGCAATCCGTTCATAATGTCGCACCACATGTGCAGTATAGTAATTGTGAATGTGCACGGCTTAACCTGACGTGCCACTTCATTGTAAACTTGAAGTTGGCAATGTGGTGATTTCAAACTGCACTGCCCGGCACTGCCTCATGAGTCATTGACTCCGAGTCAGAGCTGGTTCTGACTTGCTGCATGATATATTATCATTGAATTTTTTAAAGTCAGCATCTGATTCAGATGGTATGTATCATAAGTATTAATCAGAATCAGATTCTGATGGTGCACTATAGTACATGATGATTCGGATATGATGATTCCTGCAGCTGCTGCTGCAGCTCAGAGTGACACGACATCGACGCTTGGAGCTCAGCCTTGACAATGTGCTGCAGATTCTGAAGCTCAGTGGCCGGGCATGCACTATTATTTGGTGTCATGATGTTACAAATGGAATGCAGGGGTCCCGGATCAGCCTGTTAGTCTGTCCAGCTTTCAAGTTGGAGTTGATAACTTGACAGTCACTGTGTGCCTGACTGTGAGTAACCCGAAATTGAATCGTGCATCTGCAGGTGTTAGCAAGGCGGGGCGCACCGGCCCTTGGTCACGGTGCATTGTCTCTCCCCAGAGATCAAGCGGCATTGCTGGCACATCATGTTCGCGGCAGAAGGGATTGCATCAGGCTCAGCAAGCCTTCAGCAGTCCAGATTCAGACGTCATCATGCTGTTGACTATGTGGCTGTGAGCTCGGCCAGTGAGTCCCAAGTGACAAACAAAGTTATGCGCAGCTGTGACTGATTAATAACTTCAAATTTTGAATTCTGGCAGAGAGAATCTGACTTGGATTCTGCACTGCCTCGCGTTCTCTCCGTTCAACAAAGTTTGCACCAGCCTTAGCCTATTTTGACTGTTAGTAGGTTACTAATATTCAATAAGTTATGTGTACTCACCGTGACTGTCAGTGACAGGACACAACCTCAGTCTTACTGTAACTGTTTACAGTACCAGGTACTGTAGTAGTTACTGTACTAGCTATACTACTAGTAGTATTACCTCATGACTGCACTTGAACACTCAGGCTTCTTTCCCCTTTGCATGCTGCATAGAGTCTTCTAAATCACAGTGACACATCACATTATGCATTCATCCGCTGCCAGCCTGAGTAATACCCTGACGGCGCCGTAGCGGTTGTTGACTGCTGCTAATATGAAAATACTATATCAGTAACCTAGTAAATACTATTTAATCTAGTATACTTATGATATACTTCGGGTCCATTTTGATTACTAACTTATTGAATAGGAAGCAAGTATGATACGAAGCTTGACAGGTGACTCAGCCATTTTTAGTGTTGACAATCATCATTGTCACTATAGTGATGGCAGATTCACCAAGTTCTTCAAACAGTTGTGCTGACTCACGGAGACGCGCATGGCATTGCACAGATACTTTGCACAGATTTTCTGCGAGCGAAGCTCGCAGCAGGGCCCCTGGCCTTGCAGAGCAGAGCGAGAATCTAGGCCGCGCGCGCGTGCGCGTATGTGCCGGGAAGGCGACCCCAAGTTTGTTTGTTTGTTTGTGTTCGACAAATGAAGTTTCCTGGGAAATTTACTTTCGAGTTTGAGAGCGAACAAAAAGAAAACACGCGGAGCATGCATGCCTCTGGCTTAGCGCTCTAAAGTGGAGGACGAGCAGCTTTGCAGCCATGGCGGCTGGCTTCTTAGCAGTGGCCATCGGGGAGTCTCAGACTGCTGTTTCCTGGATGCGAACCAATGGCATGGTGCAGCACTGAAGTAAAGGCGCGTGTGCTACTGGCGCTCCTAGGTGGGACTAGCGACACTTCCAGCCATGATGATGGTGCCAGTGTGCGCCCAGGTGGTCAATGCAACGCATTTCGACTTGTCGTACAGGTCGAAATGCGTTGCATTGACCACCTGGGCGCACACCAGCAGTGACAGTTCTGCTCGGTTCTGTGCTGTATGTATGACCATTGTGCGTGCCACTGTGGTCGACGAGGTATTGCGCTATCTTGGAGGCAAGAAGCAGCAGGATGGGAGGTCATGCAGAGAGCACTGCTGTAACTGAAGTGGACCTCAGCATAATCCTCTTTCAACTTAGGCAGCACTGTGTATGTCCGGTTCGGCTTCATTGCAGCGCAACCGCCCCAGTGCCACTGCAGTGCGCTCAGTGGACTGCAGTGCACTGCTGCTGCTAGTAGTGCACTGCAGTACTATCATCATGCCATCACGCTGCCTCTGGCATGGCTGTACCATGAAACGAGCAGCACTGCGGCACCAGGTGCTGCTCAAGCATGCCGTGCAATTCAGATCTGGCTGGCTGGTGGGTTTGTACTGTGACCGGGTAGTAGTACCATCACCATATCATGCGGCTGCTGTATGGCAAACATACTATCATGGGCAGTAGACTCTATCGGATAAAGCAGAACTTGAACGTACGTGTAGTGCAGCACCAGGCGTTCTGTCAGTGAGAGTCCACGGGGCACCAGCTGGACTGTTGCGCTGTCTCAACTGGGGAAATCGAACACTTTATACGTCAATTAAGACTCTGTCAAACTATGGTGTACTAGTACTTGTAGTTGGTTGCTGTATCACTTATCATTCAATGAAGTAGGAAATGAAATACAATCCACCAAGACTTCATTCTGTAACACTGTTGAACACACCAGCTTTAACATCAGAGCAGGATTAACCGGAGGTTAGGGGCCGGCACTGATCACGTCAGCTTCGCTGGCAGGCCCATAGGCTTTGCCTACAAGTATTATAGGCGAGGGACCCTTCAGGGCGCGAGCCTTCTCAAGTCATGGCGCGCGCAAGTCTCCGCAAGGATTGAATTGCGAAAAACGGGACCTGAATTGGAAAACGGGACCCAGCATCAAACCACTTTCAAACTTTGGCGAAGTCTGGTTGAACCCTGCCAGAGTTCGCTGCTGAATTTCAACATGATGTTGATGTTATCAGGTGAAGGGGCCAGTGTTTAAGTTGGTTAGGATGCCAAGATGAGCGCTGAGTACTGTTCAAACTTCAATATGGAGTTAAACTTCTGTACTTAGCCAAACTTCACAGTGAAAGTTCAAGTCCAATTTCAACATGGTATATCAAGATCCTGAGCGCAGAAAAAAAATCTTTTCTCTATTTATTTATTTCTAGGCATGAATTTTACACCCATGTCATCACAATTGAGAGAAGTCCATTTGCAGAGTTCACCCCTGTGGGTCCCGATTTGAATTCAGGTCCCGTTTTTCGCAATTCAAACCTCGCACTACTGATGCACAAAAGTGAGCCACGCTTGCTGATTTTTGCGAGCGGGTATGCATATGTGCGTATCGCTACAACCGTTCACCAATCAGAGCGCTGGGGTCTAGTTGCCGCTGCACGCCAGAAACACCCCAGGACACCGTGTGATTGCAAGCTTATTCTCGCGCTGGCTCTCCAGCTTGCGAGGAGTTGCCGCACAGGCGGCGCTGACCGCATGCAGCGGTGCGGCGCTTAGCACATATCGTACTGCAGCCGCGAGCCTGCGGCCACGATTCGCGGCCTGCAGAGCTCAGAGTCTCCTACTTTCTCTACTTAAAACCGTTACGCGCAAGTTCACTTCCGAGGCCCCAACCCTAACTTAGGGCCAGAAAGCCTCAGACGCTGATCGCCAGAGTGGTGTGCCGGGTATGCGTACATGCGTATCGCTGCAACCGTTCAACAGTCAGCGCGCTGGCCCAGGGTCGATTGCCGCTCCCAGCGGGAACACCTGGAAGCTTCGAGCATATATGGCGCTGGCTCTCCAGCGCGTGGAGTGTTGCTGCACAAGCGGCGCTGAGCGCGTGCAGCGTATTGACGCTTGCCACGTATCGTACTGCAGTCTCAAGCCGGCGGCCACGCTTCGCGGCCTGCAGAGCTCTCGAGGGCTCAGAGTCTCTACATACTGTCACGTTCATCTACTTCAAACCGTTACGCGCAACTTCACTTCCTGAGGCTGGCCGTAACCCTGACTTAGGGTTAGGGCCAGAAACCTTTGTAGCGCGGATCGCCAGAGCGTGCCACTGGCAGTGGTGGTGTTGATGTGCTAAGCGTGGCAGCACGGCTTAATGGCAATTGCAGTAATGCAGATGTAATCCCGCAGCATGCGCCGCAGTGCGCGTAACATGATCTCAATGCAACAGAAAACATGAGGTGATGCATGTTGCTTTCAGAGAGTCAAGCAATTGCTGAGGTGATGGTCTCCTGTAAGTACAACTTACAAAAGAGGCTGTGTCCGGGTCGCTCGCCCCCCCTTCCTTGTGGGGTACTTTGTAAGTTTAAAATTAATTAAAAACTCAGCTGCTAAATAAGCACATGAACACGAAATATAAAAGATAGGCATTTCTTTTTAGAAAGGGTGGTGTTTCTAAACACCAGCTGCTATGTGCACATGAACACGAAATATAAAAGATAGGCATTTCTTTTTAGAAAGGGTGGTGTATAGAAACACCAGTGGTGGTGGGCGCCGGTGGTGACGCTCTTGTTGTTGTTGTTGTAGTTGATCTTGGTGCGCTCCTGTGGCGATGCCGCTGTTGTAATGTTCCTTGAATGAAGATAAGTCGGTCTGCTGCTGCAGTGTTGCTGCTGCCGCAAAGCCGCTGTTGACTTTGTAAAGTAAGTGGCCTCTAAAGTTGGAGAGGGACCACACTGTCTACGAGGTGGCTGGGGGGTGTGATGTCGCCAGTTGCGCACCTGAAGCTGAGGAAGAACGAGTGCTCCCGCAGCACGCCCAGCTCCACATCCGTGTTGCCATACGGGTCCCCACCACGCCGCTTCCAGAGCCTGCCGGGCAGGTCCCAGTGCGCCACCTGCTGCAGCTTCTCCAGCCTCGCCATGTTCAGCCGCTGCGTAGAGGTGGCGATGACGACCGTGCGGAAGCCGGCCTTGGCGATGGGCTTGCCGTCGCCATCGACCAGGCAGCAAGGATACCCGCCACGGCCAGTGGTGAAGGCTGTGCCCTCCACCGCTGTGCCGACACTGCGGGAGAGAAAGCCGATGCCGGTGTAGAGAAGAGAGTCGGGCTGGTTGAGGAACCAACCCAAGAGGGTACCCTCGGCAGAGAGAGTGGCCAGGGCCTGCAGAACAGCGGGGTCAGGAAGCACAGCAGCGCGAATGACACTGTTGCGCTGGAGCAGCTGGCTGTCCGCCACAGTCTGCTGCCAGCGGTGCTCGGACGTGAGGGCGTTGTTGATGGGGTTATTGATGGGGTTGTTGATGGGATTGTTGATGGGGTTGTTGATGGGGTTGTTGATGGGGTTGCTGATGGCATTGTCGGCGGTGCCGTCGTCACAGGTGCCCTTGATCGGCAGGGTCAGCTGAGGCTCCGTGATGAAGAGGGCAACAAGATCGTGCAGTGAGAGGCCCTGTCCCTTCCTCTTGGCCTTGAAGGCCAAGAGGTTGAGACAGTCGCGGAGCCTGCGGCTGGTGCCCATGCCCCTGTTGCTGCAACGAGTGGTCTTGCACAGAATCGTGTGCAGCCGGATCTCCTGCTGCACACGTTCGTCCAGGGTGTCTCCGACTGCACCGCAGTGAAGGCATAGCACCTTCCACTCGTCACTGCACTCGTCACTGCAGTGAAAGAAGGAGAGAGCAACAAACGCACGTGACTTGAAGATGCCGCTGAGAAGCGCACAGATTAGTCCACAAACGTCACGCACCTTGCTGCCGCAGCCGCCTGCTTCTGCCTCTTGCCTGCGGCCTGTTGCTTCTCCTCCCGCGCTCGCTTGGTCAGCCAGTTCATGATCAAACACCGAAGCCCTTTGAAAGTGCCGAAAGAATGAGCGCGTGTGTGACAGATGTCACACAGGTTTTATTTTTTTTCAAATGTATTCGTCTGATTGGCTCACGGGACATGGGTGATCTGATTGGTCGCTCACGCCAAGGACACGGGTGATCTGATTGGTCGCTCACGCCAAGGACACGAAATTGGACATCAAAACACACCGGCTTCTAGCCTGGTACTCAGATGAACAAACACGTGAAACAAGTGTGTGCACCAGTGTGAAACAAAATGCATTACCTCAAATGTTTGATGGGCACTCTCAGAAAAAAAAAATCTGCAATATAATACTGTTGAAACAGGGCCTCTCTGGGCCAGCAGAACTGCGCTGTGCAAGCAGCAGAACACCACACACCACCAGATCCATGCAAGAGTGATCATTGTTCAAGTGCAGGCAAGGCAGGTGACACTCCCACTTGTCACTGCTCAGCAAGCCCTAAGCATAGGGCACACGCGATGCTACCACAAACCCCCCCCTGGCTCCTAGCAAGTCGCGTCGGACCAGCGAGTTGCATAGGGGACGCTCAAACCAGCTACCGTGCCAAAGGCCTGAATGCGCTATGCTGGGCTGCTAGCATGCAAGAGGGAACCGGCAAGTGTAGGCCTGGAGCACGTCCAGAACACCCACATCAGCCGGCTGCCACTACTAAGCCCGACTGGCAGCGCGTGCAATCGCAACAACTCGAGGGCGGCAGCGCGTGAGCGCGCCGCCGCCTGCTGCGTGCGCAGCGACGCGTAGGCGCGCCGCCGCAAAGGGGGGGCAGCGACGCGTGCGCGCGCCGCCGCCGAACTCCGGGGGCGGCGGCGCGTGCGCGCGCCGCCGCCTGCCGCATGCGCAGCGACGCGTAGGTGCGCCGCCGCGAAGGGGGGCAGCGACGCGTGTGCGCGCCGCCGCCGAACTCCGGGGGCGGCCGCCGAACTCCGGGGGCGGCAGCGCGTGCACGCGCCGACGCCTGCTGCATGCGCAGCGACGGGTAGGCGAGCCGCCGCGAAGGGGGGCGACGCGTGCGCGCGCCGCCGCCTGCCGCAATGCGCAGCGACGCGTAGGCGCGCCGCCGCGAAGGGGGGCAGCGACGCGTGCGCGCCGCCACCGAACTCCGGGGGCGGCAGCGCGTGCGCGCGCCGCCGCCTGCTGCATGCGCAGTGACGCGTAGGCGCGCCGCCGCGAAGGGGGGCAGCGACGCGTGCGCGCGCCGCTGCCTGCAATGAAGGGGGGCAGCGACGCGTGCGCGCGCCGCCGCCTGCCGCAATGCGCAGCGACGCGTAGGCGCGCCGCCGCGAAGGGGGGCAGCGACGCGTGTGCGCGCCGCCGCCGAACTCCGGGGGCGACAGCGCGTGCGCGCGCCGCCGCCTGCTGCATGCGCAGCGACGCGTAGGCGCGCCGCCGCGATGGGGGGGGCAGCGACGCGTGAGCGCGCCGCTGCCTGCAATGTGCGCAGCGACGTGTAGGCGCGCCGCCGCGAAACTGGAAGGGATCTGGAAGCAGCGCCTAGTGTTGGGCCATTTGAGCGCCGCTCTGAAACCTGCGCCGCATCCAGTCATAGAACCGCTGTGTGCGAGGGAGCGCTGGCAGGTCGTTCAGCTCCGGATATTTCTGCACGGCCTGTTGCCAGTTCTGGGGGTTGAAGCTCTTCGGAAAATTGAGCCACCAGTGGTCACCTGTGTGGCCACAGTTGTAGCAGAGAACTGGATCGTCGTCTGTAGCTGCATCCAGCTCGATTTGCCTCCACTCCAAAATCTCCTTGAAGCGCTGCTGCTTGTGACCTGGATCTGCAAATTCTACTGCCTCCCCCCCCCCAGAGTCAGGTCCGCTGCTGCTGCCCTCCCGGCTACCGTTACCGCGGGTTCCACGGCCGCCACAACGGGAAGCGGGTGGACGCCCGCCGTAGAACTCGTCCTTCATGGCCTGCCACAGTGTGTCGCGCTCAGGACCTCGCAGCATGTCTGCGATTGCCTGCCGCGGGTCCTCTGCCTGTGGCGTCACCAGCGCCGCGAGGCCGCGCTAATCCTGCTCGCGCAGCGCGGCGGTGCGCGCGACGCTGTCGAGCACAGTGCGCATCTCCTCCAAGTCGAACCGCGGCACGTTGGACAGGCGGTACTGCTGCTTGTAGAACGGCGCCAGGCCGCGCTCCAGCAGCGTGATGGCGACGCACTCAGACAAGTCCGGCAGCTTTCGCCCTTTCTCGCGCGCCTGCGCCGCTGCCTGCCAGTATAGCATCTTCACGTCTTGGACATGGCGGCGCGCGCGCACTATGTAGCTGCCGGTGTCCTCCTTAGGCTGCTGCTGGAACTCGACGAGCTCCTGCAGCGCGGCGTCAAAGCTGGTCGGCGGCGTGAAGTGGTGCGTGATCTTCATCACCGCCTCACCAAAGTCCCCCGGCCACGCGTTGTCGCGCCGCCAAGCGGTGATGGCACTCGAAGCTTCGCCCTCCGCGACCCGCTCCATGTAGTGGAGGAAGTCGCTGTGCTCCGTAACCTTGTTGCTAACGAGGAACTGGTGAAGCTCCGCCACCCACTCAGCAATGTCTTGGCGCTGCCGGCTGGCGCCAACGCCCTTGGCACCCCATAGCTTGGGCGCTTGCGCCAGCTTCTTGGTGTCTAGCATGCGGTGGACGGTGGCTGTCGAGGGGCCAACGATGCCCCAGTCTTCGTAGAGGCGTAAGAGGAACTGCGGCGTTGGCGTTGGCTCACGACGGCTGCGCCGGCTGCCTGAGCTGTGGCGGTCAGCGCCCTGCCGCTCCTCACGATCCCTGGACGAGTGGCCGTTTGAGCTGCCGCCGTCCTTGGATTCGCTTGAACTGTCGCCACCGCTGCCGCCGCCGTCCCCGTGGCCGCCGCCGCCGCCGTCGCCGTCGCCGTCGCCGTCGCCGCCGCCGCCGCCGCCGCCGCCGCCGCCGCCGCCGCCGCCGTCTCCGCGGCCGCCGCCGCCGCGGCGGCCACTGCCACCGCCGCCGCCGCTGTCGCGGCGGCTACTAGGCTGGCTGCGGCGCGTACGACGGCTACTGCCGCGGCCAGTGCTGCTGCTACTACTGCTGCTGTCGTCATCTCCATTACCATCATGGCGACCGCTGCGCCCGCCAAATACCTGGGCAAGGCGCTGAGCCAGACGCTCTTCGCGCTCCGACTGTTCTGCTGCAATGCGCTGATCGCGCTCTCGCTGCTCGGCTGCCAAGCGCTGTTCGCGCTCTCGTTGTTCGGCAGCCAAGCGCTGTTCGCGCTCTTGCTGTTCTGCTGCGAAGCGTATCGCCATGCGCTCTTCGCGCTCCGACTGATCAGCCGCCAACCGGTCGAGCCGTTTTTGCTGCCCAAGAAGCTGCTCGCTTTGCTGCGCCAGTAGGGCGCTCATCTGCTGTTTCAGGTCTGCATGAGGAGGTTCTCGGTCAGCTCCCTCCTCAGCCAAGAGCGCCGATGGCTTCAGCGAGTCGGCCGTAGGCCGCGTATCTGCCTTCGCTGCCGCTGCTGGCGCTGCTGCTTTAGCGGCAGCCTTAGTTGCCCGTGCTACTTGAGGTTTGGGGTTGGCAGCTCCTGCTGGGGGTGAATGCTGCACAGGCATGCTATGCTCCTGTGCCGTGGCTGGCTAGGGATGAAGCAATGCCGTGGACTCTTGCTGCTTTGCCTCTCCCCCCCCTGTCGCTAGCCACCATTTGCGAAAGGTATGGATCTCGCATTTCTCCGACGGTGTGTCCGGATGCGGACTCCCGGCTGGTGGTGGGGTGCCGTGAGGCGCCGTAGGCCTCAGACTCCTCCAATGTTGAAACAGGGCCTCTCTGGGCCAGCAGAACTGCGCTGTGCAAGCAGCAGTACACCCCACACCACCAGATCCATGCAAGAGTGATCATTGTTCAAGTGCAGGCAAGGCAGGTGACACTCCCACTTGTCACTGCTCAGCAAGCCCTAAGCGTAGGGCACACGCGATGCTACCAAAATACATCATTTGAGTTTTGCCAGGCGCTTTTCCGAAGGCTGCTTCACCTGTCACACACCTGTCACACACACGTGCCGTCGGCAAAGTTCAACTTGCCAATTGCCCAGGTAGTGCCGCAGCGTGTCTGAGGTTTTCACTGTGTTAGCAAGCTCCCGCACCCCAACGCGCTAAAGTCGGGACACCCCGAAATTCAAGCACCCTTTCGTCCTCATTTCCAGAGTCGTCACACTGTCGAAAAGCCTGCTGTACGACACGTCACGTACGCGCTAGGGCTTGAAGTACGCGAGACAGTTGAAGCAGGCACCTTGAAGTAAGCGTCGTGCGGCATGGCGGAGCCAGCCGGATAGCTAGGTCCAGGTGATGATCTGCTGCCTTTATTATTGCTATCGACGGTGCTGCGCGCATCAGACACTACTCCCTGCATCCTGGGGCCGTGAATGCAACTGCGCGTGAATTCAGAGCACCTGAGTTGAGGACACTATGCTTTCTGCCCCCCCGCTGGCTGCAGTGCATGCACCCATGCACCCGCTGCATGATAATTATGTTCAGCCGAATCAATCGACGGTGCGCGCATCGAACATTACTGCCTGAATTCTAGGCGCCGTGACTTCAACTGCACGTGAGTTCAAGGGCACCTGAATTTAGAACACGATGCTTTCTGCCCCCCCACTGACTGCAGTGCATGTCTGACATGTCGGCTGCTTGATAATTCAATCCAGCTGAATCTATTGACGCTGCTGCGCGCATCAAACACACACCCCTGAAATTGTTCGTGAATTCAACTGCATGTGAATTCAGGGCACCTGCATTTGCTTTCTTCCCCCCCCACTGGCTGCAGTGCATGTGTCGGCTGCATGTTAATTCGATCCAGCTGAACACCCCTTGCCAACTGGCGCGCGTAGTGGTAGTCTGTCCAGACTAATGCCGACTGCACTATGGATTCATGCCGACTGCTCCTCGCTCGTAATGTGAAGGCTGTCATCGTGTAGGGTGCGGCGCATGTGTTCGGTGCTCTCGTTTTAATGAAAACGAATCAAAAAGATCGTTGAGCTCTAGGTGACAATTTAATGTCATGCGCTCGCACTATTGCTTGACTCAAGTTTCTCATAGCCCATGATCGACGTCTTCTCTGGGCATTCCTACTTGCTGCCATGGCAGCATAAATGATGTTCCCTTCAGGAGTGTGTTGTTCTCATCGCAACTGCTTGAAGGCAGTGGGCTTTGTTTTTTGGGAGAGGTGTCGCGCTGCCCACTTCAGTCACTGCCATTTATTGTAATTGTCACAGGCCAGTGGCGCTGGGAGCACTGCTGGCGACGCGCGCATGCAGGACCGTCACCAAGATGCTGCACGCGGTCTGCCTTCTAGGTAAAGAGACAGCTGGAGCCACAGTGACAATGACAATCAGCATGCGCTGCGGAGCATTGTTTCGCGGCATGATGCCGTGATCCGGTGAAAAATAGTACGGAGTGCAGGCGACACGTGGCTGCGGTGCGCGCGAGCTCAACGCCCAGCACTTTAAACGCAATGCTGCGCAGTGTACCTCTACCGCGTGGCCTCATTGCCCCCCCCCCTCCCCCCCTTCGTCGGACCCGCCGATTTTCTCCAGGGCGCGTACCGATGTGAGGCGGCAAATGATTGCCAGGCACCTCCCTTTGCAGTGTTTGCAGCAGGTCTTGAACCGCGCGCACGCTCACAGCAGGTTTAGGGTTACGGCAGACCCGAACCGCGTGCTGCCCGTTTCTGAAGTCAAGTGTGCACGGAGCCTTGCACACCCACCTGTGCAATGCAAGCTGCATTTCAAACAATGATGTCGCTCCTTGTGACAGCTCTCAAAGCTATGCCGCACCCTCCGCGGCCGTGCCCTCCCCCCCCCCCCCAATACACACATGCACTCACACACACCACCATCTTTGTCATCCCGCATCGCCTCTCAAACGAACACGCGCCCATGCCTTCTGCGTTGCGCGCGCGTCATCTCTCAGGCGCACAAGTGCGGCGGCAGCCCGCCCGTGGACAGCAAGCCGCCGCCTGCCGCTGCCGCCGCCGCAGCAACGCGCCTCCCCCACGCCGCTGCCGCAGCAATGCGCCTGCCCCGCGCCGCTGCACAACGGCGCCGCCCGCGTATCAGCCTTGATGCGTTCATCACCACCACACAACCACCAGCAGCGTCAGCTTCAGCAATGGCGGTGGCAGCAGGCACCGGCGCAGCAGCAGCAGCGGCGGCGCCGGCAGCGCGCAGGTGCCGAGCTCCCTGCTGCTGCTGCAGACGCGCATCGTCAGCCCCACGGGCTCGCTTAAACCTAGTCGCAGCCCAAGCACGGCGGCGCACGGTGGCAGCGGTGGCGGCGGTGAGCTGTGTTCACGCGTGCAGGCGGCGGCGACGATGGTGCTGCCGTCGCACATAATATTATTCAAGAATAGGCGCGCGATAGCAGGACTGGCAGCGAGCGCTCGCGGTGCCTCCAGTGCGGACGGAGCTGTCGGAGATGGCGCAGTGGCTGCAGGACAGCATCAGTGAGGACAGCGGGATGTGGGGCAGCGAGCGCGTGCGCCTGTGCGCCACGACGGCCGCAGCGGCGCGTGCGGGCAGTCCGCACAGCAACTGCGGCGGCAGCGGCGATACGGCTTCTTGGACTACCATCACGGCCTCCGGGATGCACGCGACCATGCAGCTGCAGGCGGACGAGGACAGCCACCCGCAGTCGGTGTGCAGTTCGGGCTCATCGTCAACGCCGTCGCAGCAGCAGCAGCAGCAGCAGCAGCAGCAGCAGCAGCAGCAGCGGCGACGGCGTGACTCGCCACTCACGACCGTGGAGGACTTGGAGAACAGAGCTTGACAGTGCAGCTGCAGCGGCGAAGGAAGGCGTGCTGTTTACAGAGGTCGTGGCACGCAGCGGCTGCGGCAGCGGCGGCGGTGGTGGCGGCGGCAGCGGTTGCGGCGGTGGCGGCGGCGGCGGCGGCAGCGGCGGCGGCAGCGGCCACGGGACGCCGCAGGGGCTGGCTGTGAGCGTGAGCATCAACAGCTGCAGCCTGCTCTTGGAGAGGGATGCGCAGGAGATGAAGTCCTGGCTTGACGGCGACAGCAGCGGCGGCAGTGGTCAGACAGCATCGGCATTGGCGGCGGCAGCGAGACAGATGCAGGTATGCCACGTAGCACCGCTCTGCGGCGCTGGTATCGGTCTGCGCATCGGCTGCAGTCGAAGGGCGCACGTGCGGCTGCGTGTTCAACAGTGCCAACAGTGCTGCCAGTGCTCTCGTCGGTGATGTCGTCGCTGGCGGAATGTGGCGACGCTGCCCATGCACATCAAGGGGTCTTCGTTGTAGCTTACGCACCAGAAAGCAGTGCCATGAGGTCTGATGAGCATACATGCCAGGTGTCCAGCGGCATCAGCGCCAGTGTTGACATTGGTCCTCTTGACGCTGCCCCAGTTCTGTTTTGTGCGTTCCCTCCCTGACGCCCCGCTGCTCGCTTGTCCCGTACCGCCGCTGCTGCCGCTGCCGCAGACGTACTGCAGTCGGCGCAGGCGCTCAAGCTCGACCTGCCGCTCGGCAGCGGCACCGCTGCCGCCGCCGCCGCGCACGCCGCCCCGTTCCCCCCGCGCTCGCGCGCCATTGCCGCTGCCAGCAGCACGCCGATACGCTCAGCGCCAAGGGCAGCAGCGTGCGGAGCGTGTGCAGCGCAGGCGGCGCCGGCAGCGTGGAGAGCTGGGGCAGCGGCAGCTGGTGTGCAGGCTCTGGCGCCGGCGCGAGCGGGGGGGGGGGGCAAAAGCGGAGGCGCGGTGCACGTGCCTGGCCGCGCCGCCGCGGCCGCCGCCCTGCGCGACAGCAGCAGCGGCGGTGATTCCGCTGACGCTCTCTCTGCCACCGGCAACAGCATGGCGGCGACGGCGGCGCGCGGCGGCGGCGGCGCGAGCGGCGGCAAGCGCGTCACCGCGAGCGCCGCGGCTGCTGCGCGGTACAAGCGCACGCGGCCGAGCCTGGACCCGCTGCTCATGTCGGGCGCAATGTTGGCGCCGGCGCCCGGCAGGTACGTTACGCGGCAGCGCGGCGCCGCCGTAGCGGCGG
This sequence comes from Tribonema minus, assembly GCA_017506865.1. Lineage (NCBI taxonomy): Eukaryota > Xanthophyceae > Tribonematales > Tribonemataceae > Tribonema > Tribonema minus. The sequence continues at coordinate 172,919 of JAFCMP010000069.1, forward strand.
CTTGGCTGCAGTGACCTATGGGCAGTGCGCAGAGCGCCGTCGCGTGCCGAGGCCTGGCTTCTCAGCAGCTCAGGCATTGCTCAGTCGTGCTCGTGCACTGCGGAATCGCTCTGTTCTGTTCGCTACCCTCATCGTTGTTGCTGCCGCCGCCGCCCATGATGTTACTCCCGTGCGGTTCCGTCAGCGCTGCTGCTGCCACTCCCCGAGGGCCCGCACTCAGGCACGCCTGCACCCGCGGAGCTCGCTGTGGTCGCTGCTGACATCCTTTTCTCAACACTGTGTGCGCCACGCAGCATGTCGCCGGAGATACTGCTGAGCGCTGAGTCGGGGTCCTCCAGCAACGAGGGCAGCTCGCTGTCGTATGGCTCCAGCATGCGCATGGAGAGGATGCACGGCAGCAGCGGCGGCGGCGGCGGCGGAAGCGCGCGGCATTCACCCGCCCAGGCACAGCTGAGGTGAGCGGCCGCGCGGCGCGGATGTTGGCTTGTACATGCTGTGCGCTCGTTGCCTCACACAAGGTGGCGCATTCGCTGCAATCACGCACGCGCTCGTGCCGTGCATACGCTGCGCAGCGCCTGCGACCGCGTCAACGCGCGCCGGCGCTGCGCGGCATGTCTTCGTTGACGCATTGACATCAGCGGCTGCGCAAAGCGCAGAGGGTCAGCAGACGTGCACGCTGGGGGAAGGCGCTCGCGCCATTGCTGCCCGCACCGTACCGCAAACGAGCACGAAAGCTGCTGCACCGCTGCGCGCGCGCAGTGCCGCATGCGCTGCCCATGGCATGCGCTGCTCCACGGCGGCTGCACTAGAGGCGCACCTCGTCGGCAGCATTCGCTCACAGCTCCATGTGCGCGCCGTGGCGGCCGCTCGCAGACCCACAGCAGGGCCAGCCGCTGCGGCGGCGGCGGCACCAGGGACGGCAGCAGCAGCAGCGCTCGGCAAGCGGCACGGCAGCAGGCAGCAGCGCAGCGGCACGCGCGCTACGGCGGCGGCGGCGGACGAGTTCACCGCGGCGGCTGTTGCGGCGTGGCTCCACAGTGACATCAACGCGGAGGTGACGTCGCGCGGCGCGGCAGCCCTCTCGAGCAGCAGTGCTCATGGCGCGGGCAGGTATGTAGGCTCGCAACATCCGTGCGCGCCCGACGTGCAGCGCGTGCGTCGCGCACGCTGGCGACGGCGTTGCGCGAGAAATGTCGGGGATCGTCGGGAGTGTCCAGGCGCTGGCTTGTGCGTCGCGTGCGCAAGTTGAGCGGCAGCGCGGGCCTTTGGGCAAGGCGGGGGCAGCGCTCGTGCACGCGTCATTCGCCCTCCGTGCTCCGCCATCAGGCTGGTTGTGTCAAAGGCGGATGGGTCCGGCCCTTGGTTACAGTACTTGCTTCGAACGCTGCGTGCCGCGACAGCACGCGCCATCCCGACACACAACCTGCCCCTGGTGAAGATGTATCAGCTGGCTGCTGTCCGTATGTTGCTGCGCCGGTGGAGCGTGCCCAGCGGGCGGGTCCCGGCCAACATCTCGCCGTCCGTTGCTATGCCGCGGCGTCGCTGGAGCTCGTTTGACCCCCACGACCAGCTGCGCGTGCGGCGCTTGCAAAGCGCCCGCCGCCGCGGCGTGCGCCAATGTAGTTACGCGGCGCCGCTCATCTCGCGGCGCGCCGCCGCTCCGCTGCAGCAGCGACGTCGACGACGAGCAGGGGCGGCGCGCGGCGGGCAAGCCGGCGGCGCGCAAGCCCGCGCCGCCGCCGCCCGCAGCGAAGCAGCGGCGGCAACAGCGCCCCGTGGAGATGCCGGCAAGCGGGAGCAGGTGCGCTCCCTTGCTGCCCGACGCATGCGCACATATGCATTGTGTATTTACGAAGGTGGCAGGACGGCCTCGTGATGCGCGCGCGCATGCACCGCTGCTGTCGCGCTCCGCGCCAGCGCCGGCGCGGAGCGCTGCTGGAGACCCTTGTTGCGCTGCTGTGCCATGCCTTTGCCGGCGATGCGTGGCCACGTGCACGCGCAGCAGGTGAACCGTCTGGCGCACGCCGCCCGAGCCTCGCTGCCGCTGCCCGCATCTCTCGACCAGGAGTTGGCGAGTACACGAATGACACCAATGCTGTAGACTCTGCGTGGGCAGCGCATGCCCTGTGCTTCCGCGGTCCGCGCGTGCCCGCCCGCGCACGCACTCAGTCGCATGGCATGCCCACGCTTCCCATGTCGCTGCCGCAAAACGCCTCGCTGGCGCGTATCTCCGAACGCCACGAGAGGTGACGCACGTGCCGCCGCCGCCGCCGTCCATTTATCGCGCGCGCAAGCAGCAGCAGCCTCCCACCGCCAGCGACGCCACCGAGTTCTGCATGCTCGCGCTGAGCCGGCGCCTGAGCAGCCGCCTGCAAGGAGGTCTTCGGTGTAGCCTGCGCACCAGAAAGCATATCAGAAATCACATCAAGGAGGTTTTTGTTGTAGCCTACGCACCAGAAAGCAGTGCCACGAGGTCTGACAAGCATTAGAGGTCATGCCGGGTGCCCAGCAACGTCAGCGGCAGCGTTGATATTGGTCCTTTGGACGCAGCCCCAGCGTTATTTGGAGTGGTCCCTCCCTGAAATCCATTGCTTGCTTGTCCGTCCTGCCGCTGCTGCTGCCACTGCAGACGTACTGCAGTTGGCGTAGTGCGTGGCATGCTGCCAGTCTGCGTTTGTCCGCCCAGGCGCAGCTGAGGTCAGCGGCCGTGCGGTGCAAATCTTGACTTGTGCATGCTTCGCTGCACAGTCCCTGCATGACACGAGGTGGCGCATGCGCAGCGGTCACGCGCACCATCGTGCCGTGTGCGCGCTGCTCCGCGGCCGTGTCACGTCGCCACGCAGCAAGTTTTCGGTGAGCAAATTGACATTGGCGATTGAAAGCGCAGAGGGTCAGCGGATGCGCAACGCGCTCTTGCCGTCCCAATATGTGATGTGCCGCAAACGAGTACAAGCGCTGCTGCGTCGCGACACGCAGTGCCGTGTGCGCCGCCCATGACTTGTGCTGCTGCATGACGGCCGCACTGGCCGCAGGCCTCGTCGGCATCCATTCGCTCACGATTCCACATGCGCGCTGTAATGACCACTTTCAGGTCTGCAGCAACATTAGCGCTGTTGCGGCGGCCGCACCAGCGGCAGCAGCAGCAGCAGCAGCAGCAGCAGCACGCGGCACTTGGCGCGGCAGCAGGCAGCAGCACACCCTCGTGCGCACGACGGCGGCAGCGGCAAACGAGTTCACCGCAATGGCGATTGCAGCATGGCTCAATAGCGACAGCGGCACGGACTCCGAGGTGGCCTCACGCAGCTCATGCGGAGTGGCCGCTCTCTCAAGCAGCAGTCCTCAAGGCCGGGCAGGTATGCTTGCGTCATTTGTGCGCCCGATGTTTGCAACTCGTGCGGCGCAATGAAGCTGCACAATAACCTTTTAGTTGCTGGGAGTGTGCAGGCACTGGTATGTGCAAAGAGTGCGTAACTTGTACGGCAGCGCTGGCCTTTGAGCAGGACACGGGGCACCGCCCATCTGCAAGTCATTCGCAGTTGTTGTGCTCTTTCATCTTTGGGGGGCTGATTTTGTCAAAGGCAAATAGATCTTGCCCCTGGGTCCTCTGTTTGCTTCAGTTGCTGCATACCACGTCATCCTGACACATGATCTGCCTCTGATGAACGTTGCATCAGCTGGCTGCTGGCTGTATGCTGCTGCGCCAGTGAAACGTGTCAACCGGCAGGTCCCGGTCAACGTATCGCCGTCCGTCGCTATGCCGCCACATTCCAGCACATTTGACCGCCGCGGTCGGCCACGCATGCATTGCTTGCAAAGTGCCTGCAGCGACGTTCGCCGATACAGTTACATGGCGCCGCTGCTCATCATGCGCTGATGCTGCAGTGACGCCGACGACAACCAGGGCCGGCACGCCGGCGGTGCGCAAGCCCGCGCCGCCCGTGACGAAGCCCGCAGAGATGCCGGCAAGCGGGAGCAGGTGCGCCTCCGCTGCCTGACGCATGCGCGTAGGCATTGTGTATGCATGCATGTGGCACTACTCCCTCGTGCTGCGCATGTGCACCTGCAGCAGCTGTTGCGCTGTGCGGACCTCGCGGTGAAGCCAGCGCCGCTGCCGCAAATTGCACGCCGCACGATCTGTAACATGTGGTTATGCCGCATGAACGCAAGTGAAGTGGGTACACCGTCGCACTACATGTTGTCTGGAGTCTGTCCAAATCTGGTTTGTTTGAAAGTTGCCTCCATGCACATCTGACCTGCACTGTCAATTGGGGCAGAAGGCATCCACGGACACCCTGCGGCAGTGCTCCTCCTCACGCACGAGTGCGCCGCTCAATTTCACGAGCTCTATTGAAGCGCCTTGTGCATGACGCGCCGCCGCTATCATCGTTGCAGCAGTAAGGGGGTGCATTCTACATGATCATTCAGGTCAGCATAGAGGTGATCGACAAGATGCCTGATGAAGTTGGGCTTATCACCCCGAAGGTGTGTATGCATTGGGATGTGTACAAGTACAGTCATACTTGTGTACAGCACGCGTCAACACTGCGAAAACCCCTGCGACGCATTAGCTATACTGGCAGTACATGCAGCTCTGCTGCCTGCTACATCTTCATCTGATCTTGTACTTATCTCAATGTTGGCCAATGATTGAAGCACAACATGCAAGGCCCTCAGCCGCACCGATGATGCAATTGCGCTGCATGCGCCCACACAGATTGTCGACGTCGTCATGGTGTGCGCATACGGGCCGCCGGGCGGCGGGCCACGGCGCGCTTCTTCCGCCACTTCAACACTGTCAGCTGCACGCGCATGTCGGACCAAATCGCAGAGATCATCTTCGGCACCATCTTCAAGGCTTTGCCGCGGTGAGTGCGCACTGGCGTATCTGCCGCCGTGCTTCGTGTCGTGCGCAGATAGACAGCACCGTCCTTGTGCGGGGAGGGGGGGGGAGGGAGGCGGGGTAAGCGCAACTGTGTGCAGGAGAGAACGAGTGCCGTGCGCGTACGCCCCGTCGCCACCTGTGCAGATCGCCGTCACACTACTGTGCGGCGCCTTTGGTGGAGGAGGGATTGTTAGTGCAACTGTGCAGGAAGAGATTTGGCGCGGTGCGCAGGCGCGCCATTTCCACTGCCCAGATCGTTTCTGGGCTGCTACTGGGCACGGCGTGCCGCACGAGCGCCGTGCCACCACAATAGGCCGCCATGCTACCGCAATACTAGGTATAGGGGTAGGGCTAGGGTTAGGGTTAGGGTTAGGTCACCTCGCTTCGCGTGACAGCTTTCAGATGCTGTGCCGCGCATCATGCGTACAAGCGCATGTACCTCATGCCCATCGCCCGTACGCTCTCCTACTTTTGCATGCTCTCCCCACAGGGCTTCTCCTCGATCGAGTGCAGGAACCTGGCGGGGCCGCACGTAAAGGCCACCACTGCCATCGCCATCCTCGTGGATCTGCGCCCCACGCCGGCCAAGAGCCACCAGACGTACTATCTCATGTCCAAGGTGGCGCTAACCCTAGCCCTAATCCCAATTCCAACCCTAACCCTAACCCTACTTGGCGCTAAGACACCTGCGCGAGCACCGCACTGTTGTTCAAGTTGAGAGGCCAAAGGGTAGAGTGGCTGTGCTGAAACAGTGGTTGATGCATGTGGAAAAGACGTCTTTGTCGTCGAGTAGGACGGGAGAAAGCGCGCGCCCTACGCTCGCTGCAATATCCACGCACACCAGTCTACGACGAAATTGTTTGTGCAAGGCGTTCTGCGCCGGCTGCGGACAAAAGCGGCGTTGGGCAGCGGCGCCTGCGAGCAATGCCGAGACTCCCTGGCGCAGACGCATGCACATGGCTGACGATTGCTGTCTATGTTACAATATAGACCTCACTCATATTTAGTGTTCGCTTCAAAAAAAAGCACTCATCAAGTGTATGGTACGTGCTGACATACTTGCTACTATGCATTGATAATGGTCGTTACATTACGGTTACAGTTATCCTGATTCCCTAGCAACTATGCTGGCGCCTGCGGGCTACCTGCAACGGTCTACTTTTTCTCCATCTAAACCGTCACGGCTGCTCTGCTGCCGCCGTCGCTGGCTCGCCCCGCCGCTATTCGTCACTGCTGCTCGGCTACTGCTTTTGCGCTGATGCTGACACAGGAGCAGGGTTAGGATTAGGCTAACCCTAACCCTAACCCTAACGCTAGGCTAACCCTAACCCTAACTCTAACCCTGCCCCATACGGTCGCTCCACTGTTGCAACATTGCGCTCGCCGGTCAGCGTGCGCAATTTTGTTCGAGCGCCACCCTGCACTGCCGCAGCTCTTCGCGCTCTGGGATGAGCGTGTTGCTCTCAGCCCATACTGCTTCATTGCAATGCCTGTGAGCGTCTGCTTAGGGTTGAGGGGTCGGCCCGTCCCTCATCTGCAAGCTACCCTGACTATGACCCTTACCCCATTGCTGACCCATCGTCTCCCCGTGCGCGCATGCGAAGGTGTGGAACCGTGCACAGCTGCAGGGCGCGGGCAAGGACTCGATGTCAAAGCTCAGTTGACGGCAAACCTCACGCCCCAGACTAACACGACTCGCCTCACTCATGACCCTGACTCACACGACTCATACATGCGCCACCGCCGCCGCCGCGCGCAGGTGCGAACGTACGCAGCTGCGGAGCGCCGTCCAGGACTCGGCGCCATTGCTCAGCTGACGTCAAGACTCTGACCCAGGCTCATACGAATCATATATGCGATGCGTGCGTCTTTGATTCGTTTCCATGAAGCAGTTGACACATGCCTGACGTGCCCCCCCCCCCCCCCCCCCCCCCCCGCGCGCAGGTGTGGGACATGGCCGATTCCGACCGCGACGCGCGCCTCAGCCGCACCGAGTTCGCCGTCGCCGTCAGCAGGAAGGGGCTCCCCGTGCCCCCCTCCCTGCCCCCCAGCCTCGCGCGCCCGGCCCCCCCCCGCAGCTCCCCGCCGCCGCCGCCGCTGCGCCCCTCCCGCGCCGTCGCCGTCGCCGCTGTCGGTCATGGCGCCGCTCTCGGCGACGCGCCAGAGGTGCGTGAACTTCAACACTGTGTGGATGCGGTGACGCCCCCCGTGACCGTCGTGCGTCCCTGGAGCGCGCCGCGCGAAATCGCTGGCACCGGACGCGCTCAGCTCCGATCCGCTCGCCGAACAGCGCCGCCGCACGCGCCCACTGCTGCGGCGACGACTCTGGCACTCCCTATTACTGTTTGCAGATGTAAACATGGGTTTGATGTATGCGCAATCGATGACGAACAGAAGACATGGGTTTGATGTGTGCACAACCGATGACAGAGCTTTCCTGAGGCACGCGAAACAGTGCGTCGCCGTCGTCATGTTGCAGCGCCTCACGCATACCCCCCCCCCCCCCCTTCGTCCCCCCCGCAGCATGACTCACGCACCCCCCCCCCCCCCTTCTCCACACGCCCCCCGCCTCTCAGCATGACCCACAGAACCACCATATCCGAGGCCTTCAGCGACCTGGACGTCGACAGCGGCATGCCGCGCTCCGCGCCCCCCCCTTGTGCAGCGGTGAGGGTGTCGTGCTCACCGTGCGCGCTGGTGCTTGACTAGCGGCGGCGGCATGTTGGGAACCAATCAATGCCGCCACACGCCTCATCGTCGTGAGGTTGACCCATCTGAAAGGCCTAACGGGCGGTTGCGGCAAGCAGAACACCGCTCTGTCATTCGGCACATGAGCAGCAGCGGCGGCGCAGCAGCGGCAGCAGCAGCGGCAGGATCTGACGACGCACGTCACAGTGTCCTCCGCAGCGCTTGCTGCGTTCCTATAACCCTGAATTGCGGGCAGTCACCGCGACTGCTTGGGGGGGTGAAGCATGCATTGCGTCGGGCGGCAGTCGCGCAAACCAAGGCGGCCTTTTGGCCATAGACATTGACTCACGTTGCACCGTCTTCGCGTGCACGATGGGCCACTGCAGCGCGTGGCGCAGCGCAGCCTTGCTCATCCCCACCGTTTCACCGCATGCCGCTGCCGCTGCCGCCGCACCGCGCCGCATGTGCGCACCACATCGGCAGCGGCGGCGGCGGCGCTGGCGCTCCGTCCGTCGCAGCGCTCAACTGCGACGACTGCGCCACGCCGCCATGTGCTGCCTCATTGTACGCTACGCTCAGCCACGCTACTTCGCTGCCGCCATGCTTGCGCAGGTGTCAGGTGCCGCCGCTGGCGCGCACACAGCGCGGCAGCCCTGTCCACCACCATGCTCAACCCGCAATGCTCAACCCGGGCCGTAACCCCTGCAAACTCTCACCCTGGTCGTACATTGTCCTACGCCTAACGGCTTTCTTCCCTAGCCCCGGCCCTAATTTAGGCGCAACATGCGTCCATGTTCGCTGCCATGCAGGTCTCGCGCGCCGCTGCCGGCAATGCTCAGCCAGGGACGTCGCCCTGACCCTAGCCTGCCCCATACACTGCCCCAAAGCTGCGCCAACCTTCGCATCCATCGCTAGCCCTGGGGCTTTGCCCCATTCCCCACACGCGTCCGCGCGCCCGCTGCCGCTTACTTTTTCCAATACAGGAACAAGCTAAAGGTTCATAGCCTATCTGCATTTTAGCGCTGTTGCTTGCAGTGTCTGCAATGAATTAGATTTGCAGGTCTCGCGCGCCGCTGCCGGCGCCAGCAGCGCGGCCGCCCCGTTCATCACAATGCTCGACCTGAACGGCTCGACAGGGACGTCACCCCTGAAAACGTAACCCTGGCCGTACACTGCCCTAAAGCTACATGACCTTTACCCCAATTTCTAGCCCTGGGGCCGTAATTGAGTCGCAACATGCATCCATGTTCGCTGTCGCGCGCAGGTCTCGCGCGCCGCCGCAGGCGCGCACGCTGAAAACTCTCACCCTGGCCGTACATTGCCCTACGCCTAACAGCGTCTATCCCTAGCCCCGGGGCGCTCACGCCTTCGCCACGCGCATCCGCGCCCGCTGCTGCGCAGGTCTCGCGCGCTGCTGCCGGCGCGCATGCGGCGGCAGCAACAACGACGCGCGCCAGTGCCGACAGCGCGGCCGCCCCGTTCATCGCCATGCTCAACCCTCAAAGCTCAATTAGGGACGTCACCCCTTACCCCTAACCTGGGCGGACATGGACCTCGAGCTAAACTTCGCATCTAAGTCTAGCCCCAGGGCCCTAACCCGATTGCCACTTGCGTTTGCGCAGGTTTCGCGTGCTGCTGCCGCGTGCGCGCCGGCGGCAGCAACAGCGACGTGCGCCGGCGCCGACGGGGGGGGGGGACGCGCTCGCCGCGGAGCTGCAGGAGCTCGCCGCGAACCAGCTGCAGAGGTTGGTCAGTCATTGAGCGCTGATGACGCTGCCGCCGCCGCCGCTCACGTTTCAGCTCAAGCTGCTGCTGCCGCTGCTGCTGCCGCTGCTGCTTGAAGGAATCGTCTGAAGAGATGTGGTGTATCGGTTGCGTCGAGATGCCTGCATGGATGTTGTGAGGACGGGGGGGGGGGGGGGGGGGAGGGGGCAGGGCAACGCGCTCGCCGCGGAGCTGCAGAGGTCGATTGCTGAGCGCTAATGGCGCTGCTGCTGCTGCTGCTGCTGCTGTTGCTGCTGCTGCTGCGCGAAGGCGCCATCTGAACATGTATTGGCATTGCTTGCTTGCTTGACATGCCTTGATTGATGCTGGTAGGGGGGGGGAGCGCGCTCGCCGCGGAGCTGCAGAGGTCGGTTGCCAAGCGCTGGCGGCCGCTGTTACTGTGGAACACCTGATTGTTGCTGTTGCGTGCGGGGGGGGAGATGGGAATCCATGTGTGTCAATGTCACGTTGCAGCCGAATCCTCAAAACGGCACGTGCCAGCGCTCCTTGACAAACCTTGTTACTCCTGGTTGCGGGCGGGGCCATGTGTTGGTTGTGCATGCGGCGCCTCGTGCGTGCCGAACTGAGATCATACATGCAACTGCCCAGCAGCGCGGCGGCGCTGTGGTTGGTGGCGGAGCGCTGCCACCATAGTCAGCTGAGCGCTGCTGCTTCAAGTGCGCCCACGCTGTACATGTCTCCATGGTCGCGCAGAGGCGCTAGCTCACTGCGGGCGACGCGCTGCGTTCAACGCTCGGCCATCCCACTGCGCTTGCCACACTTGTGTAGACGCTGTTGTTTAGACGTTTTCCGCTAGCGGCACAGCACGCGCCGCTCTCTACTAGGGGTGCTGTGTCATTGCGTCTTCTGCTGGAAATGAAACCCTGCAGGATTTCACCTTTAACCCTAACTCTAATGACTTCAGCCTGCGCGCTCACGTCCGGGCGCGCGCCACTGCTTAGCGACGTTGTGTGCTCATCATGTAAAATATAATATATTTGTGTCCACTGCCTGCTAGCTGTGGTGCTGCTGCCGCCGCCTCAGCCGCCCCCTAGCTCCCGCCAGATGTGCAGCTGCTCTCACACGTCGCAATCTCAGCGACCCGCTTGCGTGCGCGCTGTGAACTGATTTCAGGCTGCACGCGCAGCGACAATCAGAGGAGCGCGCAGTGGCTGACCTGCGCGCCGCCATTGCCGCCGCCGACGCGCGCCGGCAGGGCCTGTTGAGCGACGTGGCCGTGGAGTGCGCTATGCTCTAGGTATGTAGATATGATAACGAGTTTTTGTAGGTATACTCGCCGGCAGGGGCTGTCGAGCGTCGCGGCCACAGAGCGCGCTATGCTCCAGGTACGTAGGCATGGGTATGTTGTTTGAAGTCTGCCAGTGGGTTACTCGCACGCGCACCAGCAGGGGCTGCCGAGGGACGTGACCGCGCAGCGCGCCATGCTGCAGGTATGTAGGCATGAGTATGTTGTTTGAAAGGCTGGGTGTGTAAACTCGCCGGCAGGGCCTGTTGAGCCTGTCGAGCCATGTGGCAGGCCCTGTCCAGCCATGTGGCAGCTGGGCGCGCTATGTTCCAGGTACGTGGGTGTGAGAACATGATCTCAAAAGGTTTGGGCAGTTGCTCTCGTCAGAGTTAGGGTTGGGGTTAGGGTTGGGGGGTCAGCCCTTGTTGCGTGCGGGCTGTAGTGACCTTCCGCGGCATGCGTGCGGAGCAGTGCCACCGCCATGTTCTTCTTTGCGGTACAACTCGTTCGCTGACCTCATGTGGCATGCACGCGCACTTGTTGCAGAACCTCAGACTAAGGGCTTAGGCTAGGGTTAAGCTAGGGTTCCGAGCGAGCACGCACACCTTGGCAGCATATATGCGCCTGTGCTGCAAGACCTGCAGAGCGCGCGTCTACGCCAGCTTAAGTAGCTTCTGTGTGGTAAATGCGCCCCTCGCCGGGTCTACGGCACCGAGGGCCTCTGCCAGTCAAGCCTCGGGGCTCGTTTACCCGGTACATTACGGCAAGTAGGGGCGCGCAAGCCGCGACGATCGCGCACATGCTATGTTGTTTGGCATCACCCGCGCACACATGACGTTGTTCAACGAAGTTCGACGAAGTTCGACGGTGCTGCAGGCGCACTCAGTGTCTGCGAGAGCGGAGCGCTTTCCTGCAGCGTCAGGCATTGTTGAGCCACGGAACAGCGTTGACACGCACGCGCGGCAAAGACAACGCATGCGCATGGTCGGCAACTCCCTCGCATGCTAAGCCTTGCAGGTGCACGTCGTGTCGCATCTGCGCGAAATTGATGGTCGCGAGCGGCAGCGCCATCAGAACGCGAAGCCCCAGCACGGCAGCCACCGTCCTGCAGCTACAGTATCCAAGAACGTGATCAATGAGGGCATAGAAAGGGTGACTACAAGAAAATGTAACGCATAAAGAGCCCTGCCAGCCTGCGTCCTTAAAGTTTGTCATCGATGCAGCGCTCAGCCCGAGTGCGCGCCCCTGTCCTCCGCTCAGGACCCGGCAACCTCGCGACGTCCCCGTGCTTACGGAGCAGGGGCACGGCAACATAGACACCCCACGGCTCAGCCGGCGCAACCTCAATGGCATGAAGGTGCAGCAGTCTGTGCCGCTTGCAAAGTTCAAGACAGTCAGTGTTTCCGTGAGGTTTATGCTGTAGGATCGTCACTGAAATCAACATGACCTCCCACGCTAATACCACAGCAGTTACTGTACACACAGAAGTGGATGTGAATGATTGCACTGACTGCAGTTGACGACGCCATCGCTGATGTCGCTGCTACATACCGCCAATCATCAACACATACTTCCAAGTATCTAGTACGGGACGCTGCACCTGACAGTGTGCAGGCACGTGGAAACTTGCATGAAGAACGCCATTAATGCAAGCGCCTGTGCTGCGGGTCATTCAGAGCGCATTTCTGCACAGAGATTATGGCACTTTTAGGTACATACCTATTTGGCACTGACACCTTGCATGCTCAAGCCAGCCGCTGACGTTGTGGATGACATGACGACGAGCATGCCATGGATGAGCAGGGCGCGCGCAGCCGTCCTCATGTGCAGCGTGCTTACCGGAAGCAGGCGCTCAGCACTTCTTCTGGCGCTTCGCTACCGTCACGCTTTTGAAGCTCCACACGTGTCCTGCGTGGTCGTGTGCTGCGTGGAGTGCACGCCTGCGCCTTCAGCAGACCAGTAGGGTCTGTATGCGTACGCGATGTGCTTTGCCTGCTGCCACACACAATTCGTGCCGCGCCTGCTATGCCTGTTTTGCGGCTGGAACTTGCGAGCCCCCAGCCGCCTTGAGTATGCTGAATTGTACTTGTGCGCGACGAACCTACGCTTGCGCATACGCAGGTACTGGACAATAAGCGACGCGGCCCTGCGAGATGCACACAAGCCTGCGGCGTGAGTGGCCACCATCAAGTTGATGCACCACCACAACTTTTCACGCTGTGGAAGGTGAGTGAGCGAGTGCCACTGGTGTACGCGCTGTGGCAGTCGGTGAGTAGGTATGCGTGCGGGTGCTGTTGGAATAACGTACTACGCCTGTGCATGGTGCCTCAGTGCGGAATACTCGGTAGTTCCGCTGCTTCCTCTCTTGCCGCGATGCCCCCACAGCTGCTGCATGCCCCGTCTCCCCGTCTCACATCTTGTGCGACCGCAGTACGCGCCATGCTGTACATGTTACAGGACTTCATTGAGAGCGGCCCCGCTGCTCCATCTCACCTATGAATGCAATTCCGTTTCACGCATAACGATATGATACGTGCGGCCGCAGTTGAGCGCGCCCGCCCGTGGTGATGCAATCCGATACGGCTTCAAGGAATCGTGTTGCACCGCAGTTGTTCAGTTGCGTGTGTTGCGCGTCACCGCGTCAGCGCGATATGCCCGTAGGCTCCTTCATTATGCAGGGTTAGGGTTGCAAATGTGACCTGGGGGGGTTCGATGTGTAATCATGGCAGATTGAGGGGCGACTGGATTCAACTGACACCTCTGCTGAGGCATACGCGTGAAGTGCGCCTATAGCCTGAACACAAGGACAACAGGCCACATGCAAGGCCGCGGGCTGCCCATTCACAGTTTCCACTACCATATACTGCAGGAACCGTTTTTTTCAAGTTAATGCATCATATCCTCTCGACAGTGGCACCGATGCCGCAATGTTCACAAAGTCTACGATAATATGTTCGCAAAGCACGCAGTAAAATATGTTGACATACAGCGTGATGTGCTGTCAGATGATGATGCACCACCGCAAGTGTCGTTTCACACAAACTGGCGTTTGCAGGCAACCAGCCGCAACTTTCAAATTACTTGAACTCTGCACGCGCGCCAATGGCATGAGCACTGCTGTGACAGCTTGGGCTAGTTGTCACATCACTAATATTCATGGCCGCGCCCATACCAAGGGTACAGCCAAGGGTACAGCATCAGTGCTCACGGCAACTTCTACGGTCAGGATGAAGAGGTTGGCATGTCATACTCAATCGTGCAGTCTGCATATGCCTGTCTCTGATGATGCACTCGCATGCCCCTCCTCGCCCCTCCCCCAGCTGCCGCAGTTCATCGACTGCATCCCAACCTGCGCTTGGTCTATGGCATGATGTGCATTGTCGTTAAACCCGCCAACCAGATCGCTGACTTTAGCGCCACTGTCAGTGAGGTGAGCCTGCAAAAGCTGCAATGCCGTTCTCTGTAGAGAATCTGGTAGCATGCGCAATCAGCAAGTCAGGGCAGTATTGTTATAGCAGGCTGCAGTACCGCGGCGGCGGCCACGACTTGGCTGCGCTGTCTCATACGGCGGCATGATGTGGTGTGTGGCGGCAGCTGCTGCTGAGTGACCGGGCACCAGCCATTATGAACTTGTCGACCCAGTGCGGTGAGTCATGTCGCAGGTCGCAGTGAGGCACGCAGGTCCAATCAACTGCAACAATGGGCACCATGCGATACGCCCGTTGCTTTCAAATATCTACTGGGCGCTGGGCACCTTGCATCCAGCTGTCCGCACCAACTTCACATTGCCAGCCATCACGGCATACAATTCATATGGAAGTATGCGCACTCTTTCTTTGACAATTCCTCAATCGCCGGCACCGTTGAACTTGCTGGAGCCCAGTCGCGCACGCACTTCGCATTCTGACCGCCACTATGCTGCTTACCCTTTTGTGTGCTGTCAGAGTGGCCGGACATTGATCCTGATGACAGACGCGCTTCGAAGTTCGAAGCTCGTTGGCGCGCCTGCATGTGTGGCGCCGAAACTACACAGTTGTCGGCGAGCAGGTGAGCCTTACTTCAGTGACGCTCTGCTGCATTGCATTATCGCTGAGCGCTGCCTCGCAGTCGCTGAGCCCTGCTGCAGCGCACCACTCTGCGCGTGGCCTCGCCGCACTGCAACTGCAGCTGCTGAGCGCTGCCGCGTTGCTGATGAAAGTGCTGCTCTACACCAAGCGCTGCTGTACACTGTTGCTGATTGACGGCGCCCGCCTCCGATTGTTCCTGGGCAAGTTCACCTCACAATCACCACCATGCCCTCAACAACACCACCGGGCCCTGCCGTATCTGCTGCGCTGCTCGTAGAATGTTGCTCGCGAGTCTTCCTGCCGCAGAATGACACCTTGCACGCTTAGAACAGTAGACACCAATCACCGCTTTACGGTGCAGCGCGCGTCCGCTAAAGCGCCTCCCTCACTCCTCCCAGTGCTGCGGGCGCTGCCGCTGACAACACTTCATGGTCACAAACTTTCCGCTGCTGCCCTTTGCCGCCGCGTGCGCAGGCGCATGAGCCCCAAGGTGTGGACGCTGGGCATGACGTGCTCCAGATGATGAATGGCACCTTGGTGCCAGGTCAGTTGCTGAGCGCTGCTGCAGATTCTGTCCTGCGTCCGTGGCTCCGTCCAAGTCATATTCTTCTGCGATGCTACGAGCTACCTCATGGGCGTACTGCTTCATGATAGCGACCTCCTGTGTAGGGACGCGCTGGTGCGCGCACTGGAATGTGCGGCACCGTGCGCTTTTTTTTACCATCCTCACTGTGCACGGCCACATGGCTGCAGGAACAGCATAGCAGAGTGTTACATTCTTTCACTGCCGCTGAAGTGCGTCGCCGACACTTCTCACGTATGCCATTGTGGCAGAGCTCCAGCTGCCCCATGCCATCAACTTGAAATCAATCATGCGTCACCTCAAGCATCATATGCCTCTGACAACTTGATCACTACCAAGCATCTATTACGCAGTACGCAAACGGCATTGTGACAGACCTGAAAAGCAGATGTTTCCAGCGCGCCGACAATCATGGACAATCCGCTGAAGCTTGAACGTGCCCGCATTGACCCACGGCGCGTGCGCCAATGTGTTGAAGGCTCATACCAAGATGATTGATAAACGCAGAGCAATGAGCACAATGGCAATGATCAGCTGGGCGATGGCGATGACATCAGTACGTATGCAGACAATGTTGGGGCCACTGCGTGCTCTGTGCAGGATGCGCTTGCCAATGGTCAGGTGCCACAACTGTCAAGTGTTCAAGATGATATATGTCAAATTTGATGTCAAAGCCTGAGAACAGGGGAGGTGCATATAATAGCTTGATAATGCAAATGCATCAATGTTGTCCACACACGCGCGCACGTCTGAACTCACATCAGTGAACTCACAATATCTGCCGGTCAACCTGGCGGCGCATGTCAGCTGTCTGAGCCCAACATGACGTGTGTGCAGGCGGGGCAGTAGGTCGACGAGGAGCTTGCTGCATGAACCGCTTCATCAATGTGACACACACTCATATGCCCGCTGCACAAGACATGCGTACAGATGTTCTGGCCACAAACCCCTTGCAATGTGCACGTTGGTGAAGGCAGGCGCTCACATCATGCATATATTGATCAACACAGCCAGTTATAGCAGTCGCGCATACTAACGCCACTGTGCGCCACACCTGCGATACCATCGACGCAGGTGGCGAGTGACTTGGAATCCTACAAAGCGCACCGTCTGGCATGGCACTGGCAGTGGCAAAAGGAGGCGCCGACTGCACCTTTCAGGCGGAGTGTCCTACATGTGGCACATTGCGACAGTAGCGGCGGATGAGTGTGAGTGGCACGTGCGGCAAAGACAGCCCGGCGCAAGTGCACTTGGCGGCGGCGGCGGCAGCTGCCAGCAGTGCGCAGGCGTTTTACACGTAGGTTTGCGCTGAAATGTGCTGCAAAGTGCTGAGCAGTGCCCGAATGACTGATGACGCAAGGCTGCGGAGGGCTTCAGGCTAAGCTGAGGGAGGGGGAAAAGGTGGTTGCGACAGCAGCAATTGCCATGTGAAATGAAGTCATATGCGCATTGCTTGCGCACGGCGATAGTGGACGCCGCTGGCACAGCAGGCACAGCAAGACTGGCGCGCGCTGACAAACGACAATGTGCTCTGTCGAGCGCTGACCTTCAGTCATGCTACTGAGCGCTGGTGCAGCCTTGCAGCCCGAACTGTGCTGAACGGATCGGGGAAGGTGATGGCAGCAGCCGCTCTCCGCGCCATTACAGGCCACATATGCTTGCCTGCCTCTGGCTCAGCGCAGTTCAACAAAACTAGTGGTGTAATGTGAAAACCTCTGTGGCACACGTTTCTTGCCCACCGTGCCTTCATTCATGGTGCTGGTGTCTCGCCAAGGCCTGTGTCATGGTGACCCGCAGTGCACGCCAGCGGCTTGCACCTTGGAGCAGTGGCAGCCCCGCAATGGCCAGATTTTGAATTAAATGTAGATCTAGCTCACAAGAACTTGTCATCGCTTGCTGGATCGTATGCCGTGAACACGATTTCATACATATGCTTGACACAATCAAGACAACGATGCACACCGTGCTGTTTTAGCTCATGATGGTCAGTAACATCAAGTTGCATAAACGGCAGTACCATCACATGTGTGACCTAGGTGTTGTCCACATATTTATGAATAATGTTTCCGAACACGAACACGCAGCACCCATGCAAGTGCATGCATTTACACTGTGCAAGTCGCTCATACGGTGCAGCTCAATTCGTGCTGCACACCAGTAGAGCACAAAGTTTGCATCGCCTGCGGAATGCATGCCATCAGCGAGACTAAATTGATGCATCTTGGCGGCTATGAGTGCACAATTTCATGCACGCAAGCATGCACGCCTGCACATCTCACGTAGCTATTGAACGATTCATCACAATAAATTCATCGCGATTTCCATTTACGCAACTTGAACTTGAATGTAACAATGCTACTTGAACAATGCGGACGTGGGCAGACAACTGCAGCACTACATGCATGACCACATGCAGTGCAGCGCTAGGGCGATTGTGCATTTGTTGCCAAGTGAGCTTCATGGGACATTTAGAACACAGTACGCACTTGTGTTGTAAATTTACGTATGTACATGTACTTTTTATTAATTCTCGCTCAGGGCGCAAAAAAGCCCAGATGAATGGCATCTAACTTCAAGGTTGCTGTACGGAATCTACATGTACTTTTTATTAATTCTCGCTCAGTACTTGTTGTCAGGTCTTGCTTAGGGCGCGTCTGCCATGCATGCACTTTTCCTTTTTTTGTTGCCGATGGGGCGCACAACGGCCACTCATTACGTATGTACAGACTGAGTCTGTAGGCAACTGATTTCACGCAGCTTCATCGGCTTATTATGCAAATTTTAACGCATCATGCGTTGCACACCACATACAGCACGGTGGAAGTGTGCCCATGGGGCGAGCACATTAGCTTTCTACTGCACGTGTGTCACATATTGCCAAATTGAGGTGGCAGCGGCTGATGCACAGCATCAGGCCTGAGAGGAGATAATCACCAGCAGCGTTCAGCTGGATCGAATTATGACTCATAGTATGCAGCACTGCGAGGCAGAAAGCATCGTCACGGTGTCCTGGTCACCTCAATCCAAGTGAATTCATGGCCGCTAACTTTGAAATTTCGGCGAGTAACGACTGATGGGCGCAGTAGTGTCGATAGATTCAGCTGGATCGAAGTAACATGCAGCTGACACATGCACTGCAGCCAGTGGGGGGGGAAGAAAGCAAAAATCAGGTGCCCTGAATTCACATGCAGTTGAAGTCACGAACAATTTCAGGAGGGAGTGTTTGATGCGCAGCAGCGTCAATAAATTCAGCTGGATTGAATTATCAAGCAGCCGACATGAAGACATGCACTGCAGTCAGTGGGGGGGCAGAAAGCATCGTGTTCTTAAACAGGTGCCCTGAATCACGTGCAGTTGAAGTCACGGCGCCTAGAATTCAGGCAGTAATGTTCGATGCGCGCAGCGTCGATAGATTCGGCTGAACATAATTATCATGCAGCGGGTGCATGGGTGCATGCACTGCAGCCAGCGGGGGGGCAGAAAGCATAGTGCCCTCAACTCAGGTGCTCTAAATTCACGCGCAGTTGCATTCACGGCCCCAGGATGCAGGGAGTAGTGTCTGATGCGCGCAGCACCGTCGATAGCAATAATAAAGGGGTGTCCCGACTTTCAGCGCGTTGGACGGCACCCACGCTGACATGTGTGTGTGTAAAACGACCGCAGCCCTATGACCCGGCGGACCCTTGTATTTCATCGCAATTTGATCACGCATGCATGCGCATATTATCAAATCAGATGCAAAAAAACTTCACGACTTGGCCACTCTTGTTGCACTCAGCGTCGGCGTTGACCTGGCCTTACTGAAGCTGCTTAGTGCGCTGAGCAAGACTTCTGATCTTTGCTTGTTTCGCTCCTGCCAGTGGCACTTGTGTTGTTGTGTGTCGGACAATTACCGCTGGGCGCGCCGGCTGGAAGGGTCTGTTGGTGGAGCTTCGCGGATATTTAACGGACACACGCGGACCGCAGAGCAGCGCACTTGCAGACACTCAGTGAATGTCCTGAGACTTACAGCTGCGGCGGGCGGGGCAGGCTGAGTGGCTGTATCGCCGCACAGATCCGGGACAGATCCGACTCGGCGCACCACCTCGATCAAGGTAAGGACTACGCGTGCATACGACGCCGTGCATTTGATAGTGGCCAGTGGCAACACGCATGCCACAATCATGATGGTATGTTGCAGGTCCTGCAGTAGATCTGCAGTAGATCAGTAGATCATCATGTCGCCGCACAAGACCACAGTGACAATTCGCCACTTTCAACAGATTGAGTGTGCAATGGCTATAGTATTACTAAGCATCCTGATAGTATTACGCTGTTGCGATTACTGCCGGCGGCACTGTCAAGGTTCTGATCAAGCACACTCAGTGTGTGGACAAAGAATTAATTGCCTGGCCCTGACGCGGCCGCGCCGAACAACTTGTAGCAGGAGGTTCTGCTGCCAGAGGACCTGGTGTTGTTGACGCGCGGCGCGCAGCGGGTCACCTTTACAGTACGTAGTTTTGTACAACTCTGCTCGTTAGCACCGAGAGGTGCGGCAGCGCTCGCGGTGGCGCTGATGGTGGCGAAGGTGCATCAGGCATCAAGGGGATGGGAGATGCTGGCTGTGAGCAGGAGCTGCGGAGTCGCGTGTGGTGAGGATACGGCTTTGGGCAGCAGCAGAGTTCTGATCGAATATCAAAGACTCGTGGTAGTATAAAAAACATAACGTGTCAAATAATCCTTGTTCCCTTTGGGGATATTGGAACATGGGGATACGGATAGCATCAGGGCACACTGTAGATCGTTGCTTGAGCACGCAAGAAAGAGAACCTCGGCCAGGCACGTCAGCGGCGTGCTTAAGCAAGGAGTCGAGGACCGGGCGCCTCTGGCCCAAATGTATACTAGAGGCATAACCGCGGTCCTCCGGCGTTTTCGCTCAAGAGATGGAGACATCGGCTACGATAGGTGTGGCTCAGACTGGGTGCCGCTGTGTCTGCCCCCCGAGTCTAGTACAAGCCTGCAACGCAGGGCTCTAAGGGCCCGTCCGATTTTAATTTTTTGCAATCTTATCCAACGCATCAAGCCCACCTTGGGGCTGCTATAAATACAAGATCATAAGTTACTGTACTAGTAGTAGACTACGTCTACTGTACGAGCGTGACCATGGCTTTCTTCTCATGTAAAACACTTACAGCTTGTTGCAAGCACTGACTGAGTGCTCTAATATTTAATTATTGATTCAGAAGTCACTGTGGCTTCTATTAGTAAGAAGTGATTCATTGATTTGCTATTTGCTGAGTCCATGTATTACTATTTATTTTTAATAACAATAGTCACTGCAAATTGAAAACTACAAATACAGTAACACGCCAACACACAGTGTCACACAAGAGACCTTAAGGAACTTCAGAAGCGTCGTAGACCCTTATTAATAATAACCTGCCAGTGCTGATTCGAGCAAATTGTCAATGAATGCCATGCGGCATTCAATTTCACTAAATGACGCATGATGCGATGAAAGCTTGAAGTGGAGGTCAGAAATGGTGTTGGGCCATGCATGCGTCAGTTACTAAGTAACAGCAACAGTTGCAGTAACTGTAGCAGTGCCACACTCACTGACAGTCTGTCTGTCTGGAGCCTCTGAGGAGTCCTTATCAATGCATATGCCGTGACTCAGAGCCTCAGGGCCTGGCTCAGGCCTCTGCCACAGTGATTCTGTCGGACTTCACCTGGGACGTGACTGGGCTGAATCAGAAATGTTATCTCAACTTCCACAAGTTGATGCATTACCAATCTCACACTTCTAAATCAACGGTGCCATCTGAACGTCAGCTTCAGATTCTGAATCTATTTTGAATAAATAGAATCAGATTCTAGATAACTTCATTTCACGGCGCATGAGCGGCTCCACTGAATGAAGTACTTCTAATTTGAATTAAGTTGGCAACAGCGCCTATCAGTAAGACAAGCCAACATCTGGTACCAGCAGGACCCCCAAGAGGGGCCCGGGGGTGGGCTCGAGATCATCGGCGCATCCAGCTGCCCATTACAATCTTTGCAGCTGCTTTTATGCAGCTACCTCATAGTGAGTCATGACATATCCGAAGAGTCTGTGCAATTGCGTTAATGTTTATAAAAAAGGAATCAAATTATATTAATGTTAATGTCAATATATATATTAGCGTTAATGTTTATGTTCATGATTGTCAGTCCAAGATAAGCTGCGCTCAGAGTGTTAGGTCCACACAGCACTCCGCACTGAATTTCGATTGATGTACATGGGATGCGCAGGGTAATTTAACTTGCTTGCGAATTTGTCCCCGGGGAATCAGTCGCTATAAATTGTTTTTGAAGCTTAAAGTTTAATCAAAAACATCGGATTTAAACCAGCGACGCATGGCGTGCAAAAGGCTGCACTTACTACTGCGCTACCTGCACGGCGGCTACTCCAGGTGACATGCGCGGTCAGCGTGTCAGCCCCCATTTAAACTGATTGAGGCTTCGTTCTCGCCAGCCACCGTGGTGACCACACGGGATGACGGTGGTATGGTAGAGGCACTGGCAGTCAGCGACAGCTGCTGCTGCAGCGGTGCAGCTCCGACCACTGGCGCGGACCGCCTGAAGTGTGCGAGCACGGCAGCACTTGCTTACTATTCTGAGCAATCAGCATCATGATTTCGCAGTCGAATGCTTCACATACAGAGGCACACCATTGACCCGATGGCCCGAGAATGGCCCGGGGCCCCCCATTGGCCAGAAAAAATATCTACGCAAATACGCCGCGCATCACAATTTATGAGGCTCGGGACCACGGTCCCAGCGCCGGCCGGAGGTCGGACGCTGGCACCTCAGAGTCTCCGCGATCCCTCGCCTACAACTGATTGACAACTGTGGCAGTTACTGCTGAACTGATTCAACAGTCACTGCGTACAGCGAGGGCTACGATATAAGAGCGGGCCTGTCCCGCCAACTTGTTGAACTTCACCGCTCTTATATAGCCTGACTGACGCTGCTTCTTGCCTCCAAGTCTAACTTGAAGAATTCGTGTTAACTTAGTAGGCTGACTTTAAGTATGTCAAGGCTATTGCCAGTGGTAACTCAAAGCTCTAAGGCCAGGTCGCCTTGCTGAGCAGGCAATTATTGTGCCTCGGGCTGCTCAATAGATTCTGAAAATGAACATCAGCTTCAACTTGTTGAACGAGTGACCAAGTGTCCCTGAGATTAAGGAGGCTACAACTTGAACTTGAACGTGAAATCAGATTGTGATTCACCCAACTCAACATTTGTAAACCAAGTTTTAATTCAAAATGACACTTTCGCCGTAATGATGTAAATTTTACTAATGGACAGTGGTCTCGCCGACGGTTGCATGCATTTCAAATGATTCGCCACTGACTTACAGTTGGGGAAACAGTTGCGTTTGGACTGAGCAAGGCCACTGTGACAGTCACCGTGGCACCGTGACGGTGGCACGGTGATGGTAGGTACTACTAGTTTTGGCATGTTGACTGTTACTGTCATTGCAGTGTGTCACACAGTGACAGTGCATGACATTGCACCGCTGTGACAGCTGAGCGGCTCCCTCACAGCAGCCACTCAGGCTGCGACAGTCCTTTTGATTGTGGTACCACTGATGACTCATAATTTCGAAGGTAACCGTACTACTAGTTGCTAACTTAGTAAACATTGCTTCAAGCTTTAAGCCATGAATGCCATATGTATTTCTGCACTGTCGCATCGCAGCGGTGACCGTTACGGTAATCACTATGGAACTACTTCTATGATAATCATAATGATAGTATTAGTAGCAGTTCAACTCTTGCAACAGCTGCAGCAGCCGCAGCAGACTGAGTTACTGTAACTACCAAGTAATTGTCACGAGGTCATCGCTATGCATACTGAAGAATTTAATGCCGCTCGCAAGCCATGAACAACTAGATCTCGGCCAGGCTGTCAGTGCATCCCGAGCCGATTTTGTTTAATCATTATGCTCCGTGCGGCGCCGTGTGTCACGATTTGACATGATGCGTCATGCCATTTGTCTGTTGAACTTTTCAGACAGTCACTGCTGCGAAGTCGCTGCCGGCGCACAGCCGCTCACACGCGTCCTAATCGGAGTCCGGGGCAGACACAGCGGCGCAGTGCCGACGGCTGTCACGCGCGCGGACTGCAAGTGGGATTGGCACACTGCAATGCAACAGAGTCTGACGCACCAATAGGCGCTAGCGCACTGGCAGCCTCTGAGTCAGAGACCGATGCTGCTCCTTCAAGTTGACAAGACGCCGTCCGCTCAGGCTGCCGCGCAACACGACTCGGAGTTCCTGACCGCGCGTGCGTGGCAGCAGACTCTGAGTCATTCTGCCAGTGCCAGTGGACCGTATGATTGCACGTGCACTGAGCCCGAGGCGGATTCTGCAGCAACGGCTGCCGCCGCAATGCGTGCCACTGGCTCAGCGTCTGCTCCACCATCTCAGTACGGGACCTTCAGCGAAAATGTTCGGCCGGGGCTTGGCCGGCGTGTCGAGCTAAATGGTGGCTTCGAAGTCTCAGCCTGTCACAGTTGTGTCACCGACTGCAATGGAGCTTGCACAACATCCGGCTGCCGCTCTGGCAGACTGACTGCCGGCTTGGAGGTGCGTTGCTTTTGTCAATGACTAGTCACGTTATGTCCTTGCATATCATACTTTGAGACATTTAGACTGTCTGTATTGAATGTATGTACAATCACTATTAGCAACACTATGATATTGAGTCTTGAGCTTCAGTGCCGAACTTTGACATCCATAGGATAAACAAAAATATGATTGAACAACCTTCAAGTTGCAGCGTGAGGACCGTTCTGTACAGCCGCTTTTTGCATGAATATGGATTTAAAACACGTGCATACTGGGGCATGTTGCAGATGGATTCACAGCGCCCTTTGGAGGGCTGTGATTAGTAATTACTTAAGTGAATGAATCAGAAACCAGCCAATCAGATCGTCCGCAGCTTGTGATGAGGGTCGCTGGTCATGCGTCACTCAGCACGCGGAGACATGGCGAGAGTGGCTGTGCAGCGCCATGACTACTAGCCTGCAAGCTGCCGTTGCCTGCGCCACGCGCGGTGCGCTGAAGGGCTGTACCTGCGCTGGTTGCTAGCGCTGCGAGTGACGTTGCGTTTGCCACGCATGTTAAACTTAAGTAGTGCGCTGTACAGAATGCGGTTCGCATTTTACGCCTGGATTCATAGCGCAAAACTGGCTGTACAGAACGGGTGTGAGCAAGCACATGTCATTGACTCAGTGACGCCGTCACGGATGACTCACATAACATTAACTCGGTAAATATCATCAACTCAGTAAGATATGTCAGGAAAGATTGAACTGAAAAGTTTGGCACAGGATATACCCTTCAGTCACAGTAACTGCAGTATGATAATATTGTTACTAATTTAGAAGTACATCTAATTCAAGGCCTGAGTAATATTCTTAACAAGGACGGACATGGAAAACAACTCTCAAAAGATAGATATGAACGGCTGTGTGGCATCTTCTGTACTCATTGACAACTTCAACAATTTGATCATATGATTATCATCAAGGTTTCCACACTGTTGCGGACAAAGACACCCGGTCCGTGCAATTATCTTTGGATGTTTTCTTCAACACTTGATGCTACTAGTAAGTAGCTTGTTGCTGCTTTTACTGATAGTATGTTGTGATATTTGGCCTGGGCGTAGATTGATTAAGATATTGCTTCAATGTATAGTCAACACAAGTTGATTGAATCCTACTCTCGGGCTGGTATCATCTTGCTAGCTGTTTGCCTAAATCTTTTACCATGACAGCACCATTAGGTAGTTGATAAATCGCATTTGCAAAGTGTTCCCGCTACTATACTCTTGGTCTGGTATCATCTTGCTAGATATTTGTCTGAGACATTTACCACGACCGCACCATTGCTAGTACATGTTAAATAAATTGCGTGTTGCAAATGTTCCCGGTATTATAGTCACAAACCTCAGGTTCTATAGTGTATTTTGAGCACAGTTCCAAGTTGCATCAGGTACCGTGCATTTTTCGAAGTTCAAGATCCACTCAGTCTGGCAGGTCCGACTCAGGAAAAGTGACCATGATATGCAACATGGCGTATGCAGTTTGCAGCCTCAGACAAAACACGGTAATTGCCCAAATCAAAAACGCTGTCATAGTGTATGCTTTGTGGTTTCTTGGTCTCTTGGTATTTTGAAATATGCGACCACTTTCCAGCGCAATGAGCGTGCTGAAGAGCAGCCTTCAAGTTCAAGGATGCACAAAGAGCCTTTTCTGCGACCCACCGTAATAGCATTACAATAAGTCTAATAGCCAGCTATCGGCAAGCCCCAAGATGGCGGATCAGTGATTGGTCACTGGTTATGACTGATGAGATGTTTCCTCACATATACTCGCTACAAGTGTTTTTACTGGGCCAAGACCCAGCAGGAATACTTCAGGAAGAGCTATGAAAAACTTTTAAGTACACCATGTAGGTAGCATCACATCAAGCGCTGTAGAGCATCTTGCTCGTGCACAGACTTACAGTATTACTAAGTGGCTTCGCGCATGCGTCATGTAGCTCTCAACAGGCATTGCCAAGTCACCGTAAGTAAGGATCCTGTGAGGGATGATGCAGCATGCCGAAGACGCGGCTGCCTCCAGCAACAAAGAACTTGAGCTTCACTTCAACTTCTCACTGCACGTGCACCTCAACAAAATCTTAACCCCCTACTTGCTGACAGGGGTACTCCATGAGAGTACAAGTTACAGCCCCTGCCCAGCCTGCCCCAGTTGGTCAACATGGCCCTGCGCATCACCGGACTGACCGCGAGCAACAGCGATCAGCATCCAGGGCAACCATCAGCTCTACGCACCGCCCTCTACCGCAGCAGTCGGAGCTACCTGCCGGCACGCAGCAGCGACAACTTCAACCGGTCAGGGCAGTCGTGGCCAGCACCGCCCCTCGCAGACATGCGGGAGATGAGCGCTGTGCACTCAGGTGAACTTCAAGTTCAATTTAAACCGGGGCCAGTGCCGGCTGCGGTGGGGCGCTCGCCAGGGGCGGGTCTGCAGGTGCGTCAGGCGGACTCGGAGGCTGAGCCATGCCACATGGACACTGACGACCAGGCACAGAGGGGCCCAGGAACTGAGCTGCAGCACCAGCAGCACCAGCAGCGCCACGAGCAACAGCGGCAACAGCAGTGGCAGCACCAGCAGCACCAACTCATCCAGCAGCAGCAGCAGCAGTGGCGCCAGCAGCCTGCAGACGCTCCGTGCTGGTTGCCTCGCACAGGTGCACCGCAGCAGCTCCAGGGCGTGTGGGGTGAGGTGAAGCGCATGGAGCTGTCACGGTCACCGCAGGGCCACATGAACGCTGAGCCTACAGACAGCACAGCGCCAGCACATGTCAACAATCAGGGCCTGTCGCCACTTGCCTCATCATCGAAGCAGCACTATTGGCCAGTCACGGCGGCAGCGGACTCGGAGATGGCGTCGAGCGGCCGCAGCGCAGTTGGTGTGCCACTGCTGGGCAGCAGTGCTCACGCGCCGCAGCAGCACTGGGCGGCGCTGCCAGCGCTGCCCTACGTTCAGCAAGTTGCCCGCTCCTATGGCATCGGCGGCGACGGCACGCAGGCCTGCTGGCCACCGCCGCCAGGCTCAGCCTGTCACAGCTACGCTGCGCCGATGGCCGTGAGGCCTGGCAGCCTGAGCGCGTTCGCTGGCCCAGAGTCTAACGCGGTGTCCGATGGCGCAGCGCTGGTGCGTATCACGCCAGGCGCTACACACGCCATCCCGTGCAGCAGCCCCGCGCCTTGCGAAGTGAGCCCTGGGGCGGCGGCGAGCTGCGCGAATGCGGCAGTGGCGGCTCCGCTGCCGCTTGCGCCAGCGTTCTCGGTCCCATCTCCCGTTGGCCGCAGCGCAGTGTCCCAGCAGCAGCAGCAGTGGTACACTGGCGTGCCGACGCCTGCAGCAGCGGCAGCGGCGACGGCAGCACATGCGGACAGCGCATTCAGAGCGCAGCCCAGTGTCGGGGCGGTGCTGAGCAACTTCCGGCCTGCCATCGGCAGCAGCGGCGCCAGCTTCAACAGCACCGATGGGTGCAACGGCAGCGGCAGCGGCGGCGGCAGCGACAGCGATAGCGACTCCTGCGGCAGCAGCAGCAGCAGCGATGCCGACAGCAGCTGCGGCAGCGGAGGCGGCAACAGCGGCAGTCGCGCTGGGCTCACTGTTGAGAACGCGCCCTCGTCGCACACGCAGCTCTCGGCGTACGCCGCGAGAGCGCACGCCTACATCGCCCAGGACTTGCAGCCTGGCCCAGACGGCCGCGGCGGCGGCGGCAGCAGTTCGCCGCCGCGCAGCGCTCAACCTGACAGCAGCGCTCAAGCTGGCAGCGCGCAACGCGACAGCGCTCCTTGGGGTGGCAGCGCGCAATGTGGCCATGCTCAGCCTGGTGGTAAGGGTCGCGCGCCCCCGCGTCGGCGCCAGGAGCACCTCGCAGCGCCGCCGGGGCAGGGGCAGGCGCGGCACGCGTGCGCAGACTGGCGCAGGTCTGGCGACGCCGACGTGCAGCAGCTGCGGACGCTGTTCCACCTGCCCATCACCGAGGCAGCGCTCAGGCTCGGGATGTGCGTCACGGTGCTCAAGAAGGTGAGGCGATGTTGAAGTTGAGGTCGAGGGCGCTGCCGGACGGCGGCATGTTGAGCGTAAGGCGTGCTTTTCCGTACCCACAGTTGGCTTTGTTTTGCATGACAGCACACCAAGCGACGGCCCAGCCCAGCCCGGCGCTTCAACACATTCCACACCTTATTGTGTGGCAACTGACACTTGCTTATGTGCATGAACCCTGGCTGCGTCAGTTCAACCCCGCTCATGAACTTCAACAGCACAGCACGGTAATGTGATAGCATTCCGACTGTTGCCGCATGTACATACATACCCACCAGGGTCGGTATAACTCCACCGCTCAGTCACAGCGTCACGCGTTGAGCGATGCCACCTGTATATTCACAGTGCGATTACCCTTCACTGCTCATGCAGCCATTATGTTAACTAAAAAATGGATGTTGCTCAGGCAAGGGCAGTTTCAGGGGAATGGTAGTGTGTGCTCTCAGTAACAACATTGCGCCTACACAGCCGTATCTACTGACATGAACAACGTTAGGGAGAGGGAGAGAGAGAGACATGCCTCGACTTAAAGCATCATGCGCACAAATCATGCACACTGGATCATTTCTACCCCCTTGGGGGAGTGCTCAGTCACCGTATCACGCTGAGCGATGCCACCCGTGCCCGCTGCGCAGAGGTGCCGCCAGCACGGCATCATGCGCTGGCCGTACCGCCAGATCTGCGCGCACAGCAAGGACATGGAGAGGCTGCGTGTGGCATCCATGAAGCCCGGCCTGTCAGAGTACGAGAAGTCGTGCTACATGGCGCGCGTGCAGGTGAGAATTCAGCTACATTCACCCGTAGGTGTAATGCGGTGTGTGTGTGGATACGGGATTGCTCAGCGAGGAAAATGGACTGGAAGCTTGCCCACTTTGCTGAGCACTGCGCATGCAACACATGCCTATGGGCCAGTCCAGATAGGAATCCTACATAAAGTGAGCAGCACCTTCTACTGTGCACATTTTTGTGGTGTTTGTTGTGCTAAAGTAATAAGTGTGAGCAATGTGCGGATGCTGTGTCAAACAACTTTGCTACACTGCTGGTGCATAAACAACAGCGATGCAATGTGAATCAGCAGCCATGGCTGGAATGCCTCTGCTCTCGCAATCCGCACAGGCAGCCTGTGAGCGCATGTGCCTCAACATACGCTCCAAAAACCGTGCACTAATTTCACGGGCAGCATTGCTGTTTACCTACTGCAGCATCCCACATGCGCCAGACCAGTCTCTTCAGCAAGCTTCGGGGTCTTCATTGACGGCAGTCTGGACTTGTGCTGGGCACTGCCATGGCTCGCAGCACATTGCTCAATCAATGCCCATGTCCTCGCGTCCTGTCCTTGCTGCCACAGTCGGTGCGCTCCACCCTTGACAGCATCTTCGGAGGCCCCGCCTGCGCCACCGCCACTGCCTAAGAGGCTCGAGCACCCGCATCGCGCGATTCGCGCACACTTTGCGTTCATGGGCAATCATCTTGACGACAAGCCAGCCACTTGCACATGATCATCAGCAGCTGCGAGGCATTACACAGCGGCGGCGTGGCAACTTTGGCCCGGCTGTCTGAGCGTTGCAGCTGGTCCTTTGGCCGTCTGCAGTCTCTGCAAGCGCGCCCCCTCTTGTCGCAGCATCCGACACCCCCCCACAGCCGCCAGAGCTTCTCTGGGGGCAGGGGCTGCCGTAGTCGTGCACCCAGGTCTGGGCGCTGTGCCTAAGCCGCCTTCAGACATTGAAGTTGAAGTTGAAGTAGTAATCGTCACTGTTCTGCGTCCTCGTGCAGTGCTGATCGTGGCCCAGATTGCCGCAGTCCGAAGCGGTACCGTGAGGTGCTCGGTGTAGTGGTAGCACGCATGCGCCAGTTAGTCGTACAATACGCATCTGTCGCCGTTTTCATTCCTTTATTGGTGTAGGGAGGTATTGAGACCGAAGAGTCTGCGCCGGAGTCGTGTAGTGTTTTGAACACTTACCGCCAGTCAGTACCAAGCATCCTACTGGCTGCACACATCCGGCTGATTGGCGGCGTAAGCTTGGCAGAGGCGTGTGCGAACGCGCTGCGTGCCGTGGTCTGTGCTGAGGTTTGCTGCTATCTTGGGCGTGTGCGCAGAGTGCGGAGGTAAGCGCAGAGTACGGCAGCGCACAAAACTGTGCGGCCCGATCTGCACCTATTGTGGCACCCCTTTGGTCCACTCTGTTTAATTTAAGATCATAATGTATTGCCGAAAAAGCGTTTGACTGATTGCGCGTCGCTGTTGTGCTGCAAGTGCAACACCCTCCGTCAACCACAATACCGTACGTATGCAACGCTGCACGTTGTCGGCATTGTATGAAGCCGCTCCACTTCCCGTCCGAATTGGTGAACTGCCCGTTTCCGGCTCGGTGATGCAGCAAAAACACTGGTGGTGGCTTCCCAGAGTATCTGTCAAGTGAGTATTGCACAGTTGAAGCGGAGCGCGTTGTCGGCTGCTTGTATGTACCAGGCGGCCACGCATCTATTGGGGCCTCCTGTTTCACCACCGTTTTGATCGTCACTGCTGATGCCAGGCCTGTTAGGGCGCTGCTTGCACAATTAATCATCTGCCTCTTTTGAGTGCGCACTGACACTCAATGGATGCATGATCAGCATTCGTGTGTCTGAGCTTGAAACACCTGCATGTTGCATCTCCCATCAATGAGTTTACAGCGCATGATTCGCCTCATACAGTGTTAATGTGGCACTTGACAGTTCTATATGCATAGCAGACGTGTACAAGCATTGCGTGATGCCTCCGCAAATGCAGTCAGCCCAGCAGACAATGCCCCAAACCAGCACCACACACCAGAAACGCAGCTGTTGTGATCAGAGCAGTCCCAGTGCAGTCCACTAGTGTGGGTTGAGGCAAGGCGGCTAGAGCACAGCGCAAGCTTGCCTGTGCTCAAAGAACGAAATTCAGCTTTCAAGGCAATATTGGCATGCTACCTGACTGCATGCTTAAAGTAGAAGTAGATTACGGGTCGACATGAGCACGTGTACAGTACGCTGGCCATGCAAGCACAAGCACAGTCTACATCACCAAGCACTGCATGTTCAGTCAAAGAGCGACCACTTCACACGTAAATGACATTGACACTGTGTGTAGACCACGCACGCACCACTAAATACTTCAAACAACGAGCACAACAAGTGGGGCTGTGCTGCTGAGCTCTGACACACCGCCGTCGCCCGCCCCTCGCACATGCCTGCTTTTTGAACTTCTTGTTGAACTAAGCGACTGCTTCTAGCCGGCTGCGACTATGTAGGCAAGACAGTCGTCACCCGCACACACATTGGCTCATGTGCTAATCCATGACACACTTTCCTCAGCCCTCGGCTCGAACGAGGGCAGCGGCCCTGCGTTCCCCAGACACACGTATCCTGCGCTGAGCGCTGATGCAGCAGGAGGCAGTGCTTGCTGAGGGGCGGCGCGCATCCGCCTCGAATGAAGTTCGGAGCGGAGGGTCCCATGATGTTGAACTTATGCAGCGGCCAACAGTGTACCTCTGGGCACACTGCGGACGGCACCAGCGGCGCTGCAAGCGCGCGCAGACAAGTGCGGCGTAGTCCTCGCGTTTGGCGACGGCGCTGTTCACCACGGGCGATAAGAGCTGAAAGCGTCACCGCCTCTAGAAGGGGCAGTGAGGGGCTTGATTTTTTTACTACTGTGGAGCGGAGGGGCATTGCCTGCTGACTGCACCACCGCACAAAGAAAACCAATACTTCTATGTCGCATCGCAGTGCGCGGGCTCATGCGCGCCTGAGGGGCTGTTGCGCGCGCGGAGATGCGGGAGAAACCTAGACACACCAGCGGAGTTGAAGTAGAATGGGCGGTGGCGGCATGGTGAAGGGATCCTTCAGGGGGGTGCATCGGGAGGGCGTGTCGCGGGGGCGGGGCAAGGCAGCGCACCTGTGGAAACAGGGGGAGACAGCAGCAAATGCGCATGTCAGATGATGGCGATCAGCTGAACCGCGAGCAAAATCTACCTCAACGGGAGAGTGCGTAGCACACGACCGATGTGTCGTTACACATGTCGTTTTGGGTGGGCCTGCGCGTGCCTCACCTGTGTGGCCCATCACAATGTTGCAACTGTGTACAAGGCGATGCGCAGATGGGGCACTCGCTGGCACGCTGAAAATACATGTACACGTTGGAAAATTCATGGCAACATCCTTCTCGCGCTGAGTTTGAATGTCAGACCAGCGATTGTTTGGCGCCTCGCGTTGCTGATGAAGCATCACAGTGCAGCCTTGATGATTTTCAGCGCGTGAAACCACTAGAGTCTGCCGCGTGCATCTCGCAATGCGTGCTGTCGCTGCCAAGGCAAGGTCGTCGCATAGGTGGCTACTTCAACTATTGCTACTTCAACTAGCATAGGTGAAGTAGCACCTGAATTGTGCACAAAATGCAACCCACCACGTCTGGTTGCGCTGTGTTTGAATGACAGACTAGCAAGTGCTTGGCGCCTCGGATCGCAATCGCGCTGCTGATAAAGTATCACAGTGCAGCCTCGATGATTCTCAGTGATTGATGCCACTAGAGTCTGCCGCGTGGATCGCATTGCGTGCTGTCGACGCCACGGCAAGGCGCCTTGGGTGGCTTCTGGACACTGCTACTTCAACTAGCATAGTCGAAGTAGTACCTAAACGATGCACAAAACGCAATCCACCACGTCCACAATGGCAAATCATGTGCTGAGCATTGCTGTACACTGGCACGCAAACTGTACACCGCCATATGGTAACTCGTTTGACATGAAGGTGTTCTTGAACACCGGTCATCCCATCTCAAGAGGCAGGCCGTGCACTGCTGCAAGGTCTGTCGACGCCACTGACGCCTGGGCATCACATGGCTCTCCACGCACGCAACCAGCACTCGCACAGAACTCATCGCGGAGCATGCCGCTGTGGCGCACTTGCTCAGTACAGGCATACTTCACCAGGTGACGCACCAACCTCAATAATTCACGCCCTGGGCGCCAATTAATGTCTACTTTAGTTGCGGCAACTAGTGAAGTACATCCGATGAGCCAACAGGTGACCCACATACTCAATGTCTCTTGCTCGCCCACAGGCTCTCTTGTCCCGCGTGCGTTTTGCAATCAGGAGCATGAGGGACATACATTCCTTGTGCACCTGAAACAATTGTTGAAGTACATCATCAGGTGGTCACCTGCTTGATGTCTCTCGCTCGCCCTGTAGCTACCGCTGCCATATGCGCGGTGCAATCAGGAGCATGAGGGGCATGCATCCCAGTGGCAGGTGCCCCAGCTGTCGTAGCCATCGTAGACGTAGGTCAGTGCGCGCGCGCCGTCTCCAGTCGCGATTGTAACCAGCTCCGCGTTGGTAAGGTAGTCCTGAGGCAGGACAGCAGCAGCAGTGAGAGAACAGGGGTGACTTGCTGCGGCTATAAGGTTAAGGCCCACGTTGATTTAAGCAAGGGCTTCAAGAAAGTGACGGCGATGGGCGAGCAGATATGCATGCGCATGAATGCTGAGCGTTGGCGCTCGGTCACGGCGATGCCTGGGACTGCAATGCATGTACTTGGCAGTACGAGCTGATCACATCCATATTGCGCACGCCTGCTCCTGAATAGCCACAAGCTCAGAGGGCGTCACTACGCATGCCAGTGGGGCATCAACGTGCAGTGCTGCAAGCGCGGCATGCAACTGATGCGCAATCGATGCAAACTGGCGATGCTGCCGCCCCCAACCTACTGTACCAAGCGTGCAAAGAACAACGACATGGCCCCCTGGTTCGCATGTGTGCGCTTGCAGAAGATGCCGCTCAGTGCAAGCGCACATGGCTGATTGATTGAACTTGCCTTAGATGTGCCCATGCCAAGATCCAGAAGGCTAAATGGCTGCTCATCAAACTCCATGCTGCCCCCGCACGTCTCATTGGTCCACGACAGGTCAAAGTTGGAAAAGGATGGGGACAGGGTCAGGGCGTGCATTGCCTGCTCAGCGGCACGTAACAGGGGGCAACGCGAGCGATTGAGGGGGCGGCAGAGGGGCGGCAGCAAGTGTTTAACGGGGGGGGGGGGGGGGGGGGGGGGGGGGAGGGGAAGCAGCGTGGGCTGGCACTTCAAGGTTGACACCAAATGCAGACCAGCCAACCGGCGGGCAACTCGCCAGTACTCGGGACGTCAAATGTGTACAATTCGGCAAGTACTACTAGTACATACTTACTACTTGAAGTACATGCGGACAAGGACGTAGGGGGGATCTTGAGATGCCATTTGGCGGCGGCGGCGTTTGAGTGTGGTTGTCATTGAGACACTTTCACACTGTCACACGACATGTAGATTCCGTACAGCAAGCTTAGATACCATTCATCTGGGCTTTTTGCGCCCTGAGCGAGAATTAATAGAAAGTATATACTTCTACATACCTTGTCATATATCCCATGCAGCACCCAGAAGATGGGGTCAGCGGGGGACGCCCCAGTGCTCATGGCGCCGACGGAGCCGGGGGTACAGCCCAGCTTCATGAGCGCACGCAAGAACGGCCGGTAGGCAGCGTCGCTCAGCAAGTGGCCGTTCTGCGCAAAGCGGAGCTTGCCGTTGCTCGCTGTGACAAAGTCTGCACCGTCGTAGATGGTGGTCATGGCCAACAGCATCTCTTCCATCCATGCGTAGACCTGCCGTGATGATCAATAGAAGGGGAGGGGGGGGATTGTGGGGATTAGGGGGGGGCTTGTTGTGCGGCCAAGGTGACTGCACGAGGAAAGAGCGGAGATGCGCTGTGCTTGTGGTCTCAAACACGGTCGAAAGCAACATAGGCAACTTGGGCTACAGTGTTCAAAGATGCGTTCCCCGATGATGGTAGACAATCACGGCAAGTGGCCAATGTGCATGTATGTATACAATGCGGTGCGCCTCTTCAGAGGCGTCATGGAACAGCTGCAGCTTCTGATGGCAAGTGTCTGAGGAACCACAGGTTGCAGCTCTAAATTATCATGACCAGCTGCAGACGGACCCACAGGAGCGACATGTGCATTGCTGCTGCGTTGAGCATCTTTGTTTAGCTTCGTTTAGGGTAAGGATTAGCTTAGGGTCAGGTTTTGGTTAGAATTAGGGTTAGGGCTAGTGTTGAGCAGACACAGCCACCTATCCACCCACGCCCCCACAGCATCTAGTAAGCCATCCTCAGTTTCGCACTGGCAATACTGTGCTTGCCAAAGGGCGGTGCGGAGGCTGTTGACTGCCTCTTGTGCACACCCACAGTGACAGTGCCTTTGCAAAAAGCACGTGCGCTACCCAGCGCATACTCTTGACGATGTCATAGAGAACTTTAATTTTGATGTTGGTGCACAGCTCGCAGCGCAAGATAGCATGTTGCGGAGAGTAGCAGAGATGCATTCGCATCCTACCCCTCGTAATCAGGGACATGCTGGCGAGCTCAAGCAACGCCTGCAGTGACTTGCAATGCTTCACAAAGAACAAGACGCAGAGAAAACTCTTATCGGCCGGTTTCGGCTAGAACTAATGTTCCTTTGTACGTGGCACGGACCTCCGCACAGGGGCAGCACAGCCGATCCACACAAAATGCCGCAAACAGCGCTTTTGCTGTTGAATGCAGCACAATCTGAATCAACGGCTGGCCATGGCCTCTCCACAAAGCTCACATTGAAACTACACGTCTATCCACTGCATACCCTCGTGCTGTGAGGAAGTGATTGAGGAGCGCTGAGCACAGAGGCAGGTAGGTATAGCAGGGTTCAATGGGGGAAATCATCAAGTTGAAGCGCAAAATGTGAGGTTTCATGCAGATTCTCACCTCGTCGTCAGTGAGGGAGTCGACGTCGAGCGTGCATGTGCATGAGCACTGACTCTTGTCAATGCACCCATCGGTTGACGGGCACTCCGTGTAGGGGGCAAAGTAGTCCGTATTGTGCCACGTGTTGGCGACAATGTACGTCAGCGCGAACGTGACCAGCTCCGTGGACACCTGACACATCGGAAATGAAACGTTTTAGTGCAATGTAGGAAAAATCAAACGAGATGCCGACAGTAGTGGTGAGCGAACTTGGTAAAGGCTTTTGTCAGCCTCTACAACTTAAACCAACATTTCTGCAATTTCTTGCAAAAGCCATTGGGATTTTTTTAATGTTTATCAAAACATTGAAATTTGCACAAAAAGGACTACCAAGACCAATAAAACGGCAGGCGATCGCAGGCACCAGGCAATGGCGTGAGCGTCGCGCGCAGTAAGTGCACATGGGGGCTTGAAGCCAGATGTGGAGTACCTCTTGAAGTACGACAGCCGCACTGTTAGAACAAGTGGTGTCCGAATGGGTCAATGCGAATTGATGATGGTCATACTCATAGGGCCTATGCCATTGTCCGCACTGCTGCTGCAGGGCGCTCACCTCGTACATATGCGAAACCAAAGGCGCGAAACGATCGCTGGCCGCAGAGTAGTGTGCGATAACACCACATGTGCAGGCTTCGAAGCGTACTCGCAGTAGCACGATAGATCAGCTGCTGCAGTGAGCGTAATCGCGGCCCAAGCCTGTGGCACCCTTCTGCGCACCACCAACCACTGCGCAAAGGCGCACAAAACAAAACTGCACCTCAAATACTGCGTGCCACGAGCATACTTTGCAGTACGAATCCAGCGCCTACCCCCCCCCCCTCCCCCCCCCTCACCTCGGGCACCTCCTGGATGAACTGAGCCATGTCGACAGCGCAGTTGTAGCCGCCGCCGAGCCAGCCATGCATGTCCGCGTGTATGTCCGTCTCCATGCACATGCGGAAGTCGGTGAGCGAGTCGTACGACTCAAAGCACGCCGCAAAGTCGCGGCACGTCGCCAGCGCGACGCTGCCCGTGACGCCGCAGAACGTGTGCGTGCGCGAGACAAACGTGGCGTT
This sequence comes from Tribonema minus, assembly GCA_017506865.1. Taxonomy (NCBI): domain Eukaryota; class Xanthophyceae; order Tribonematales; family Tribonemataceae; genus Tribonema; species Tribonema minus. Next base: position 209,685 of record JAFCMP010000069.1, read on the forward strand.
CTGCGCCAGGCATGCGCATAAGCCACAATGAATGAGGGACAGCAGCGATCAGCAAGTCAGATAGAGGCAGTGCTCAGAGCGATTCCACGTGCAAAATGCGCGGCAAGGGCGTTCTGCACGGGGACGGGGCGGTGTGGTGGTGAGGAGCAGCAACACTCAGTGCACTTGCGCAAAGTTGTTGCGGTGTGACGCGGCAGCGCTCAACGCACGCGCGCAGTCGTGGCAAGTGCCGCTGTGGAATGTGTTCACCTGCGACGTCATGGGACATTCCGCACGTGTGAGGAGGAATGCTGGCTACAACTGCGTACGCAGCAGGGAGGGTGTCAACTTTGAAGTTCGCAATGGGAGGAGACAAAGCAGCTTACAAATCGTCAGGCTGTGAATCTGCTACGGTAATAGCAATGGCGGTGTGCCACTGTCATGCTGCCCTCAGGGAGTGTGCATGCACCATTGCTGGTACTTGCACAGGCTATGATGACAACATTGAGAAGCTTCACTCTGATGTGAATACGTTTACTTTCTAGCCTGATGGAGGCGAACCCATGCACTCTGAAATAGTTCAGCACAGCTGGTATGCAGCAAGCTATCACAGTTGAGGGTGAGGGGCCAGATGCTTCAGTGATATAGAATGGTATAGACTACTCGCTTGGTGATAAGCACGCCATGTTTCGATTAACCTCATGTTGGAGGTACGGGTACGAGTACACAGTTGTGGCGTTAGTACACTAGCAGTTCATCACAGTACACAGTAAGAGCAGCACGCACCTGCTCATTTGTCGGTGAAGTAATGTAGCCGAAGCCGTTGCGGAGGACGTTGAAGTCGGGTGAAATCTGCAGCAGAGCAGGCAAAGGCCATGCGTGGGCCGGGGATATCAGCGCCTTAAATGCAGGCAACATCAGATACTGCAATCATGAGCTGTCGCACAGTCTGAGTGGGTTCAAAGCACTCCAGAAAAACCTGTTTCACCTCATCACTGCCCATCAGCGGCAGTGGCGATGCTCGCTGGCACAGGTGAGGTACGCGAACGCACGCACTGTGCTTCAAAACATATCTACATATGTATTTGTACTTTGAGTGGACAGCAACTGATGCTGAGCATTCCACGTAGAAAGGAGTGACATGACCTGTATCCTGAATCACGGGGGGCCCATTGCATTTGCACAGTACGGTCAAAGCACTGGGTGAATTCAAACGCTCCTGGAAGCCAACATTAGCATAACAGATACATGTGCTCACCACTCGGTCGCCCGATGGGTCGTATACGTTGCGAATGCCGCGGAAGCGACTGGGTGCCAACTTGAAGTTCTCAGTGGGCAGACCGATGGCGGAGCCGAACATTGTTTCGTCAAATACCTGCAAAGGGAGCGAAATTGCGCACACCATCAGCACTGCGGTGGTCAACTCAGTACAGGACCCAGAGCTAAAATCAAAATAAGTTATGGAGTTATGCCTTGCTTCCAACTAAATACGAAGTAAATGTATTGGAAGAGAAAGCAAACAAAGTGCACAGGAGGGGGGGGGGTGAGGGGCTTGGAAGCCTTCACAGTGAGCACCAGCAGTGTGCATCACGATTTCACGTTGACTGACGCAGGCCGAAGAAAGAAATCAGTACAAGAACGTGCATGAACCTGCCGCAGTGAAGGTTTCGTTACACGGGCATGCAAGCACATGCCTTCATAGATGCGTGCAACATTGGGTAGGCAGGTACACAGTAACAGACGCCACGGACTCCGGTATGTGACAACAGATGCCACTGAGGAAGCGCCAGGCTGCTTCCGACCGACATTGGCCTCGAGTGCAAAACGCTCATCTCACACGAGCAAATTGTGTGGCCTTCCTTGAAGCATTATGGCTGTAGAGCAAGGAGCGAGCTAGTGTAGGCGTGTGTGGCTATGCCTGCATTTTTTTAAAGTGACGCAGTGTAAGCTTTCTGAGTAGGGTACGTAGGTACCATGTGCAACTTCAACACTGTGCAACTTCAGTACTGTACTGAAACATCTCGTGCATACATGACAGGCATACATGACAGTCTTGCTTGAATGACAGGCGCGTCCACAGGCATGTATACTTCATGTTCAAAGAGGAGTACTCCTAAGCATTAGCGCTGGTCTGCACAGAGTATGCAAGCACCTGCCCACATCCTGTAAAGCACCTAACCGGCCACTATGTGCCGCAACAGAGCCAGTTTGACGCTTACAGATTGATGCACTGCCAAGTGCAGAGCCAATGCAGATTGCACGTACTGACAGTGCAAAAAAACTTCAACTTCAATGTCCACGCACCTCGCTCATATACCAGCTGGACCCCAGCTGGTCAGAATCCTTCATGAAGTCCCAGTACGGAAGTGACACTCCCGGATCTATGGACTGCACACACAAAAAAAAAAACGTCCAAAAGACATGATAATGACTTGTCAACATCCCGGATGATGGATGAATGTTGAAAGTGTCCCACTTCAATAGCAACACGGCAACTCTGTAGCTCTGCAAAGCTGCTGCTCCGTAGCAGCTTTTCAACGTGGCAGCAGCGATGCAAAGGCAATGTTGTGCTGTAGTTGCTATGCTGCCATGCACCATGCACCACTGCATGCATGCAAGCGCTTGCATCAGTGCACAGCATCACACAACAATGGAGCAGCCATGATGACCTGAATTGCTGCACAGGTAACCTCGAGAGGCATGGTTGCTGCCTTGCACTATCCTCCGCACAGAAAAGAAGAGACTCATCAGAGCTCAAACGCTTGCTATGCTTGCAGTTCACAGACGTCACCATCTGGTTGAATCCCAAACAATGGACCTCCGCTAAACATTTGCCACGATGTCCATGGGCAATATCGGGCATGCGCTCCACCTGCTGCACACCTGGAACATGTGTGCCCCAAACACAACACAGCCTTGAGCACACAAGAGCAACAGCTGGACACTCTTTGGCCGCACAGCTGCCACCATAAGCCATCAGACTTGCTGGCCCATTCTGAGCACTGACCTGTAGAGATCGCTCCACCATCATGTTGAACGCCCAGTGCGCAGTGATGAACTGCTGCCCACCGTGGTAGCCTGCGCACTCCAAACAGCGGTTCAACATACAACACATGAAGGATCAGCTCTTGAGACGAATCGGCTGAGGTATTGTGGTGTCAACTGCCGCAGAAGCAGCATGTAATCGGCGCGTCAAAGAAGCAGATATATCAGAGAAGTTGGCACAAGCACTTCAACAACTTCCACCTGCTTTTGCATCACCAGAATTCATCCATATATTCATTCATGCATGATTACACAGAACTTGATGTCACTGAGCACGGCGCACAGGCCCTGGCACAACACAAACTGGTCGCCGCATTCGCCATATCAACAAACCAGCGCCGCCATTCATGTGCCCGCATTCATGAATTCATTCTTCCAATCATCATCTCACTCACAGAATTTGATGTCGTCGTGCATGGCGCACAGGCGTTTGTATGACACAAACTGGTCGCCGCATTCGCCCCATCAACAAATCAGCGCCGCAACTCACGTGCATCATTCATGAATTCGTTCATTCAATCATCATTTCACTCACAGAATTTGATGTCGTCGTGCATGGCGCACAGACGTTCGTACGACACAAACTGGTCGCCGTACTTCGCCTGGCCCTCCTCGTCGGAGTTGAAGTACAGGATGGCGAGAGCATCGAGAAAGCGGTCGCGATCAACCTGACGTTACACAACACGGAGAAAGAGAGACGGCACAGCATCTGAGAGTTCCACCTGTTATGGCACTCAGGATGAAAACACTGGTTGATTGACATCAGCAGGCACTGGCGATCAGCTGAGCACGCAGGCAGTGCGTAAGGACAGACAGCTACTGACGGTACTGAGGCAAAACATTGCAGATAATATGGCAAAGATGATGACAATACTACCACCAACACGATCGGAGAATTGAGGGCAGTGCAGATACTGCTCAGCTGCAAACGCAGCGCGAAAGAGAATGATGTGTCATACGGCCCGAAAAGTCTGATGATGCTCAGCGCGCAGATCACCTTCAGTGATTCACGCTCAAGAACGGCTTCAAATGCAGACGATCATGCGAGTGATCACGGACCCTAATGCCTCATGGCCTTCCGATACTTGTACCCTTTCACGTCACACACTGGTGCTGAAGCACACATTTCACCACCTTTACAAAGGCAGATGAGCACTGCCACACCTGAGACAATGCGCGGATCTCTCGTCGGACGTATCGGCACGCGATGGTTGCCGCTAGCGATGCCACCACGGTGGTGGTCCCATCGGTTGCTGTGAGCTGCTCGGTCACAGTCAATGTGTACGAGTGCCCGGGTGCGGTGAGCACCACATCCACATAGGAGCCCACTTGGTCGGAGACTATGGTGTCAGACGCCGCGCCAGACTGCAGTGCGTGTGCAGAGAGGGCAGCAAGAGCTCGTTGAGACAGCGGCAAATATGTACGCAAGACAGTCGAAGCAGTTTACGATGATACTGTTCACACTAACAAAGCATTTGGGTGCAGAGAGCAGAAAGTTTTTAATATTCCTAGTTGAAAAAAAATCTGAGGTACGATGCAATTGCGCAGTGGAGATGGGGGCGAGTTGAGCAGCGCTACGTACTCTGCAGTGACAGCGAGCAGCACACTGCGACGCGCTCATGTGCGCGAGTGTGGAAGCGGAGTGCAGATGTACGCACGCGGCGCAGCACACACCAGACGCTAGTCGCGTGAGTTGCAAAGGGGGTATGTATCTGCGCACATACGGAGCGTTGTAGAGGCATGAGTTTAAGCGGTAAGCGAGGCTATCAAGTCTGGTGAAGAAGGCAATAGGGGGGCTCGATACCCCCAGTGACATCTGCAAAGCCCCTGTTGCATCGAGAGCTTGAGCTCCTGTTGCAGTGCGTGGGGCCCTGAGCGCGCGGCTGACCAAATGAGATATGTGCTGACTGGGTGCTTACTGTCATAGGGTCAGGGTTAGGTCATGCTGAGCGCCTGCAGCTGACTGAGTGCTTACTGTCATACGTTTAGGGTTAGGTCATTCCCTAGCCCTAACCCCAACCCTAACCCTATCCCTACATCTAACCTCACGGCCCTCTGCATCGCGGGCCTACAATTTGTAACGAAGTGTCAGCTTCTAACAGCGGCTCATGCGCAAGTGTGTGCAACTGATCATGATCATCAGCACCTGTGGTGTGCGCACGTCTGTTATCAACCCAAGAGTACTGCGCACACGGTCCTACAACGATTGATCACGCACGTTGCCTACACAGTCAATCGAGGTCCATTTGCATTGGCATCCACATGGCCTCCTCACACAGCAGCTAGGCTCAAAACTCAACGTCGCGCAGAGCGTGCATCACCTCTGGACCGGTTTCACAGTCATGAATCACCCGGCCAAGCAAAGTCATGAACATGAGTCTTTTGCACCGCATTCGCAGCCATGAATCACCCGGCCAAGCAGTTTCAAGATCATGAGTTGCGCCGCTTTCAAAGTCGTGAATCACCCGGCCAAGCAAATCCATGATCATGACTCTTTTGCGCCGCATTCACAGTCATGAATCACCCGGGCCAAGCAAAGTGACACTTCAAGAAGTACTTGGAGTATAGTCACAAACCTCATCCAGCAGCGTCAAGCTCCACACATACGCAGTCCTCCCCTGCGCCGCACTCCCCCCCTCGGCCCTGCCCCCCCCGCCCGCCTGTCCGGCCTTCCTGGCAACGCGCACCGCCGCCCCTGCCGCAGCGTCGCCGCCGAGCGCATTGGACGCAGCAGCGCGTGTCTGCAGAAGAGATACGACCTCCAGGCGCGTTGTGCAGAACGGCTGCGCCAGCATGTCAAAGCCGTAAAGCGCCCTGGACTTGGCCGAGAACTCGCCGTAGTCGTCCGAGGCGCGCACGTACCACGCGCCGGTCGACGACAGGGTCGGCGAGACAGCGCGCGCGGCGCCGCGCTGCAATGCTGCTGATGCCGCAGAATCTGCTTCTTGTCTCCGCGCTTGCGCTGCTGCTGCTGGCGCTGTCGGTGATTGTGGCTGGTCCGCAGTTGACTTGCGATGTAGGTTGTCTGCTTTTGGTGTGCGCAGCTTTCCGCCCGCTGCCGCCGCCGGCGCTGCCGCTGCTGGCGCTGCTGCTGCTGCTGCCGCTGCTGCCGCCGCTGGCGCTGCTGCTGCCGCCGCTGCCGCTGCTGCTGCCGCGGGCGCTACTACAGCTGGTGGCGGTGTTACGCCGTCGCCTGAGCTCTGCTGCAATGCTGCAGTGGCTGGTGTGAGGGCCGGTAAACTGAGCACTGCTGCTGAGAGCGCAGTGGTGCTGGCTACGGCGGACGGTGCTGCAGAAACAGATGTAGCCCGCAAGGCGGAGACATTGACGGCCGCCACCACGAGGGCCACGGCTAGTCCCCCTGCGCATAGTACTCGGAGTCCAGGCCTGCGAATGGACATGAGAAAGCGTCAGTGCTGCGCGCTCAGTCTGTTGTCAATACTACACAATTAGTCTTTTAAGAGTAAAGATTCGGAACCACTACTCATGAAAGCAGGGGAGTACTGGTGCCTCAGAGCTCGAGGAGGTGGGTGGTGGATGACTGCTTCTTGTGTAGAGATGCAAGTGACTCATCACTACCACGCAAGTTGCCTGGAGTTGCTCAAGGCAATTGATGATCATCGCGCAGAGGTCACGTCAAGAAGTGGATACTTTTTGGAATATTGACTGTAGCTGCTCTCCATTCGCTGTCAAAGCAGGCTTATGCCTTGATCATAGCAGCCTTAAATGTGCAAAGTGCTTGGTAATTGGCCACTGTGTGCATCGTCAGCGCGAGACCAGTTCCAAGGCCGCCAACATATACCTCCGCTGCACGTGATCCATGGCTGCAGCACGGGCTTTGCATGTGGTGTAGAGACCTATCGCGCCAAAGCGACACGATCATGACGACTTCGTCTATAGCTCTGCAGCTTTACAGGAAATACAATTATTGAGCTTTCGTGCGCTGAAAATCATCGGTCCTGCTCGATGCTTGTACGCCACTCTGCTGTTGCCAAGATCTCAAGGATGTGACCTGACGCATACTGGATATGCCGAGCTGGAAGCCATCGTGAGCGTCATTGTAAGGCGAAAAGCCGCGGAACTGCAGCCAGGGTAGAGTGTTGCAGGACCAAAACACCACACCGTGACACACATCACCTCGTGCACCCGTTGTCGCCAGTAGCTGAAACGTTGAGGCTGCCGCTACCAGAAGGTGCCTCTCCTGTCGTCTCTCCTCCTGCTATGGATCCATATCCGCCTCTCCTCCATCGTCCAGCAGCGCGCCTGTCAGCCATCGTCGGGCCAGGTCACGAGCTCCAGTTACACACTCAACTGTTGAAGTTGTCTTCAAAAAATCTTCAACAGTGGCCGCTGAGTCTACCACAGCGCGCTGCCTGGAGAACATCAAGCAGCGCGGAAGGCGTTTGTCACCACGACGGCCAGTTCGCAGGGAAGATCAGGTGAAGCCCACAGCTGCGTGTCCACACTGTAAATCACGAAATCTCGCAAGATCATGCACTCCTAAGTACAGCAGCATTAGCGTCACGGACTGAAGTACTGCTTATTCGTTTGAGAAGCCAGTGCAGCGCCATTACTATATTGACGCATTGGATGTGACATTATGTGCAGCCGGCGAACAATCCCTGCTGCCGACCTCCCCGTCGCTGCTGTACATGTCGCTCTACTTATCGGCCACGCTCAGTGTGAATTACTGGTTGTGCCAAAAATTTCACGTTCGCATCTGCCAGTTGGTCATTAACTCAATTGAACAGTGAGCGCTGCCTCCCCATTTGCCAGGTCACTTTATTTCTTGCCTCCGGGACTGGCACCTGAGGAGTCTGTGAAGACAGTGCTACAGGACGATAGGCGATAGCGGAGCTGCGGAGCCAAGGCAGCAGGGACAGGAGGCCCCTGCTCAACGGGCTGTTGAACCTCAGGTGTGCAGCTCATGCCTGCAGTTCTTGTCGTCAGTATAGTCAACAGGCACCTTAGTCGCCTATGTAGTCTGTGACGCCAGCATGCATGATGTTTGTTGTGCGGGTGAAACAGGATCTCGTGAGCTGCACAGTGCATCGCGCTGCATCCACGGCTTTCAAAGCAGTGCTTTACAAACTCAGATATTATCATTCACCAAAACTTTGTACCAACAAGATGCCAGAGCACAGGGCATGTATCAGCTGCACGCTAGTGTTCGGGACTGCAACGTCGGCAGCCTACCTGTCCCTTGTTAGGCGTACCTGTAAGGGAGTTGCGCATTCTTTCAATTTTGCTTGTCCAAGAAGTGAAAGCTTGTGATGCCTTCCAGCACGTTGCATACGGCTACGTTCAAAAAACGCCTGTTTATGAAGTGACAGGCTCGCAATGCCGTCAGTTTGGAACAAGTCCTCACAGCTGCACCACACCTTGTCCTTTTGCAGATTGTCACCATTTACTCAGTCATTGGGGCCAAGGCTGCCATAGGCACACAGCACAGGTAATGCGGGGGAGGATGCGTCGCGCTGTACTGCTGGCAGCTGCAGCTGCTGCCGTGAGCTCAATCCATGCGCTGCAGCTCGATGTACAGCCAGGTGATACCAGGTGAGCCTGCAAATGAGTTGTTATGTGTCTCCACCAGTGTGCTTGACGCAGGCGTGCAATCACACGACAGTGTGCTGGCATGCCAGGTGTGATGCGCACAGATGCAGGCAGCAAGCGTCACCCAGGTTGTCTACTTGAAGTGTGGTGTACTTGAAGTTTGGTGCAGGAGCGTAGCGTCACCCAGTATGATGCCGTGCATCAGCTGTGCGCGCTGCTAATCCAAGACTCCTGTTGTTGACGGTACTACTGCCGTGATTGGGCGCAGGGGCATGGCAATGGTTCACCACCGCCAACATGCACTCTGACACGACAGCATTGATTTCATCCCTGTTGGTGTTTGTGGGCATCATATTGTGTTCTATCTGGCCAATGTGGTGACATGCTTGTTTGTGTGAGTTTGTTGGGTCGGTGTTATAACTTGCACGTCCCGCATGTCGCCACCGCGCAGATGCCTGGGCGAAGAACTGGGCGAGGACACACCAGCCAAGTTTGTCTTCAAGCAGGCACCACGTAACAACAAGCCGCTTGACTTCAACAGCAAGGGGGTCTATGTCATGGTCACCGACCCCTCGGGAAAATCCATCTTCAAGCAGATGCTGCGTGTAAGTGTCATACAATACAACCAACCAGCTCAGCCGAGAAGCTCTTGAAATGGATTTTTTCGTCGGCGCAGCCTGTGCAACAACAGTTTCAAATGTTTAAGTGAGCAGGATCCCATCAACAGCTCAACACACTGTGGCTTACTTGCTAGATGCATGCCTTGATTACGATGCAACATACTTCATAGCATCACAGCTGATATATTATTGTCGACCCTTGATGTCCCGAAGTCGTGTTGCATATGACGTGTTCTCCATATGCAAGGTTGAACAGGGGCGGGTCACAATATAGGAGCGGATCGGTCGCCAGCCACATCGCTCTTATATTGTGACCGCTCCTACATTCGTCCTGAGGCTCAAGTAGGGCTAGGGCAAACCCTAGCTAAACCTAGCCCTATACGTAGGGCTTGAAGTAATTGACAGGGGTTAGTGTGCCAACGTACGAAGTTGGCTTTGAATGAAAGCCAGAAAGCAATAGCACAGCACTGCGGCTGCGGCACTGTGCGCTACTTCTATATCGCTGTGATACGCTCGCGCGTTGTTCAATACTTTTATCACAGCAAAACCACCGTGCATGCATCGATCGCGAAGCGGCTAGTGGTATGTGGACATGATATTAGAGAGGTCAGCTGCGAGTACTACGGTAGCACCAAATTGCTATTATATCGATCAGCTCCGTGTCCAGCCGTCAGAATGCTTACATAGGTCATGAGCTCTCTTTTATCGTGACCCACTCCCCCTGTACTTGTGTTTGACCTTTCACACATATCATGCCACATTCCGAAGTGTTCCGCCACAAAATAGCAACATCTGCCTGCTAACGCAATAGCCATTTGTGCACGCGCCTCTGTTGCGAAAGAATATGGTGAATCGTGTGTCGACAATGATACATTTGTCGCCGCCTGCAACTGCCCCCAACAGGGCGAACAAGATGTTGAGTTCCAGTACACCAGCGAAGGCCCGGGGCTGTACCACATCTGCTTCAGCTCGTCGGCGCACAGCATTCAGCGCGTCGATCTCAGCGTCGGCCGACACTACGACTCAGAGTCGTTTGTCAAGTCCATAAAGGAGGAGGCGCTGCAACCGCTGGAGCTCCTGCTGAGCAGAGCGGAGGATGCCGCAAGGGTGAGCTGACGTGCCAGGGGGTACAAGCTGACGCGGTAGGGGTATGATCATTTCATCTGACAGTGTGCCAGGTCGATGGTGATAGTTGTACAGCACAGAATGTGGTGCTGCAGGTTCAAAGTTCCAGTTGTGTCTCCAACAGGCATTTAACCAGTTGCCTGGAGAACAATGTTCAAACCCTGCAGCCCAAATAACATAGAGGTTAAACAGATGAAGATGCTTGTTGCGCTCATATCCCGTTGCGGAGGTATACAGGGCAGTCAGCGTCTGTATCGTCTCAGCTTCATGGCGGAGAAAAGTCACTAGTACTGTTGGCTGGGTGGTCAAACCTCCTTGTTGTACAACAGCGCAGTGTCCTCGTGTATGCGCTTGCACTTTCGTCGATGGGTGTGGATGCTACATCCTCAATTACAACTTCAACACTCTTAGCAGCACACATGTTGTGCCAGCGGCAGACGACCATTGAAGCTTGCAAGGCAACTGGCACTGCCAGTGACACCAGATAGGGCTAACTTCTCTGCACAGAAATCAAGCGCCATGTAGTGCATTGACGCCCATTACTGCAGTGCAACCTCCAATTTGCTGTCGATTTACCATGACACGACATGATAATCGCAACTGAATGGTGCTCTGGCTCCGACAACCATGGAACCCCCCCAAGCACATGCATCATACCTCGCAGAGCGGCTGGCCTCTGGTCCATATATAACCTCTAAATGCTTCATTTACGAGCACATACAAAGCGCCCACCGTGATCTGCTGCGGACACTGCCACTTGTGCGTTATAACTGTTGCAGGCCATCAACGCAGAGATGGATCTCAGCATACAGCGCGAATCGGAGCTCAAGTACACGAGCGTGAACATGGAGTGGCGCATCAACGCGTTTGCGCTGTTCAGCATCGTGGTGCTGCTGGGTCTGAGCGCCTGGCAAATAGTGTTCCTGAAAAAGTTCTTCAGATCTAAGAAGCTTCTGTAGCTGAAACAGCTTGGGCACTGTTGGAGGCCGCATGCCACTGGACAAACATACAGCTCTGAGCGAATGACATTAGTTGTGCCGGATGTGTAGGAACTGTCATCCCCCATGCTGCTGAGTGCAATGGCACCTATACTGCAGTGGTTTTTCTGCGGGGTGTCAGCGGCAACTGCTGTGGCGCATTTGACGCTTGCAGCTTGCGCACGTGTGAGCTGCAACCAATGCATATTGTAATGTCTGTTGAGTGCAACTCGAGCTTCATGTGCATTCTTGTTTGTGTAGCTGCGTCTCATCACGGCGATGTGTCCACTGCCGAGCAGGACATGCAACCCGAGATTCAGGTGCATCTTGGTTGGTCACGGGGCGTCCTGCCAAGAGTATTCCACGGCCTTGAAAACCATGCAGTACACCCAATGAATTCTGGTGCACTCAGTCACGGGCGCCTAGCCTCCATTGATATTTATGATGGCTTGAAGTGTGCGGCCGTTTGAGCTGACCCTGCCGTAATGATGACAATTACTGTGCATCATGATGCCCTCTGCGCTGATGACGCATGCTACCTAATGGTCGCAGCAGAATGGCCACATTTTGTCAAGAATCTGCTTTCAAATGCTTGCTTTGCATTTTTTTGAATTATTTCGACAAGTGTCAAAACAGCCAGGTGCTGAGAGTCAACTTCGCCAAACTGCTCCATCTGGTCACAGGTCTAGCCTCATAGAGTCTACAGGAGTGGCGCTTCACACGTCTACGCTGCCATGATGTGACAGATCAAGCAGTTTTGGATGCAGCTTAGCCGCATGAACAGCACAAGCGAAACTAGCTTACTAGCTTACTGGTGTACTTCAAGTACAGTACTTGCAAGGAGGTGGCAACGCATTCACTTGTACTCAGGCATCATTTGATTCAACCAAAACATCAAATATGACTTCAACTTTCAAATAAAAAAACATGAAGTGTTGGATGTGTGAGTTGTCAACGTTGTCCTTCTCAAGACCCGGTAGCGAGCAGCCCCATCCAACGCAGCGGGCACACGTTATGGGCGCGCGCACAAGTACACTACGAGAGGAGGCAAGGCCGCTGCAGAAATCCGATTCCTCCACGGATAATCATGAGGCAACAGCGGCTGAGGATTTGCCAGCTCGACGCTGCGAACTTGGCGCCAATGCGCAGTGTGAGGTTTGTCTATGCCAGCAGCACTCTTCGGTGCAGCAGCAATCGCTGGTGCAGCAGCAAGGGGCTATCGTGATGCAGTCGGCGGATCCCTTGCAGGCGCCGGACGACCGCAAGCAGCAGGAACAACAGCGTACTACGATCCAGCAAGTTCAAGATGATCACCGTGATGTAATTCTAGATCTGCAACGCGAGAACGCACGGCAACAAGCCATAAATGCGGAGCAGCAGGCGAGATTGCCAGAGCTGGAGGAGCAGAACAGGCAGCAGAGGGTCCTGATTGAAAATCAACGGCGTGCGTTGCAGGCGGAGCAGCGGCAGCGGTGGTGGCAGAATATTGTTACAGACGATCGGCACAACCGTGACACCATGCAGCAGCAGGCCGCGATGACTGCGATGGAAGCTGAACTGCCACAAGGCGACGGAGCTCGAACAGGCCACGGATCGAAGGCCAGCGCGCAGCTGGCGGCGGGAACACTTGCGGGGGGCATGGCGGGCTACAGCCAATCTTCACTGGTATCGTTGGCGGAGGAACAGCGCCCACAACCGTCAACAGAGCCTGCCGCCGGTGGCGATAACGGCAACGTGCAAGCACGGGCTGTCGACGGAGGCGCGGGGGCCAAGGAGGCGTTGACTGTGCATGATGCTGGCGGATGCAGTGACCGCACAGGCGATGACTGTAGCATTCATTCGCTAGCTGTCGACGCCGATGGTGACACAGAAAGCGGAGCGCTGCTTGTAGACAGCGGCGGCGAACACGAGGCCGACAACGACGCCGGCGACGCCTGCAACGACTGCAACGACTGCTTGGGTTCCATCAACACCACCTACAATTGCGGCAACTCTGGCGAGCATGTCGAAAGCGCAAGCGGCAAGATGTTAGGCGGTCGATGTCAGCAGCGACGCAAGCAGCGATGCCTGGGACTCCAACGGCGACAGCGATTGCCGAGGACCGGCACGGATGTGCGCACGCATTGCCAGTCGCGCACTTAGCGTCCCTCGACGACATGCGGCAGCGGCGTCTGGTGCGGCGAAATCGCAGCCTTCCAGCGTTGGAGATGCAGCTGGTGGAGCTAGGGCAAGCAGCAACGGGAGATCCAAGCGCCCGCATACGAAACAGCAGCGCAGATTATGCCAGCACGGCAGACAACGTTACACCTGCAAGGAGTGTGGCGGTGCAGGGATATGCAAACACGGCAGGCTACATCGCTTCTGCAAGGAGTGTGGAGGTGCGGAGATATGTGAGCACGGCAGGCGTCGCCGTATGTGCAAGGAATGTGGTGGTGCGGGGATATGCGAGCATGGCAAAAGCCGCAGCCGCTGCAGAGACTGCGGTGGGTCGGGCATACTTAAACACGGCAGGCTACGTCGCTTCTGCAAGGAGTGTGGAGGAGCGGAGATATGCGAGCACGGCAGGCGACGCAGCCGCTGCAAGGACTGCGGAGGCACGGGGTTTTGCGAGCATGGCAGGGAGCAGAGCTTGTGCAAGGACTGCGGCGGGTCGGGCATATGCGAGCACAAGCGGCGTCGCTACCACTGCAGGGAGTGCGGCGGCTTGGGCATATGTCAGCATGGCAGGCGGCGTACTCGCTGCAAGGACTGCAAACAGCATGATGATACATGAGGGCATGTCAGCATCATGGCTCAATCTTCAAATCGTCATCTGGAGTTTGCCACAATGGATCATTTCTTCAAATATCTTGGGTGCTGCCGCTGATTTTTGTTTTATTTCTTGTCTGTCATCGCCATTGCCTGTGTTCGCCCTGCATGCCGTGCTTGCTTTGCTGCATGTGCCCCTGCCACAGTTGTTGGAGTTGCTTTGTCTGCGTGTGCACACCACCACCATGCCTGCCCCTGCGAAGCTGTGGGTTGAGCACGCCTTCATTGGTGTGAAGGTGCCTGTTGTGCGCCAGCCTGAGTGATGAGGACAAGATGGGCGATGTAGCTGATGGTGCATGCGTTACTTGCCGATGTGTGACATCAATGCATCGATGCGCGCGATGCACATGTGTTCGTATAAAAGCCCCACCAATGTGCAGGGCCTTGGTGCCATTGTCAAGCAAATGGCATGCCTGCAGCCATGGCACCAGATAACTGTTGCTGCGCAACTGTGCTGCCGCTGGTAGCCCTACAGCCATCATATGTAGCTGCGTGCATGAGCTGGCTTTTCTCCATCCGCAAAAGTTTTAGACTTTGCGGCTCTATGTACCGCACTGTTCACGGTGCTTTGAAAACACGCTGGGGCAGATGTTAACATGATCAACATCAATGATGCAGCAGCTGGTCAAATTGCAATTGCTAATTACATAAGGGCTCGAAGGTCTGGTGTTACGCTTTCAACTGGCTGTTCTACATAACAATGCCCATATCCTTCCACATACTGTTGATTGACATCGCTGTTTGCAACACTGGCATCACATAGCCTGCTGTTCAGCAACACTGCAGAACTTGCTGCTGATGGCCTCAACTAGAGCGTTGTTCGCATGGTGGTGGGTGACGGATACAGGGGTGTCACGAAGGCCCTGCAGCATGATCGTGGGGCTGCAGGTCACGCTTTACCAGGCAATCAAGCCTGTACTTAGACACCATGCGCGATGAAGTGCAACTTGAAATCACGTGAGGTGCTTGACACAAAGGAGGAAGGAGGGTTAGGCTACCCCCACCTAACCTTTTAAAACTCCAAGGCCTTGGCAGAAGTGCGCGTTGTCCGACAAATTTGAATGCTTTGTGACACAGATGAGGGAGGGAGCTCGGCGCCCCGAAGACACGCTGACAGCTGCAGTATGAGGCTCTCAAGTGTTGCAACTGCCACTTGCACTTTACACGAATGGAGCGTTCCTTCTTAAACTGCATGCGTGCTACTGTTGTGAAAGAAAGAGGTGCCAAATGCGGTATACAAGCATCGCCTGTAGTACCTGCATCGTGCTATTGCATTCCTGCACCACAGAAGCTCTCGTATCACTACCCTGTTCCAGAGTTTCGACGGTGCGCTCTGCGAAAACAGCATCTAGGAAAGGCGCACCCACTGCAGATACCACAGACCTGCGCGATCTACAGCTGGGAAGCAGACTCAGAGGCGAGGTTGTCACTGTATATGAGGGCAAGACTGGTGCGAAAGCGTGGGTCAGCGTGCCTGTGACTCGAACAGGGAGGGGTGGGGCGCAGGTGCCAGTTAGGGCCATGGTTAGGCTCCCGACACAGAAGGTGAGCTGCTTTTGCTATTAGGCTTGTCTCATCTTTTGCCGTCCCTGACGCGCATTCCGTTGCCTGGTGACATGGATTGCACGAGCAAAAGAAAGCGGAAAACTACAACGCAGCCCTTTTCATGAACTGAGTTCACGGTGTCATGCAAGAAGATTTTCATTATCCATAGAACGCTTACAGTGACACACACACACACACTCCCTTGGTATCTCATACCCGTGTCATATACCTCGCAGGTGCCCCTTTCTGGTGAGAATCCACCGTCTCACAATGCATGCCTCACAAACACGCGGCGTTTGCAATGCGCGCTTGTTTGTACTCCATGCTATCCTAGGAGCAAGGGCGAGTTCGCGAGGGCGTTGTCGTGACATGCTACGTCAAAAATGTACAGGCGGCCAATGGCAGGTTAGTTTGTGCGCATTTATGTATGCAAATGTGTGCTGGTGCGAGTGGCACCACCAAGAAGCACAGAGGTTGCAGTGTGAAGACGTGAAATGCAGCATCCTGTCTTGTGTCGGTTGCTCACCGCCCACCAGCTCTTGCCATTGGTGGTGATCCTGTCAGCTGCTCCGCAATGATGTACTCCAAAGAAGAAATCAAACGCAAAACTGTTTCCACAACATTGTGCATATTTGTCGCACACGGCTCACAAGTGTTGCATGATCAAGATGTCTGAGGCGCCAGTGCTGCCACTCAAGTGCGGCAGTGCTGCAGGTTTGAACTCTTAAGCATCAATCCTATCCTTTTGGTTCTCTCGCAGGTTAGAGGCTAGTTTGCGACGGCCAGAGGAAGAGGAGGCCCAGAAAGCCTTGCATGTGCCGCAGGGGCCGTTGATCATGCTGCACACGCTGGAAACGGGACAGAAACTCTCGGGCACAGTCGTTGGCATGCTGCCACACGCGGCGTTTGTGAGCTGCGGGGTGGGCAGGGAAATTGCGGCAGAGGATGCAGAGCAGTCACAGGCACCGGGTGCCAAAGTGAAGGTGGTGAATGGCTACCTGCGGCAAGCGGTGAGTCAGTGCTCAGCCTAACCCTAACCGTAACACCATAAAATTGCGGCTTCTGGAGACACACTTGGGTGTGGTAGCATGCTAGCATTTCATGTGCAGCAGCATCAGGTGCAGATGTGCTTTGAACGCCAGCACTGGTGTACGAGCCCTTGCTGTAGAGGTTTCGCACTCTGTTGCTTTTTTTGAGGTGTCCACATGTTCATGCGTGAATACCTCTGAATTGCTACAACTACTTGCGAAAATGCATGCATCAACGCATACATCCGTCCATAACATACATGCGTGTGCAAATGGTGACAACAACACCATGTACACACATGCAGGCTTGTTGCTGTGCGACATGACCTACATGCAGGGACAACGACGGACAAACATGATTGTAAAGAACAGCGCGCAAAACCACTCATACATCCAGACATGCCCCTACACAAGGGCTCTTGTCGGCTAGTTGTGCGCTTGATCTGGTTCAGGCCCATGCACTGCGAGCCACTACTTGCCTTTTGAGTGCAGAGTGACACCGAAGTGCTGCCACTGCTCTACTTGAGGCACGCGTCAGCCACCAGCATACAAGATCTTATACCCTTCAAAGCCCACCCCCCTTGACCATTTCCCTTGCTGCTGCTCTCCACACCACAAATATCTGCGCGACAGCTCATACGTACATCTACACATACCATGCCGCCGTGTCTCATGCCCTCCGCTGCGACCGCAAGTGCAGGACCTGGTTGAGGGGGTGGCCCTGGAAACGCAGCTCGTAAAGCAGGCCGGCACGCAGCGCGTCATTCGCGTGGGCCAAGAAGTGGAGGCGTATGTCAAGAAGGCCTGGCCGAGTGAGGGCAGGTTCTGCCTGACACTGGACCCTTGTGTGACGCCGGAGAGTGTCGCGGCCAGGGCGCGGGAGGCGCAGAAGGTGGGTGTGGGTATGTACATGTATGGGTTTAATGTATGATGGGTATGTATGGGTATAGTGTGAGGTGGGTAGGTATGCTCTAGCGCGGGAGGCGCAGAAGGTGGGTGTGGGTTTGTATATGTATGGGTTCTGATGTATAAGGTGGTATGTATGGGGGTGTAATGTAAGGTGCGTAGGTATACTCTAGCGCGGGAGGCGCAGAAGGTGGGTTCCGGTATGTATATATGTATGGGTTTAATGTATGGGGTGGGTATGTTGGGGTATGTAATGTAAGGTGGGTGGGTATAATCTGTGCCGCATGCCATGCGTGGTGCTTGTCCTATGTGGCTCCAACGCGCACATCTGCTGACAGTATCATCTACTAGCTTATGGTGAAACAGGCTGCAGACCAGTATGCCACTGGCAGGGTGCAACTTTGGTGGATGAAGGTGAAGTTCAAAAGTAAGGTTGGCAGCACACAGTAGACGCAATCTGGGCACGGTGAGCTGCCTTGATGCCTGAAAGCGTGTAAACGCGTATCGCGTATGGCTCTGCTGCTGAGCACTGGGCTTTCAAGGTTCACCGCCTGCCAGCCTGCTACATCAGTTGCGTCACCTCTTACGCTTTGGTGCTCAGTGTCAGCATGTCTTCATTTATCAACAGAAATCATAAAGTGTGTTAAGTGAGGCTTTATTTTACAAGGGCGTGATCTCACAGCATTCATTTTCAGCGAAGCATGCTTGTGGCCTGCTTTTAGAAAATGGTTTCTGAAATGCGACAGTGGAGGCCACACTGCTGTGTTATTCTGCACAAACCCGGTTTTCAGGCCAATTGCCTGCTCTTAAGCAGGCACGTAACGAAGAACAGCCAATACACAAAAGAGCGTTTCCTATGGTACTGTAATTTGGCAGCAGCACTGTTGAGTTTATCTGCACATCGTCTGTCCTTGTGGCCAACTTGCTCTGTTCATCAGGCACGGCAACGATACAAGCAGAGCCGGGCTGCACCAGGGGATCTGGAACCCGGCAAGGAGCGCCAGGGAACAGTCACCAGGGTATATCCATACGGGCTCATGCTGGAAATTGGTGCCAAGCGCCCCGCATTGCTGCATGTGTCTAAGGTGAGGATAACATGTCACAGTGCTCAGTTTCAGCGGCATTGAGCCTCAATGCTGCGGCGTGGTGGCACCTTGACACCAAATTACTGAGCACACCACTAACGTTTGGGGGGGGTTATGCAGTAGCCTCGTTGCGCTCGGAGCAACTTGCGCAACTGCAGTGGTTGTGGCAGTGGAGCGGCAACAATGAGGAAAAGGTGAAACACTGTCGCACCGTACGAAAGATGTTAGAGTCAGGGTAGGGCTTAGGGCTAGGTGCACTTGCACTTGCGCTCGGAGCAACTTGAGCATTCGCTGTAGTCATGGCGGTTGAGCGGCAACAGTGAGAAGAAGGCGAAACACTGTCGGAGCGTACGGAGATGGCAAGGCTAGGTTTAGGGTATAGGTTAGGGTTAGGTGCTATCATGCGCTTACATGGAAGTGGGTGCTGTCGAATTGTGACGCAAAAGTGCCGCAGGGGTTCTGTCAACTGTCTTGAATGTTCTATCTCTGTGTGGTGGTGTTTTCACGGAATAGGAGGACAGTTGAACATTCACTGTCTTAGATGACCCTGTAAGCGTTCTTCGGTGTTGTTGACCTATTGCTCGATGCCCCTGACTTTCAAACTGTACTTAAGTCGAACCTGCCTGGTTTGACTGCTTACTATATATGCGTGCGCCCTCATTTCTAGTCAGCAGTGTTTGCACTCACGGCTTTTTCTCAATTTGGGTGTAGGTATAGGAATGTACAGAATACATAGGTACCTGCATGCTGATTTTGTCCTCCCCTACAATATGCAGATTGCGGAAGCGACGGGCACAAAGCTCAAGCTGGGGGACGACAATGACTTTGCAGCCGTGGGTGACAAGTTTGTGGTCACCATCATCAGCAACACGGACGGGCGGTGAGACACTACATGATGCATTTTGTAGCTGGTGACTTTGACGCTACTTTCAACAGATGCAATGTGTAGCTGGTGACTTTGACGCTACTTTCAACAGATGCTCATGGGTCCCAGTTGTGCTTGTGTGGCCCGCTGCTGTGTCCCCTTTTGCCCCCTAGTGATGCGTGTCCACAGAGCTAGACCAGTATTGGCAAGGAGAGTGCTGACGCTGTTGCTGATGAAGTATATGTGCTGCAACGTTTCCTACTTGGCGCAATGCAGCATGAACTGAACACATGATGCCTCATGGATTGCACCATCTGCGTGTGACATGAGCCATTTTCTCTGTTGAGGTCACATTTCCTGTATGTAGTTAGGGTTAGGGCAACTACGGTTATGCAACAACCATATGTGGCGGGCATGATCGTGTTCATAATAATGATTCCTGATTGCGCATTGCGCCGGTGCTCATCGCTTTGGAGTGGGCGGTTTGTTTCTGACTGTTTCGCTTCGTGTGCCTTCTCATAAGGAAGACGAACAACTCATGCAGTCGTACTTCAAGTATGTATGAGAAAGTCAATGACCTGTTTCAATTTGTGTAATGGCAGTGCAAGTGGCTGACCAGCACCATTTCATCCTGATGCTTGAGGTGAACCTCACTGCCATGTGCCAGTTTGCATTGTAGATTTGGGGTCCTGAAGCTGTGTTCCCAAGCTATGTGTTCTTTTAGAGCATGTTGGTAGTATTCTCGAAGCACAAAGCTGAGGTGGCTAGGGCACTGCTGACCGCACACGGTTATGAGCAGTGCATAGCAGCTGTTGATGCTCATCCAATGCGGCGTCGCTCATCAAATGTGGTGATCCTGATCAAACATTATGCTCATCACATGTGCAGTGCCTCCGATGAGCTGTTGAGCAGCAATGGCATTTATGCATATACCATGGGGCCTGCTTGCCATAGCTGATGTCGTGGCTGCATCCTGCTACAATTGTCCCCGCCGCAACAACATCAGTGCACAGTGCTGTTCTGCGCATCAGCTCTTGAAGTTTGTGAAGTAACGCTCTCAATGTTATGTACCTGAAGTGTGACAGTGCGCGGATTTTAATTGCCCGGATGCTGCTCATCGCCGCTGCTTTTTGCTGCCCTGCAGAATTGAGCTGGGTTACGTCCGAAAGGTAGAACCCGCACTTCAAGTCAATGCAGGCGCTGCAGCATCGCGAGCACAAGAAATGCATGCAGCTGCGGCGACAGCTTCTGCTGTTGTAGGCACAGTTGCCAGCAATGGCGCAGCCGCAAGCACCACTGATGATGAGTATCCACAAGATGCGGACGAAGACGATGATGAATACCAAGATGAAGTAGATGAGGACGATGAAGGCGATGGCGAATTCGACCCAGATGAGATTGACTACTCCTTGTTCGATGATTATTGACGGCAGCGCAGTGCGGTGCTGTGACACGCTGTGTGCACAATATGACTCACACTTGAACACGTTAGAGCACATGTGCCAATTTGTAGCATTTTGAACCCGTTGCCTCGGTGTGCTTCTTGTTTTGTCTACGCTTGACAGTATACTTCTACAATGTACATCACCAACCAACCACAGCATAGTCTATATGTATACTGTGATGTTCTGCAAGAGCCGTGCAATCTGTCCCATACATTCCATGATCTGGACATGACATGCTGCAACGTGGTCAGACCTACCTTTGAGCCCTGCTACATGCTGTCCAAATTTCAACATCCCTTGCTGCTGCTCGATTGACCTTTGCACCACACACGCGACCTTGCAACCAAGGCGCCAAGGGGGACTACTTAGGGCTAGGGTTAGGCTTACGTAGTCACCCTCTTCTAGGTAGTTGATATGTTTGCTCGAGCCAAAGCCAACGATTACTTTCCGCTTTCTGCGTCTTGCACAAACGCCAGCACTTGCCACTTTCAATCAAGCGCTACCGCACATCTCAGTGAATGAGGCTCGGGTGAGGAGGGTGTGTCGGGTGGGTCGACGTCGTGAGTGTGGTGTGTGCTTTCATGGCATTTCCCCTCCGCGCATGCTATGAGATTTCTTCTGCCTCTGCCCTGACCTAGAAATGCATGGGGTGTACAGAGCGACTTTACTCGACTCTTGCATCCTTTTTCAAACGTTTCATTGTAACGTCCGAAAACGTTTGGGGCCTGGCTCTCCACCCATGTTCGTCGTCGCATGAGCGCGAAGCCGAAGCTGTGCGGAACACACGATGGATGACACGACAAGAAAGGCAGAAACATCAATGCGCCCGCCAGTGATCAATTGCCAGGATTCAGGGTGATGCTGGACTGCAAGCACAGAGACCTCTGCAACGTGTGCAGCGAGCTCTCAGAGGGAGGTGCACGATGCCAAGGGTCTGGGCGGAGGCTGCAGCAGGCGTACAGCACGATTCAAATAAGACAATATTTAGCGCCAGGCGCGTGCAGCCCCTACCACCAGCTCTGACTATCTCCAGTGCAAGCTTGGCTGGCCCGCAGGCGGCTGGTGCTGCGGCACTCGCGGCAGTGGTGAGCCTCGATGAGGAGAGCGGCACTGGGTCTTTGGCGACCCCTAGCAACAGTCCACAGTCCTGCGGCAAGTCATTGGAAGAAGTTGCTGATTGCAGAATCCGCGACCGTCTTTCTGCACCTACGCCGGAGTCTCCTGGGGCGCCAAGACCGCCTCCTTTCCTGAGGGCATTCACAAGCCCCGCCAATATTGTCTATTCGACAGCGAATGAAGTGGCGAGCACCACTGGCAGAAGCCAGCAGAGCAAAGGCAGCCAGTGGTCATCTCTCCGCTGCCACCTGCAGGTACATCACCGAGCCTGACAACCTTTTGCTGCACTCGCAACCTAAGAACAACACAGTGTCGGCTACAATCAGTACGCCAATTTGCTCAAAGCCTTCTGAATCTTTCGCTGGTGATTAGCGGAATGTCCGGTAGGGGCCTGCAATGCTCGTTGTGATACAACCATATCCAGCGTCAAATAAAACAGCTCGCAAGTGTCAGGCATATCTGCTCACAACGTTGCATGTAGTGCCCATGAGTAACTTGAAGATTGCAACTGGCCCAGAAAGACATGCATTGCCTGGACGCAGGCCAATGATCACAACGCGTTGCCATATTTTGACAGATGAGCCTTTCCTAATCCTGTTGAAATCAGTCAAACAGCCTCAAAGACAACTTCACAAGGCAGCCCGCCGTACTACGACAAACAGCGTGACACACCATCACATCGTCATGATCAGGGAGTGAGCGCGGAGTTCAAGTTGCAGAACTGTTGAGGTCTGAAGATGGGCACTTGAGTTATCCAGCACCACCAGATGGTTCTTGAAATATACAGCACAAGGCGCTTGCCGTTACCCTGACCTTATGATCTGCACTGAGGAAGGTCTGACTCAGCAGGCAATTGGTGCTTTGAACGTACATGTGCGTGCATGAAGCATGGCAAGTATATCTCAAATGCACCCGAGGGCTTTTCCGAAAGCATGAGCACTCTGGCCTACTCTGAAGCGCTGGTAGCAACGGAGATTGACTAAGAAAAGACCATGAGCCTACTCCACTTGCTTTGACAGCAGTGATTATTTCAAAGTGAAGGCGCACACAGCACCCGCAGTTGTGCACTCTGGCGCACACATGAAGGCCACTTGGCCACCGTCACCTATAGCTTACATTCTGTCACGTCTCAGCAGGCAGGATGTCGGCTGAGCGTTGTACCCCAGCGTTTTATCATGCGCAGATGCAGACTGTTGCTTCACAAATTCACTGCCGCGGCAACTGTGTGGCCACGCGCAGGAGGCGAGCTCGGAGCTGCAGAATGCGTGGAGGTCAAACATGCCGCAGGATGACAACAACTGGTCAACAATGTCAAAAGAGAGTCACAGCGCCGTTGCAGAAGGGCGTACCCCTGGCAGCCTGGAGTGGAGCACGTGCCTGCTGCGGTTCAAGCACTCTGATGCAGGTGGGAGCGCAGCGTGAACTTCCTCAACACTTTTTTTTAACTTCCTCTTTTTAAAGCTTTCTTTCACGGTCTGAGACGCGGAGGCCACTTACGTGTTGCCGTGCGCAGCACAGCTGGAGTCCAGAAAAGGAGCCCTGTGGCTGCAGCGGTGTGGCCGTCTTTGCATGATGTGATGACACGGCATTCCTGTCATGCCAATCATTGTATGAGTTCAACTTCAAGTTCATATCATACCTGCTGTGGCAGACGATCGTCATGCACCACAACAAATATGGCCATGAACAACAAATATCACTGTGTTTTCCAATCATAGCAGTATGCGGGTTTTATTGCTGCACCTGGCGCAGCACTTGCCATCAGAGTGTGAATGCCAAACTTCAACTGCAACGGCTCTGCCCCTCTCTCCTTATTGTCAGTCACATGCTTTAAGGAAGGCAGACAGTACAGGGCCTAGAAGTAGCTGATGGTGTCAGCATAATGGCGGCTGCTTGTCCTGTTCTCCAACAAGCTGCCAAATTTGCTGCTGGGGGCACATTCCTGCAGCACGATGCATGCGGCTGCAGCGGTGTCTGCTCCGCATTGTTGCAAGCCTGGCCATAGCGACGCAGCCCTGAACCTGACCCTCAGGCTAACCCTTATAGTTGGCAAGGATTGGCACATGCGGGATCCCAAGCTGGCACCACCAGGCGACACGACCGTCAGGCATGTTGCGCAGCAGGAGTCACGGCCGTTTTCACTCAGTGTCAAACATCAGCGACTTGTCACCACGAACACTTGCCAGTGGGCTCTTTCAAGTATACGATGAAATGCCTCACATAGTACTTTGTGGATCAGCCCAGTGATCAGCGTGCATTAGAGATATCTTCACAGCTGTGGCAAGTGTTGAGCAGTTTGGGTGAAGAATTGCTTCCCGTGAACCTTATGTCGGGCACTTCTGCTGTGGGTTTTGATGCATTTCAAACTTGTGGCACTTACGAACCATTGAATGACAGCATACACGTGCTGTTGACGTCTTCTTCTTCTTTCACAACTGTGATCACCATCTGCGCTGTTGCTCTTGTGCTTGTTCTCAGACAAGGCTCACAGCTCTCACAAGGCTGCATTCAGGAGGTACGTGGCCCTTCAGTGTACACATGTACATTGTGACAGACCTCGAAGCCATTGAACAATATGAGTTGACTTTGTTTCTTACGGCAAAGCCCAGGAGACCATGATCGTCTACAGGCAGACCATGATCATCTACAGGTACTTCACAACAGACATCAAGACATGCAATGGCATGACATGCTGTGGTATGCTGCACTTTACGGCTCTCTGCAATGAGGACATCTGCAGTGATTGCATCAATGCTGCATGCACATCAAACCTTGTAGAAGTAATACTTGTGACTTTGAATCTGTGAGAACCCCAAGGGAGGCCAGATCCGGGATAGGGTTAAGAGGGTGGGCTTAGGGTTAGGATTAGGTGTGCCTGGGGCTCCCACCCTATGCTGCAACTTAGTCCGCGCTCGATACACAGCGGCGCAGTCTTGATACACCACTGCTGCACGAGTGCTAGGATACCCAGTGAAGCAGTGACTACAGGGGTGCCAATACCTCTGAGTCAGTAGACAAACCTTTGACTGCTTAAATTATAGACGCCGTATACACTGCGATGGAAAAGGCAACCTGCAATCACGTCAGGGGGCTTGAGGACCTTGACAGCTTGGGGGCAAAGCGCGTAGTTCAAACCCCCAACATAAGTGTTTCTGACCAGTATGTAACTGCAGCTAGACCAGTGTTTTTGACCTGAATATGTGACAGCTTGGTGATATGCGTGTAGGTCACACAATGCTGTACACTGGACATCAGACCAACCACCGGTTGGGCAATGCGTAAATTGTCAAGGCCCCATACGACCAGAGACGCTCACGGGAAGAATTTGTTTATTGCTCTGTGGGTTTGTTGTCAAACACCTACAATTGATGCTTCAATAGGTAGACAGCGCCTGATTGCCATGATGTGCTTGAGTACTACTAGAATTTGCTTTCATGAGAACTGCTGCTTGGCTGGTGAAGGCATATGCAGGCCACCCGTGTGGTCTCTTTTACATCCTGCCATCACACTTCGAATTGTGACAGAACCCGTTGAACCCATAGTGCTGGATGCCACCCCGATCACATGCAAAGACGCATTGTGCCCTGACCCCACATGGCATCACTGTGTAGCCCTGGTGGTGGCCCTGCCCACACATGACGTCAGCGGAAAGTAGGAGCGTCAACCTCAACACGCAGCAAGCCCCTTAAAGCCCATCAGTTGGCATGAGCATATCACTGTTTTCCCTTCACATTAACCCCGTGCAAAACTGCGGTTCACACCCGTGCTCAACAAATGTACCGCCCCCTGCTTGCACGCTGGTCGGACCCGTGACGCCAGGTTCAACTTGACGTTCATCTGCCTTGTCATGCTGATCAACGAAGCTCTTGGACTGGTCAGCGCCATCTGGGACCACCACTGGGTACGTGTGCGCATACTCTCACTCTGCATACTACAGCATACATTTGCGTGTACCTATGCTTTTGGTTGTGCCTTGTAAATGAACTCGTGCTTGCCATGAGCAGATGAAACCCTGTTCTGCATGCACTTCGCAGGCGCCGGCCCTCTCTATAGGCACTTGGCAGCAGCTTCAAGTTAAAAAGTGGCCGATTACAAGCGTTGGATCCCTTTGCAGGCATCACCGCAGTGTCGGTGAAGATCTCAACCGCATGTAGAGTATATCCCTTGTCGGGGGTGAACTCCTGTCCTGCCTCTCTGCGTTTTGGGGTACTGCTTTGTACCATGTACTGTGGTGCTCTGGTCTACCTACTTGGGGTTCCGTAGAGGACCCAGCACCGCACAGGTAGGCAGGCCAGTGATGAGTCATTGAGTGAGTCGTTGTTTGAGTCGACTACGCTGACCCATGCGCATGTGTGAACCAGCTTGTGCAGGAGTTGGCGCAGGCATGTGCGTGTGGGGCACTGCTGTTAGGTTTAGAGGCTTCTCAAATGACTTTCTTTGCTTGCAGAGTTTGCGTAGAGCTGATGGATGAATGTCATTGGATGGTGCTCAGAGAGAGAGTTGGGAAATCCGTTGAACTGCAGCCTCAGCGCTCGCCCTCCTCTGCTCACTGCTGCTTCCGCGCGCAGGTCTCAGCCTGCCTGTTTGCAGCGTGGGCGGCGATCATGCTGGCCCTCATGCGCAAGGTGCTGGAGATGTCCCAGGCAACGGTCGGCTTGGTGTGCACCGGCCTGACCTTCCTGCTGCACGTGGCGTACCTCGCACAGCTGATCGCGCAAGCCGCGGGGCACGACGTGTGGGCGCTGACGGAGCACGCCATCTCGCCCGTCACCAGCTACGCGACGCTTGTCGTGGTCTCCGACTTCATGCTGGCGCCGTACTGGTTCACTAATGTGAGTGCGTACTGGTTCACTAATGTGGGTGGGGCGCGGCACACCACGTGCATTGAACATGTCTCAAGGTCCCCAGATGCTATGCACTCTTGGACCTGCATGCAAGCAGCCTGCCAAAAAACAAATGTCATCATTGACACACCAAGGGTCACATCAGCTGTATTGTACAAGGCCGCAGCAGAACCCATACAGCTTGCCTGCATGCGCTCGGTTGCTCTGTTGTGGCAGCCAACCCAATGTTCATGACTGCCCCCCTCCCGTCCTGTGGTTTGCATGAGCAGTGCCACACATTTCTGCAAGAACCAGCGAGTTACGCTCACATGCACTGTGATCAGCGGTGTGACAGAGCAGCCTCAGAAGTGTGCCCTGTCATATCTGTTGTCTGATTTTGCCCTTGCACTTGTCAATATGTCAGCGTGAGTGTCGCTGCGCGCATCAGCATCCCATGGCGCAGCGGCGGGACAAAGCCCCATTAAGTATCACCCGTAGATTGCATGTTGATACATAGCAACATGTTGGTATTTATGGTGGGGAAGGCGTGCAAAAGCTCTATGAGAGCATATATATGGCACTCAACATGCATAGTGTGCATAAGAGGGTCTCCGCCCCTTAAGCGGGAGCAAGTAAAGTATAGTAGACACTTACTAGCACAGTAGTAGACATGCCACATACTGCAGTACGTGGATTCATGCGGATAAACCACACTTTTGGCTGATCACGTCATAAAATTGCACGCATTCGGCCTCATTGCTATGTGCATTCAAAACTCTTGCCGCCCGAGCCTACAGGTCTTGATTGCAACGCCCATCAGCATCGCCATGGAACTACAAGATCCATCCGAACGCTCGCAGGCAAGTTCAGCGCGCTGCACACGCAGAGTTCATTGTGGACTGCATCTTCACTGTTGGTGGGCCAAGTGTACCTTGTGAGGAATTGGGCATTACTGTCCTAATGCAAATCATGGGTGCCATTGCAGTTGCTGTCCTAGCCGCAAACTATGGTGGGGGATCATTGCAGCAATTGTTGAAGCATCTGCGGCTGCAGCGGCAAGCTCACCTTGATGGCTGGTGATTCTGCGTGCCCATCCCGCTCAACATGTGCTCGCCCTTGCAGTCCCATGTAGTGGGGCACAGGGTACATGGGTAGGGTATCAGACAGTTGCACATGCATACCGCGTTCTTTAACGCATAGGTACAGTAACATTTAGGGACGCGTAGTGTGCTCACATATGTGCGATTCGTGTGGTGTGCTGCACGTTCTGGCGCGCATAGTGTTTGTACTGTATAGGAACTGTTGCAGACACCATCACCGCACCAGGCACTTGCACATGATGATGCCATTCTCTCCGTCCTACTGGAATATGAGCCCGGTGAGAGCGTATAGTTTACTATATTGCCAGAGGTGAACACCGAGGGACTCAAGCAGACACAAGCCTCACAGCTAATGCATGTGTTGCTGAATCAATCACTGGTAACCAGCACGCGCACACCTGCATGAACGTCAACTGGTACATCAGTGCTTAGTAGGACCCAACCTCAGCATGCAAGCTGCTGCAGGTACACTGCGGATTGCAGCAGACAGGACGATAGTACGTTTTGCAATCAGAGCAGCAGCACTAAGTAGTCGGATTGCACATGGCAAGCCCTGAATTGCTGTGTCTCACTTTCCATCCCACTTGAAAGCAGCTGCGCTGCCGGAGTTTTGGGTCGTAGACCAGACCCAGACCCAACCCGGGTTTGTGTGCGGCTGAGCAACGTGCTGCTTACATTCATCAGCACTTGACTTTAAGGCGTGTATGTTAGAAAGTGTGTCATGCAGAGCATATTGCATATAGACACAATATCATTAGCGACGGCTCCCATGGCAGAGCATCCCATTCGCACCCAACTACAGCTACCACTACGACGACTGCATACCCTCCCCCTGCAGTTGCGGAAGTCCCAGCAACTGCTGCACTGTAATCACACTCCAGCGCACATTCCGCCCTCAGCTCGCGGGCGACACTTCAGCGCCATGGTGGTTGCAGCAAGCCCCACAATATGGTGCCGTCACAGTTAGGTCCGGCAAAGCTGCTGGTGCCGCTGCTGCTGGCAAGCGTGCAGGCATAACGCACTCCAGGCCCCCCTTGCTCCTGATACGGGCAACACTCCAAAGGAGTGGTAGCAATCATGGGCGCCATTAATCTATAGGCGCCTCTGCTGCAGGTGCGGAACGAAGGTCCTGCTGCTGCTGGTGCTGCTGCTGCCAACGAGTCCACAAGCGCGCTCCAATCCCTAGCGCTGCCTTGAGCGATGCTGTTGCTAGCAGCAATCCACAAGCGCGCACCGGCCCGTCTCTGTCCTCCACATCTGGGCAACACTCCAGGGGAGTGGATGTATGTAGCGATCCTGGGCGCAAC
The DNA here is from genome assembly GCA_017506865.1 of Tribonema minus. Lineage (NCBI taxonomy): Eukaryota > Xanthophyceae > Tribonematales > Tribonemataceae > Tribonema > Tribonema minus. The sequence continues at coordinate 239,012 of JAFCMP010000069.1, forward strand.
AGGATAGTGACTCTGCATGCCGCTGCCGACACTCCAAACGCGCTCTACTTCATAGGTCCATCCTGAGCTGCCAGCGCAGCTGCAGCTGCTGTCGTCGATCCCACAACCGCAACCCAAACAGCCACAAGCTCCGTCGTCTGCATGTGAGCAACAAAGTTATGGGTGTGCTGCTGCCGGTGCTGCTGCTGCTGTTGGTGGTGCTGTCGGTACTGGTGCTGCTGATGCTGCTCCAGACGCTGCTGGTATTGCTGCTGCGGCTTCTGGCATGGCTAATGCTCCAACAACACCGTAAGTGCGCGCCAAACTTCGTCCTGAGCTGGCGCTGCTGCTCTCCACAAACGCGCTCCAGCTCCGAGCTCCGTCCTCCGCATGCGGACAGCACCGCAGCAGAGTAGACATGGCAATCCTGGGCGCCAACAGGCGCCTGCACGGAGGTCGGTCACAGGTACCTGTCTCCGAAGTGCAGGTGCAGGTCCAGACGATCGCTGTTGCCACCAACCTCGCTTAGCCTGCTCGCGAGCTGTTTCCTGAACTACTGCACACCGTGGCGCTGCATGACGGTGACTGCAAGGCCGGCGAGGCACTGCCAGCGAGCCTCCGAGCTCTGTACAAACCGCGGCGCCGAGCGTGTGACACGTGTCGTAAATGACACGCGTCACCCAGTGAATCTGCGTACTCCAAGCCCTCTGAGCCCATCCACGTGTCAATAAAAAGGCCACGTGGCCAACTTCACCGCCTAAGAGATCCGGCTTTCTTCACTCGTGCCGAGGCACGCGACGGCCGGGGACGCGGCGACCCCAGAGGAAATTCGCCAGTCCCCTCAGCTCTCGTCCAAGCCCCAGCCGCCAGCGCCTCTCGGCCTGCGCCGCGAGATCTGGCACCAAACGTGATCTGCACACCACCGTAAGAAATCTCGACGGAGACCTGGGTCTACGACCCAGGAAATTCAGAGTTAGGGTTAGGGTTATGCTTAGTCTTAGGGTTAGGTTTAGGGTTGGGGTTCAAGGTTAAAGGCTTGCGTGCACCACTCACACACCTGCAAACAGAATGACTTCGTGCCGCTGCAAACCCTACGTGCATGTACGAGCTTGAATGTATTTGTCTCAACTTGAAGTTGCTTGTGTCGTCACGTGCCCACCTGCTCCCATGCAGGTGGAAGCCGTACTGACCACCCTGCGGGCCATGTGCATGGTGGCTGCGGTGGCGTACATGCTGCACGTCTCCATACTGGAGCTGTTTGCCAGCCCTACCGAGGGCCTGCTTCGCGCGCTATCCCTGGGCGTGCGCGCAGAGAAGGAGCTGTACATTGCACAGGTATGTATGTGAGTGTGCATGTGGAGCGTCACGCTGGCGGTCGCACGCACCCGGTGTTGAGCACCCGTTTTCATGCCGCATCACCGCACAGCATAGTGGCTGTGTATGCCGCCCCCCGCACGACACACGCACACACTTATCTGCACACGTGTGTGTATAAAAGTATACACTTCCTTTGCACAGGTGCGCAAGCCTGGGTGCAGGCGCCGTGGCTGATGCGCGCGTGCAGCCAGTAAGCGTGGCGGTGTCGCAATCATCACTCTGCCTTGCCTGATAGAAGTACCAGCTAGCGTGGTGCAGGGTGAAATGCAGCACTGCTCAGACTCAGCGAGTAGCAGCGTTGCTCAGGCATGCTCAGCGAGCTCAGAAATCACTGAGATACGAAGCTAAGTGCACGTGTTGCTTGCCAACTGAGGGCCGCTTGGCCACCGCTTGGCCACCTTGAGGCCACTATGTGTCGGGTGTAGCCGTGCTGCGTGTGACTTTTGCGGGAGTGCCACTGCCATGTGGCGCATCGCCGGCGCGACAGTTTCCACGACGTCTCAGGTGTGAGTGTGCTGAGTGTGAACCATGGGCCACACTCTTTGTTTGAGCACTGCTGCTTACCTCAGGTGTGTATGTGAGTGTGCTAAGCATAAACGCGCTGTCTCTCTGACCACTGCTGCTGCAGGTGGCTCACGACATTGGCACGCCGCTGACGACCTTCTCTCTGGGCCTGCAACTGCTGCGCGAAGACCCCGATGTCACCCCCGAGATGCTGCAGGTTCTGGAGATGCAAGTGAGCAACTTCAACTTGAAGCTGCCGTGAAACAACTTCGCAAGGAGACTGACGTAATGCGCAGGCGATTCCATCTGAGTCATGCATGCACCTGCGCTGCAGGAGAATCCCAGCTTAAATGCCCCAATGGTCTGGGCCTTGGACGTGCACGGTGAACATATCCGAGTAGATGTCAAGGTGGACCTCACAACTGTTGCCACCACATACAAGCTGGTGATTCTAACTGACGTTGATTTGCCTCTATTGCTGCGCACAGATTCGAGTGGGGCCGTGCAGCGATGCTTTTGGCTCCAGATGCGTGCATGCTCTGACGTGGGGGCACGCTCATGTCAGGGTTTTTGACAGTTTGACGTTTCCCTGCACAGCGCCTCCGTCTGCTGCGCCACACAGCAGTCCTGACTTCCTTGCCCGCGTACGCTCTAGCTGCACTCCACGTGTGACCCTAAGTGCCCTCTCATCGTTGAACTGCAATTGGTCACGCTCTGCAAAAGTGTCCCCCAAACCTCAGTGACGCCATGACCTGGTGAACATTGGTAGCACATTGGCGGCAATGGGTCCTGTGCCAGTCAAGAGCAAGCCACGCCTATACATGTATTGCCATGCACACACAAAATTCAACATTGCCATGCTCTCTCCTGTTACGCTGTTCTCTGCGTTGCAGACCCTGGCTCTGGATGCCATGAAGGTGATTCGGCAGCAGGCCTTGGATGCAGCAGCGTTCAGCAATGGCCACAATCCTGTTCCAAGCCTTGCAACCGGTAGCATCAGGGCGCTCACAAGGAGGTGCGATATTACGCTCGTGGGCGAAGCAGTAGTGCTCAAACCCCCCCGCTCATAGCGACTGTGTGCTTGTGTGTGCTGCATTTCACCAACGGCCATTGTGCCATGAGTAATCAGAGGAGGCAGGATAACCATGCTTTTCCTTCATCGACTGCTCAGGCACCATGGTTCACACCAGCATGAAAACTTATGCTAGCCAGTGCTGTCATGATGCTGGCCACATTGTCGCGAACAGTGGCGGGCTGGAGGCAGCCTGACACTGGGAGAGGTCAATGAGTCTCGATCAGGAGTCATTCCACTCAAGGCGGGGCTTTACTGACCGTGTGAACTTGTTGTATATTATGTTTATCCCGCTGCTCCATGTCTCAATAGCGCACTTTGAGGCGCCGTTTACAAGAACGTATCTGGGAGAGTCGATGCTTGTAGGTACGTCTCAACTGAGCAACGTGCATGGATATAGGTCTCGTGCGCGCTTTTAGCATGTGCTGATTGCTACAGATCCGTCCGCTCGAGGCGTGCATGGCCTAACCCTAACCCTAACCCGAACCCGAACCCTAACCCTAACCTGAACCCTAGGGGCTATGGCCATATCTCATGCAGATCACGAAGTCTCATATGCTCTATCATCACACACACGCGCGCGCACACACACGCTCTGTCGCTTCGCGTGCAGGTGCATGCAGATCCTCAGCGTGGACTTGGGCACAAGAGGGGCACAGCGCAAGCGGCACAGCGACTATATGGCCTCTGCCGCCGCAGATGCCGTGGCCTCCGTTGCTGTGCTGATAGAGTGGGAGTGGCACGTGGAAGAGGCGGTGTCCCACGTCATACAAACCGACTTCAGCTGGGTGCAGGTCAGCAGAACTTCCAGGGCTTGAAGTTTGACGTAAGGGGCTGGTATGTAGGTAGGCATGTCATGACGTGGTCTGTCTGTTCACATTGTCTCAGCAGGAAATGACTCTTCAAAGTCACTGGGTCTGGTTTGTTTGACGCACTCGTAGAGTACACGCACAGCACCCCAGCTGCGGGCACGACGCGGCATCACCTGGCGCCTGTTGAACTTGAAGTTTGTGAACTGCAAGCAATGTGTAGGACATTATGCGTGCAGTGTGAGGCATTGCCAGAGGTGCTGCATACATGCATGGCCTCCAGTGGGGCGCAGCTTTTGTATAAGTATAAGTTGTCTGCTGCGAGGGTCAAGGTTGGAGTTAAGGCAAGGGGATGGACAGGACTCATGCCCTACTCTGTGCACGCTGCAGTCAAGACCGCCAGCAGCAGCACAACGCAATTGCAAGCACTGTCTGACGCATGTCGCTGCAACGTCTAGGGATACTGTATGAGCAGGTTCAGTGTACATAGCAAGAGCATTACGGTACGCCAAAGAGTTTCATTTTGTTTCAGAAAAAGCACTGTTGATCATGACAGCAGAGGCGGCGCATTTCATGACAATTCAGCGCGTGTTGTGAAGTTCAGGCTGTGTATTTGCAGCCATCACATTGTTTGCAGCCATCACATTGTAATGTATCCAGCCAGTGTCCCTCATGCCCTCATACATGGTATAATCATACATGCAGGATGCGTTGGTCATTGCTGACATAGCGAGTCATGCCATCACCCCAGGTCACCACGTAATGTCCGACCCACACAACCGTGCACACCTGTTCGCTAAACTTTCCAAGGACATCCTTAGCCCAGTTGCACCCTTGTCGCCACAACTTATAGTACGCTCCCCCCCCTCACACACACACTCTCATACTCATACTGATACTCATAAATTGTTGTTTGCAGGACATGCTGCTGCAGCTGCTCTACAACGCCAAGAAGCATGCCACTGGCACGCTACGCGTCCTCACCACCGTCACGCTGCAAGACGGCAAGTGGCTGCGGTTCACCGTGCGCGACTACGGCCAGGGCGTGTCGCAGGACTACGCCGAGGCGCTTTTCGAGAAGTTCACGTGAGTGACGCTCGCACTTCAACAAAGTTCACTCTGGATGACATACATGACAGCGCTTTGTCCGTGTGAAGCTTGAGGGGCGGCACATAAAAAATCAAGCACCTCAAGCATTTTGCAGTGTGCTTGGTGCAGCTTGTGAGCTACATGCATGCTGCCCACTGCATGCTGGGGTCTGAGTCAGCGGCAGAGTCAACCTGGCTAGGATGAAGATCAACAACCTGATAAACTGAACACTGCGCCCGTGTTCATCTCCAAATGGTCATATCCCATGCCCTCCACACCTAACCTAACCCTCACCCTAACCCTACCCCTGCTAGCCCCAACACTGAACGTCATCCGAACTTCAACTGTGCGCTTCTGCAGGCTAAGCGTAACCGCCAAGAACCCCCATCGCTCCCCCCAAGGCGGCCTCGGGCTGGGCCTCTTCAGCCTCTCCGTCAAAGCGCGCGCGCTCGGCGGCGACTACGGCGTCAACTGCTGGCCACAAATACCTACCAACCCCTCTGCAGGCTCCGGCCGCGGCGCCGAGTTCTGGTTCACGATACCCTACCAGCCCTGTCAGGGTGACGTGGCGGATCGGCTGAGTCAGATGGGCGGCACGCCTGGGGTCACCGGAAGGGAGTCGCGTGTGCATACGCAGGGGACCAGCGCCAGCAGCACTAGCACGTCCTCTCGCAGGTGAGTACTTTGCGCATTGTTTCATGGGGTTTCCGCCCCTTAAGCTGAGCTAAAGTGCTTGGCTTGAACTGGGCGCTTTCATCACGCTTGTGTCTTGCGCCTGAAGTCCACATCCAGTGACGTCTGTTGCAACAAGGGATACTTTGCGGCGTCATTTGGCTTTTTGGGGTGGCCACGCTGCGCCGGGTGTCATTCTGCAGTCAGAGTATGAGTCATCGAGTCATCGAGTCTTTGGAGGCGCTGTCATGCACCAGATTTCTATTCCTGCAGCTTGTAGCTGGCACGATACACATGCACGGCGTCACGAAGGTGTGCGCTGCGCTGTGACTTCAAGTTTCAGGTTGGACGCGCACGTGACCTGGACAGTGCGCACTTGTCGGTGTCAGCATTACCCAGCGACAATTGCACTGAGCACTGACATCAGCCATGCAGGCGCGCTGGTAAACGAAGCATGGTGGTGTTTTTTTGAGAGAGCACATGCGCTCTACGGCCAGCCTGCACCTGCGCTGTGATAATGCAGCTGTGGCTGCGGGCAACACGGCGGCCCCGCAACCATACCCTGCGTGCATAGGTTGGTGCGGCCGGCGCATTCAACGTAGCATGCCTGGGACAGGCTGGTTATTTGTAAGCACAGCAGCCTAACCAGTGCGCACATGCAAACGTATCTTATATCAGCATATTGACCCCATCTCACTGGACACAATCCTGGGTAATCACTTGAAAGCAAGGGTCAGGGTGAGCGTGAGGATCAGCTCCAGGGTAAGGGTCCGAGTCAGGGTTGGGGCCAGGCGTGCAGCGCATGCGGTCTGCCTGATGTAGTACGCAACCACTCGCAGCGCATCAGCATCGACACCAATTTCAAGTTGCTGACTCACGCACATTTGCGTGCGCACGTGTTTCCGCTTCCTCCCGCCAACAGCATCGTACAGACGGGTGAGGAGCTGGAGCAGCTGATCCAACGTGCAGTGCGCCGCTCCCAGATCCACAACGCATCGGGGCCCCCCGCACCTAAGCTCCCCCGAAGCCATTCCGGGGGCGTGCCTTCTTCTGGCCAACCTGCCGCAAGCGCCACTGCTGCCGTCGCTGTGCAACATGACTACGCGCGGTTGCAGCGCGAGGGCAGCGGCCCGGGGTCACCGGCTGTCAGGCAGCAGCACCTCTGCGCACGCGCCTTCCACGTCAACACTTCTGACGGAAGGGGGACTGTGGGCCTTGGCGACGCTGTGCCTGTGGGCTGGCCACAAGCCGCTGGGAGGGAGCCGCAGGTGCCGCTTGCTCCACGAGAAAACCAGCAGCAGCAGCAGCAGCAGCAGCAGCAGCAACAGCCGCCAATGCACCACCAGCAGCAGCAGCAGCAGCAGCAGCAGCAGCAGCAGCAGCAGCAGCAGCAGCAGCCACAGCAGCAGGGGCAGGGGCAGGAACAGGAAAAAGGCGAGTGTCAGTGCAACGCGCAGAACCAGAATCCGCAGCAACAGCTGCGGCATCAGTTCCCCGAGCGTGAGCAGCAGTGTGCACATCAACAGCCTGACAACCACCAGCATCACAGCGAGCAGCAGCAGGGACAGCAGCAGCAGCAGCAGCAGCACCAGCACCAGCACCAGCACCAGCAGCAGCAGCAGGGCTGCCTAGACCACTTTTGCTCAGACACCACTGTGACACCTGTGTGTAAGCAGGCCTTGGCGGATGACGCAAATGCGCCGCTGCCGCGCCCGCTGCACGTGACCGCCCCCCCGCAGCAGAGCTTTCCGGCGCCCCTCTTGCAGCAGCACACACAAGGGCTCCCCACATTGCAGCACTTGTCGCCGCCGCCTGAAGCGCAGCAGCACGCACCGTCGTCCCCCCCGCAGCAGCAGCAGCAGCAGCAGCAGCAGCAGCGCTCAGCGCCGCCGCTCCAGGTCCAGCAGCAGCAGCAGCAGCAGCTGCGTGCCGAGGCGAGCGTGACACTCCCATTGAGTGTGACGCTCCCATCGGCTGCATCATTGCTCAAACTCGAAGCCACCAGCAGCACGGCATCTTCAAGGCTCGACGCTGGCAGCAGCCACAGCAGCGGCGACAGGCGGTGTGCGCTGCCGTCGGCGGCCAGCACGGGGGGGAGCTCCGAGTCGGGCGCATTATCGTCCAGTACAGGCAAGCGGCCGCTGGTGCTGGTGGTGGATGACGAGGGATCCATCCGCAAGTTTCTGGACAGGATGCTGGATCAGCGCGGCTACCGCGTGGTGCTCGCATGCAACGGCGTGGAGGGGCTCGGCGCCATGAAGACGTGCGCATTTCACGCGGTATGTATGTACTGGTCACATTGTTTAAAATGCACACTATACCTACGTACCTGCAATTATGGGCGCGTGCGATGGCATGGAGAGGCTCGCCGTCGTTGAGACGTGCGCATTCCATGCGGTATGTACGGTCATTTAGTGCACGTATAGTGGCATGCCTATCTGGATGCGAGCGGTGGCGTGGGGGGGGTCGGCGCCATGCGGACTTGCGTGTCTAACGCGGTGCGCAGGTAGTCACGTGCACATCAATATACATGCATGCCATACGCATCGGACACATGTATATACCATATACATGCATGGTCTGTAGTGACAGTGTGCGGAGAACGGACCTGGGCGTGTGCGGCATCATCCATGGTGGAGTAGACTAAGTGTGCTCATAGCAGGTACGTCCGTGTGCATGCCATGCAGTTGTTCGATGAGCAGCCTGACAGCATGCGGTCATGCATGGGCATTAGGGATAGGGTTGGCGCGTGCGTATCTGCACACACGAGCGCGCCAGTTCAGGTATGCATCCTCATGCAGAGTCTGTACATACCGTCTACTAGTAAAGTGGTGTGTGGCAGGTACGGGTGAGTGTATCGGCAAATTTTACTCTGAATGTATCAGCAGCAGCGTTCATAGCTGCATTCCTCACCTGCCGCTTCTGTCTGCGTCCGCCGTGCCGCATGGCGTCTCAAAAGCATGACGTTGTCTGCAATGCCATCCCGCACATGTTCCCAGGTGCTGCTTGATCTGAACATGCCGCGTATGGGCGGACTCGAAGCGCTGGCGGCGCTGCGCCAGTGGGAGCGGGAGCAGCAGCACCAAGAGCCGCAGCAGCAGCGGCAGCAGCCGCAGCAGCAGCAGCAGTGCTCCGCACAGTACGTGTGCGTCATCTCCGCCAACTGCGCCGAGTCGGTCGTGACGCAGGCCTACGACAGCGGCGCGGATCTTTTCCTGCCCAAGCCCATCAACATGTCTGCACTGGTACGTACTTGAGGTATACGAGCTCCCACGCAGTAGCGCTTGAATTTGGGCAGGATGTGCGGCGCTGTGATGATTCATCGCATCGATAGGCGGTGTCAAACCCTGACGCCAATCCTGTGTATATGTCTGAGCGGCAGGGGCTGACAGCCTGACACCCCGCGCCATCCGCAGGACTGGTGTTGTTGTAATGGGTGTACAGGACCTCTAGCAAAGTCGCCAACTTGCAGACCTCAACAAGCGGCAATCAGGTGAGGATGCACAGCACGACCAAGGAGCTGCCGGGCTTGCCAGTGAAAGAAGCCTAGCTTCGCTGCGTACGGCGGTTCGCTGCGTAAGTGTGCATGTGAAAGGCCCTACTCAGTAGGCCATGTAGTGCCGGCTGTGGAAGGCATCCATGCAGCAGAAGTGCAAACAAGGCACCATGGATCAACTCGTGACCAAGTTCGCAAGCACTCCCAAAGCTGGACAGCTTCGCCTCTGTGCACACGTGCTCAAACACACGCGACGACGCAGAGGCCAAGAGACGTCACATCCTCCCGCACCGTGCTCGTGTCCTAAGGCTATGCAGGTGCAGCGTTTGCAGATCCACCAAGACCATTCCACAAAGTTGTTCCTCAGAAGTACAGAGCCAACAAGTGCGCGGCTGCCAGGCGCACTCCACAATCCAGGGGCGAATCATGCTTGATCTTGCTCTCTGTGCTGGTCCTCTTTAATGCATTCGCGCCTGCTGCAATGCTGTGTCGTTCTGTGCGCAGCTGAAAGCGCTGGAAGCGCGACCGTGCACAGCACGGCAGCAGCTGTCCACCGTGTGAGCGCTGCTTCGAATCCCTCGCCGCCCTGCTTGCCGTTAAGGCGCGTGCAAGGTGCAGCAGCAGCAGCACTCAGCTCGTTGCCAACGGCGCTCGCTCGTCTGAGCCATGCTCACTGGGATGTGAGCAGCGCTCCGCTGGGCAAGCAGCTCCCTGTGCTGTCAGCATTGCTCAGCGCACGTGCCACATCAGATGGCAGTGCTCAAACGCGGGACTCGCTGAGCGCGCACGCGCTGCTTGCGATAACGTCTCAACCTTTTGTTGCCGAGCCGGGGGGGGGTGTCAAAATGCCATGGTGGCGCTGCTGCAACGCCTTCCACGGGGGCTCCGATTATCAGTGGCTTAGTCCTCGAATTGAGCCTGCAAGCTCCCACAGCTTGAAGGACCGTGGACCCAAACTCCTGCAACAGCCGCCAAAGCTATCACATATTCTGCATCACTAGTGCTGAGAGCTCCTAGGCGTACTTGAGGGTCTAAGCGGGAGCGAGAGAGGGTTTCCTCCTCCTGTGCAGAGTGTTTTTGCAAAAGGTGCACTAGGGTGCACGGGGGAAATCGGAACAGTTGCGTGACGCGATCACGAAGTCGAAACACCGCCAAGCGCATGGCCACACCAGCTGCGACGTGTCTCCTTAATGCCAGTGGCAACTCTTCAGCACATGGCCTGAGAAGCCACACGGATCGACCTCCAGTCTTGTGGCGTGGTGCGTTGGATGTGATTGGCGCAACTCAACCGGCCAACATCACAGCCTCATGTCCACTGCTGGCCAAGTTGAACTTCACACCCTAGTGCTGTACAGTGAGCGAGATCCAAGTTGCAGACGGCAGCTGACTAGCGCATGCGCAGACTTGGCAGCAATCCTTGGCTGCTGCCAGTGAGCGTTGCATGCAGGCGCCGCTCAATCAGGGACAGTGCTGAATAGGAAAGGCCTTCCCAACACACTCTACAGTCCAGCCAAGGCCGTTAATGATGCACGTGGGCCTCATCCTTCCGTCCAAGACTTCACATCCGCAGCAATAGGATACTGTCCCAGGAGCCAAAATTCCATGGCACAGTCAACAACCATCTCAGATACTGCTGCCGTTGAAGTTTTTGTGTGAGTGCGATGCCATGATGTGTGCTGCACTTCATGTCATGCATGTTTCCGTTCTCGTCGCCTTGTGTGATGACTCGTATCCAATGGCGTACACACGCGAGCGCTAATGCTGGGGCGTTGCAGCACTAGTCTTTTCAAAAGCTCTGAGGGCGCAGTGCAGACCACTAGCAGGCTGCGTACAGTGTATAATTTTTGGTGTGGCAGATGTATTGGTATACTTTGAAGTATGTCAAGTAAGAGATGTCCCGCTGCAAGTGGCGGTGAGCAGGTGCAGCCTCACCACAACAAGCATCAGTGAGAAGCCAGAATGTCTCATGTTGCCGTGGTTGCCAAGGGATGCAACGAAGTCGTCGCTAACATTTCCCTGGGCGTTGTGTCAGCGAGGTGGTGTCCAGCCCTACTAGTACGCTTAGGGTTGGGGACCTGACGCCCAATGGCAACGAGCCCCTGCAGGCATGGCCAAGTGCGCGAGTATCACTGCACCGTAAGTTAAAACACCTGTATCGGTGGCACTCACCAACAGTCTGGCAGCAATGGATGAATCACGACAGCGCCAACAGCAACTACTTCTGTATTATTATACTGTAGTGACCGTGATGACAAATTCAAGTTGGCTGCCATGCATGCAGTCAAGGTCACAGTGGAGCTGCCAGTAACAGCAGTAACCGTTATTAGAGTACTAGTATTAATATAGCATATGATATCACTGCTGTTGTCAAGCGAAACCATCATGATGACCTGATCAGAATCTGTTAGCAATTGCATTTGCTGAAGCGGACCCGGTCACTCAGTCAGGCTGCAGCCAAGTGCACAGTGCCACTGTGTGACAGTGATTTCGAGTCAGTGAACCTCAGGCTGAAATACGTTTAAACTAATTAGCAGTGATGGAGTCACGGTGTGGCGCCGTTGCAGCCGCCGTGGCACAAGTCCCATGCGTGGCAACTCTGAGCCACTGGCAGCCTGGGTGTCATGCGGTGGCAAGTGCAGAAATCCTGCAGCTGCAGGAATTGGGCTGCTTGCTGCAGCCTGAGCTGAGCCTCTCGTGTGCTCATGCGCTCTGCGTGGCACTGTAGGACAAAGGCTAGGCATTGACTTGCTGCGTCTGTTTGCAGGCGCACAATGACGTGCCAGTTCTGATATGCACGTGCCAGCCTGAGGAGCGCTGGCATTCAATGGTCGAGCTCACCTCGTGCCTTGGGTTGGAACAAAATGTTGATGTGACCATACATGGCGTATATATACTACATCTGTACAATATCCGTACAGTGTATGTACGGCATGTAAACATTGACGCACTTCCGTACAGGACTTGTGGCGTATGGGGGTGGTGCATGCCTGCATACATGCCGCTACCGCTGCTAGCTTATGGGTATGGCATTCACTCCCCGTCATGGCGTACACACACTTCAACAAGGGGGTTTTCGGCGGGCGGCAACGGTCCGCGAGCGAGCGCAAGCGAGCGCGCGCCGTGCGCACGCCATCTACTTCGTGCGTGAGACCAAGGGATGGTTTAAAGTTCAAGTCGTGTCGTGTGTGCGTCAGATTTTTCGCATGTGCTTTGTCGGCGGGCGTCAACGGTCCGCGAGCGAGCGCAAGCGAGCGCGCGCCGTGCGCACGCCTTCTACTTCGTGTGCGAGGACTACTAAGGGATGGTGTTTGAAGTTCAAGTCTGACTGTCATCAAAACGTGAACTTCGAAACCGAAACGAAAACCGAAACCAACCACAGAACCAAAGTTGAACTTCGAAACCGAAATCGAACCGAAGCAGCGCAGAAGCAGTGAGGCGCAGCGGCAGCAGCAGGAACAGCAGCCGCAGCGAGCAGCAGTAGCAGTTCATCGGCCGTCGCATCAGAGCAGCAAGGTCGCAAGCGAAGAGGTGCAAAGAGTGGCTAGTCGTGTCCACCGCGATAGAGCAGCGTGAGCAACGGCCTGTTGACCGTGCCAGGCGGCCTATGCGAGAGACAACAGCGCAACGGGAGCAACGGTCTGCTGTTGACCGTGGTGGGCCGTCTGTGCGAGAATTATCAGAGCAACGTGAGCAACGTCTGCGTCGTGCTAGTCTGGTGCTCGTGCGCGAGAGACGCCACAGCAACGTGAGCAGCGAGTTGTTGCAGATGGTGCCAGGGTGGCTGCTCGTAGAGTGAACGATAGTTTTTTTTACCAACGCGCAAAATTGACATGAACTCATCGGTGAATGTCTCACCCGAGGACGCATTCAGTCCTGGTGATTTATCACGTGCGGACCCTCAAATTGCACATGCATGTGCAGTTGCTACACGGGCAACCAGCTACAGTAGGATCACCGGATCATCCATGTTGGGCTTCCACCACATGCAGATTTGCTCGAAAGGCCTCATGTTTTAGGGTTGGCAAAGGAGTTCTATGACCGTTTGTATTCGTGCGATTCGTTTCAATTGAACTGAAGTCTTGCCACGTGTGCCGTGGAGCTTGGCCACAGGAGACCTATGATGGGTGCCAGCAAGCTATGCACAACCATGCTCCTTTCGTCCGTCCTGCAGTTTTCATCTGTAGCAAATGCATAGGTCCATACAAAGCCTACCGACAGCGCACATCGAGTGCTGTTATGCCACCAGTAGTCAGCGTTCAGCATCATATGGTCCTTGAATCATGTCCAGGGGCCCCTGAACTGTCCGAGCTCACATACTTGGAACAGCTGCTACATAGATGCATATATGCTTACATTTGCCCATGGTAAATGTCGCAGTGTATCGCCTTCCAGGCTCAGCCTGGTGGACAAGAAGGTTATGCAGGGCATGTCACAACGCTGGACAATCATTCTAATGCAGTGCAACAGATGGCTCAGTCTCTGCCCCACCATTTTGCATACATGAATGTGTGCCTTGTGATGCTTTGCATTGTGCCGCCAAACCACAATGCTGCACTGCCTGTGCTTGACTGCAATGTCTTGGGTGTTGCATGCTGCTGAGTTGGCGCTGGTGATGCATGACCTACATCAATTTCTGCTTGATTGACCGTAGGTTATGACCTACTGACCTACACGCCTAATACCATCGCCGCATTCACCATAGCTTGCCCTACTTTTGGATTAGGGTTTCATGGTATGACGCCGACGTCGAAGATTCATTCCCTTGTCTAACCCTTGCTTCAACCGGAACGCGCGGAATGACTGTTTGAGTGCAATTGTTGGTTTCATTCAATCAAAATCAGCGCGAACTTTTCGCGCAGCGTAAAAAAAGGGCGGGGAGAACAGGCCACGCCGTGCCGCTGGAGGGCATCAAAGCGGCGTGAGTGATGGCCAAAGAGTTTAGCTAGGTGTCCCAGGCCACAGCACCGCCGTTAGTGGCGTTGTGCGCCTCTACGCTTCGGCTATCTGCAGGCTGCCATGTTCAGCACGCCATAAGCTGCGAAGCGTAAAAAGCAGCTCAAACATAGCAACTGAGATGGCGTCAAGCGGTGCTGCTGGCGCAACTGATACCTGACTTGCTATGATGGCAGCCCCGGGCGGCGTCAGGTCGAGCTGAGCAAGCGAGAGCTGTTTTCCACACAGCTTTTTTCGCTTGAGTGGAACGCATTTCATTCTCAATTGGTACGCCACGGAGTGCGCGTAGAGGTTGCTGCAAGCGCAGGCTCTGATTCAAAGCCTGCGAATGAGACGTTGTGCTTCTGCTGCAACGTCCTTATCAGCTCGTGCAACATCAAAGTCCTCAGTGTAACCGAACATGTCTGCTGCCAACAGAATATGCTTTGCATGTGTTTTTTTCCATCACCAAACAGCAGAACCCCACTGTCCAACGCCGACGACCTCACGCATTACTGTGGCAGTGCTTTGCATTCATTTTGCATGGTTACTTGTGCATAATTAATTGTGTTGAACTGAAGCATGATTCACGAGCATATGTACATGGTAAACAACATTAATTGGCATGGACTGAGCACATAAATGCAGGGCACGAGACGCCTGGAAGGACGAAAAAAAACGTGATCAGGTCCAAGTGCAATCATTTATTTATAAATATTGACGCTAGGCGCCATACTAATTAGTAGTAATTATCACCAGAACCTAACCCTAAGTGAAGTCAAGTCACTATAACACAACCTGAAGGTCTGTACTCAATGCGCGCGTATGCCACCTGTGAGACGCCAGTGTCCTGAGTACGTACTGTAATCAGCTTTGCCAAAACAAGCACAAATGCGTTGACATCGGGGTGAAGAGGGGGAAGTACTCCAACATCAGACAGCTCCCCATGTGGGGCCCCTCCAAGAGCTCAGTGTCATTGCAACGCATGGTCGCGTTGTCCTCACGAGAAAGTTTACAGCGCGCGAATATACAACAGCAAGCTTTTTCTGGTAGAACCCAATATGTCTGCAATCAAGCAGTGCGCAGCAGACAGAGCTGCAAGTCTGTGCCGAAAGCTTTTGAGCGCAGCGACTGAGTACTGGTGGGGCTGCTGGCTTGCATATGTAGCATCTGCAGGAGTACTGCTAGAGCTCTGACGCATTGAGATTGCTGGGATACAGGCTGTCTTGTCAGCAAGCTTGCTGCCACACCTGTTGCTCCAGTTTGGCATGGTGTGCAGCCGCAGGGAGCGCACAGCACCACATCCTGCAGCAGTTTCGCCAGTAGCCCATCCAGCGCAACGCTGTGGGCCGTAATCCTTGTCTTGCGCAGCCAATCCTCACGGCATAGCTGCGTGGGCGCCTTCCGTTCGCGGCTTCTCCTTGCCTCCTGGCCCTCAGGACATCGTCGCCGTAATGCACCATAAACAGCAGCTTTTGGCCAACCTCGGCTCAGTGCTGGCCACGCATGCTTGACTGTCCGCTCCATCGTCACATCATGACCACTGCGCCCTGCTGTTGCGCTTGTCTCGTGGTGCAAAGCTGCTGTGCACGATGCATCAGCAGGATCGGCTTGTGCGGGCTCATGCTACACACGCACATCACTAGCTGCAGCGACCACCTCTAGCACGGTAGCGAAGGTGATGATCTATCGTTCTCACCGCTAGGACCAGCCCGCCAGCGCCTGTGTGGCCCGTGCGCACCCTGTGTGCTAAGTGCCACTTTAAGGGCACTTTTTTAAGCCCGCGCGAAAAGTTCGCGCTGATTTTGATTGAATGAAACCAACAAAAATTTCTCTTCATGCAGTTTTTTGTGCAGTTGTTTGGTCGCAGCAGTTTGCGTGCATGTGTTGCCCACAACATCCTGAATTTGCCTCAGCTTGTAAATCTACAGTAGTGTCTCAAGGCATCTACTCTGAGGCATACACTTTCCTAGGTGGTGACACCGCGGACTGTTGAGCGCTGGTGCGTTCTCTTCAACCTTGTCATCGTGACTAACGGGCGGCGCGCTGTTCTCTTCCCAAGCCTGTCAGTGGATGAACAGGCGCGCCTCAAAAGTTGCGTGCAGTTGGCGTGTGTTCGCAGTGCAGTGTGTTGCAGCTGCCACAGCACCTTGGACTCTAGCATGCACTCCCGTTCAGAGTTTCTCGCCTATGACTATTTTCAACGCTTTGATGCTCAAAAAGTGGTACACCTCTATATATATGGGGATGACTGTGTAACATGCCCTGTTGGCGCTCGAGGGCTCGCCAAGCGGTACTACACCTCCAGCGGCACTGCACCGCTCTTTGTTTCACATATACCCCAGCCAGGCCATGTGGACGCACGACACGTTGCCCGTGTTCCGAACCCACGCCGTGCTGAAAGCCGTTGAGACTAGCGCCATTGGCTGCTGGGAATGCAACAAAGACACCGGTGTGCTGTCGTGGAATCCTCATATGTACACGCTATTCGACAAAGATTGGCGCTCTGGGCCTGTGGACTTCGAGGCCGACTTCATGGCGCGGCTGCACCGAGAGGACCAGCCTACCGTCCGACGACTGCTGGACGACGCGGTCAAAGCAGGACGTGGTTACGAGGCGTGCTATCGCGTTGTTCGGAAGGACGAGTTCGTCGTCAGAGTTCGGGCTTGCGCCGACTTCGTCCCCAATTCAGATGGCACCATGTCTCTTGTACTAGTAGGCACATGCCTTAACGTCACAGGTGTGATGAGCCTGCAGGAAGAAGTGGAGGAGCCGGAGCTGCTGCAGTTTGACCAGGCTGCCGTGACGGACCAAGAAGACGCAGTTCGCGACAGCCGCAGTAGCAGCTCCAGCAGCACCAGCACCACCACCAGCAGCAGCAGCACCGTCACCAGGAATCAATATGTTCAGCCGGGGAAGTGGAAACTAGGCCCATGCATTGGGCGGGGTGCCTTCGGCCAGGTGCACATGGGCCTCGACCAGATGACAGGAGAGCTCATTGCGGTAAGCACGGCTATCGAGCTTTCGAGCACTGCGCCCCCTTTATCGCGCTTGGATTTGAGTGCCTGAGATACATCGTGTCATGTGCCCTTTTGACCTGAGCCATATGGTGCACCTGTCAGCTGCTGCATAATGCAGTACGATGCATCTGCGCATGCATATGTCTACGTCAGCCTGAGTCTTGGGTATTAAATTGATACTGCTGGAAATTTACTGTGGCCACAGTGGGCAGCGCTGCCCGGCCACTGCTGCTGCAGTAGAGAGTGCTACTGCTGTACGGCGCTTCTGCTGCATGCCTCATCCTGCCTTGACATTTTGGTGCATGCTCGTCTGTAGGCTGCTGCTGCAACATAGCTGACCAGCTCACTGCTGCTGCCGCACCGCCACCGCACACCTCAGGTCAAAGCTTGTTCAACGTCATTTGGGAATCACAACACGGCCAACCAGCTCACCAACGAGGTCCTTCTCATGCAACGCTGCCGTCACCCAAACATTGTAGGCTATCTGGGTGCAGAGCTGCACGGATCCTGGGGCTGCATCTTGCAGGAGTGGGTCCCTGGTGGCAGCATTTGCAGCATCCTTCAGAACTTTGGCCCATTCACGGAGCGCATCACCCGCTGCTACGCACACCAGATACTACAAGGCATCATGTACCTTCACAGCTGCGGGATCGTCCACCATGACCTGAAAGGTGTGATCCTTGCAGTCATTTTATAGGGACTACATAACCGGTGACACTAGTGCAATTCACCATTGACCCTGCTGCAGATACACTGGGGCATACACTTACGCCAAGGTGAATTGCAAGATGGCTGGCACATCAGATTCTGCGGCTAGTAGTGCGTGCGTGCCACAGTGAGTGGGTGGGGGCAAAGCGAGGCTGGTGGAAGACGGAGGCCTGTGAGTTGCAGTTCTGGGGCGGAGCGCATGCCAGCCCCACATGCTAGTACAGGACCTACATGTGCACGTAGAAACCCCAACTGCACCTGGGCAAGCTTGCGAGCAGGCTCATGTTATAGCCACTGTTGCGCATACCTGGTGGCAGGCAACACATTCCTCCATTGAAGTCACATCAGTGGGCGCGTGCAATCTCACGGCTGTATGCCGACGCGTGTAAAACTGTCACAATGGTGCGTGCATGCATCGCAACTTTGCTCTGTCACTGCGGCACAGCTATGATCTTCGCCTTTGGCACACACAACAACACTTGGTCTACATGGACTTCTTTGACAATTATATAGTCGTGCATTTGATAAACTAAATCATCAAATTCGCGATCCTACTAGTCCTCACCAACTCACAATTTAGAGTCAAAGTCTCTCAGCAGCAAGCTCAGTCATAGAATCCAACTGCATTCGCACAACTCCACGAACATCGTTGCATATTTACATTCGAGTTGTGTATGCGTCCCACACAGGCGACAACGTGCTTGTCAGCACCAGCGGCGTCGTGAAGATCGCCGACTTCGGCACCAGCGAGCAGGCCTTTGACTTGCAGGACCGCCAGACCAAGCTGATGGGAACGCCGTACTTCATGGCGCCAGAGGTGCTGCAGCGCCAGCGCCACAACATGGCTGTCGATGTGTTGGCCTTTGCCTGCGTCATCCTTCAGATGCTCACTGGCGACGCGCCTTGGAGGTCGCTGCTGGGCACGAACAAGGTGGTGTCGGCACTGCTCCAGACAATGCAGACCCACCGCACACCTCCGTTGCCGCCGGACATCAGCCCCTCCATGCGCGCCCTCCTCGTCGAATGCTTCAGCTGAGATCCTGCTGGCCGCCCCTCCGCCAAGGACCTCCTTCGGTCCAGCTACTTCAGCGATGGTGACGGCGACGCAGAGCTGGCCTGCAGCAGCGGCAGCGACCAGTGTGACGTCACCGACAGCAGCGATGCCCCTCAATGTGTGACTGACAAAACCGGACGCCGCGATATGGTCGCCACGAGTCAGCGAGCAGTCCCACGCCTGGACGCGCCAGTTCCTGCGTAGACTCCGGGGCGGCAAGTATACGACAACTCAGGACTTGTTGGCATCCATCAACAATGACAGCACTTGCGCTCCTGCCGGCGGCAGCGGCGCTGCGCTCAGTACACGCAGGCAGCAGGAACCTCACTCCCCGCAGGTGCCCCTCGCGTCTAGACGGAATCCGTTTGCGCAGCGCCGCCTGCCAGCTCGCTCCCCTTCTGGGCGCCAGTGCCCATAACGGCAGCGGTGAGGCTCAGCCTGACTTCATCAGTGCCGTGCAACACACAGCATCGCCCTGCCTCCGTGCCCGCCATGTTTCGAGAGCCCCTCCACCATTGCATTTGCGACCCATACATTGGGGGGGGCGTGCGCGTGTATGAGCTCTACAAGTGTATGAACAAATACGCAAGATCGATGCATGCAGCAGCAGATAGCTCTTGGCTCAGTGGTTTGGTATGGTGCTCCCGAGGTGCCCATTGTCTTGTTGCTACATGCAGTGAGTAAGTGCAGTGTTGAGCTGCTCCTTCACCAGATTCTGTGTGCTTTGAGTTGCAGCTGTCGTTTTTCTCTGGCACATTACAAACGACGATGTTGCTGTGAGCTGTCTCTTAGCCTGCACCTACCTCCAGCGCATCTTTGTGCCATACATTTTGGACCTACAAAGGCACTTTCGTGACTTTCCTTTGTACGTATGGACTTGTATTTATAAAGGCCCAAGGGAGGCCGGGTTGCCTATGCAATCGAAAAGCTTGCGTCAACGCAGCAGCCTAGTCTGCGCTGTGCCCTAGGAGCTTGGATACCGGCGCCGCAACACAGCCCAGCATTCGCGCTCCACGTGTGTACGCCATGACGCGCTCCGCCAACTCCCGCGCCAGCGATATGCTCAGCTCAATGAGGATCTGACGCTTAGCTAACCCGGCCTTGCGTAACGCATCTGCCTTCCCCCCCCCTGAGCACAGTGCTGAGTGCATTGCCAACTCCTTAACAAAAAGGCTTGTCTGCTTGCCCAGCCGTCCGTACGACTCCTGCACGAATGGCACAAAAGCCCAAGATGACGTCAAGGTGCCGGTGTGGTGCTTGACCTTCGCGTCCTCCCCCACCCCAGCAGCCTAGCCGTCCGTGTTCGAGGCATTTGTTTTGCCTGTCAGGTACGAGCTCGCTGTGGGCGCGCGCACACTTGTGTCTAGCACTTTTCCCTTGTTACGGTATGCACTGCTAAAGTGCAGACACCCTGGGTCAATGACTGTGTCCGCCCGATACCCCGGTACCTTGAAGACGCTAGCGTCCTCATTGCGGACAATAGAGACATGGTGCTGTCTCAAGATGCGCTGCAGGCACCGCTTTTGGGCAGTGTGTGTCGCGTTGTGCCCCCGTATGTGCTGGCTGGGGCAGCTGATCGCATGCGTGGAGGTGGGGCTCACATCACTGCACCGCCATGGGCACACCTCGCCCTGTATGCCCCACCCGTCTATGAAGATCGCAATCAGAATCATTGTGGCTGCTGCCATACTGGACATGGGCGCCGCACCCGGGCGGTCATTGGCAGTGGGTGGCACGCTCATCCACGCCATTGCCCCGGACGCACGCTGGCTGCGCAGCTGCGCCAGGACCCGTGCGCTAGCCTGTTGGCGGCGGCGGCTGGTGTCGCGCGAGTCACCAATAGGTGCAGCCTGCGTCGGCTTGCCCACGGCACCAGCCGAGGCAGCCTCTAGGTCCTCCACCAGGCAATCCTCGTATTGACGTCGAAGAACATTTGAAGGGCCGGCTTGTAGTCCGTGCGTGAAGTGACCGCGCCGGCGGCGGGGCCCTACCTTCCTGCAGATCTCGTCAGCATAGGCCTCCCAGTCGTCGTCGTCGTCCTCCTGCCCGCCGCTGCAGCTGCTTTCTTCCGCGCTAGTTTGTGTTTTAGCGGGCGTGGAAGGGGCAGCCGCGGCAGCGGCTTGAGGGCCAGGTACGGTCGCCGCCGCAGCGGCCGCCTCGGCGCCAGGCACAATGCCGTGGGTGTGTGGGCTGGCTCAGTGGTCACTGTCTCCGTGACGGCAGTTGCGGCGTAGATCGCTTGCACCGCAGTGGGGAGCGTCGACGCTGCGGCCGTCGTATCTGCTGCCCACCGTAGCAACGATGCTGGGAGCTGCTCGGCCACAGCTGTGCGTGATTTTTCGCCGCCATCAGCTGTCAGCGCTCGCGTAGAGCGTCGCACGGCCTCGATGATTGGCGGCAGTCCCTGGTCCTCGCGTATTGCGCATGAGTGCTGCGCGAACCAGGTGACTGCGCCGTGTTCGTCAGTGCCGAGCCTCAGGGCCCCTGCTGCCACAGTGGCATGAATTATTGCCGGCCTCAGTGTTGTGCATGCCTGGGCCGTGTATGCGGCTGGTGCCAGTAGCCCCAAAAGCGGCATGCCCAGACCGCCTCGTCGCTCCGGCAACCGTGACGCCCGCAAAGGCACTGCGATGTCCGTGAGTTCAGGCGGGCCCAAGCACGGCAATACCAGCACGCTGCCACTGATGGCTTCCTCATTGTCACCAGCACTGCAGGCGGCCAGCAGGTGTGACTTCATGGCTGCCGCGGTAGAGCAGCCGTGCAGATGCAGCATGCGTTCGAGCGTCCATGCACATAGGCTGGGTGCCCTACCGGTACCCCGACCGACGTAAAGCCCTGACTGGATTCTGGCATGGTGGTGTCCACAAACGGTATGTCAAGGGCGCTCAGGCGTGCTCTGGCCGCTTCATCAAACACTGTGCCGCGCATGGCGATGGCCAGCGACTTGTCTGGTCGAACGCGTAGGCCCCCTGCCGCCAGCCGGCGGATCACCTCTGCCACCCCAGCGGCCGCTGCATCGTCGAAGTAGGCAGCTTGCAGCACGTTGAGGTCATCCAGGAAAGCGCAGTGCGGGGCTGGCGGTTCCGCTGTGCTGTGGCCGTAGGCCGGCATACTGCCGGGCGTCGCATTCACTCCATCAGGGTAGAAGAGTAGGAAGGCCGCTGCCACTGCAAAGTACAGCGGCCCTAGAGGGTCCCCTTGCTGGCACCCTAGGTGGGAGCAGATAATGCGAGCTTCACCGTTCACCTCCACCCGCATCTCTGGGGCAGTGTCACCACAGTATACGGACTCAAAGTGCGGGAGCAGCTCCGGACAGAAGAGCATAAGCCCCCGCACAATGGCGGCGCAATCCACACTGTTAAATGCGTTCTCACAGTCCAGTTGGATAGTGGTGCCATACAGCTCGTGCCACACGCGCGCGCGCGCTGCCACATGCTCGACGCCAGACCGGTATCCTACGCCAAACTGCGACATGGAGGCCAGCAGCCCCGATATCTTGCCCTTGACACTCCGTGCCGCTGTGGACCCGAGGAGTCTGCGCCAGACACTGGAGCAGGCGATCGGACGCCGCTTCTGTCCTATGCCTGAGAGGGCCGCGGCGCGGAGAAGCCGTTGCGATTGCTCCGGCAGCAGTTCGGGCTCAACAAGCAGCGTCGTGAACACCTTGGCCAGGTGATGGGCGAATGCCGGTTCCATCACATCTGATTCTGAATCACCAGCTAGTCCTGGCGAGGCACTGCTCACGGGGCGGGTGGCTGCTTTCACTGGTGCACTAGGCCCAGCGGCCATCAAGAGGTGTTCATAGCGTAGGCCGTCCAGCCCTCCTGCCTTCCCCGCCCCTGCTGCGGACAAGGTCGACAGTATGTCTGCCGCCTCCACCTCGAGGCGCCGTCCGGCTGCGCTGGCAGCATCCTCAGGCCTATCGCTGTGATCATGTGCCTGACCCGATTCGAAGACGGGACTGCCGCTGCCAGCTGGCCCGGTGGTCGTTGCCACCCCTGCGCTGTGTAAGCAGTGCCGCCGGGCGTCGCGTACCAGGCCGCGCACTTGCTCCATTGGCGTATCGACTACCCCCGGCCGGGTGCCAGTTTCAGGGTGCTTTGCTGCCAGCACCTGTGCCGTGACCTCGTCTGCTGGGGCGCATGCTTCACGCGCCTCTAGTCGTGCGGCAGCCAGGCCTACCCCCCGTCGCTTGCCTGAGAGGGCAGCGCATGCTGTTTGCTGCCTGGAGTCAGCCTCCGTCCAGTCGGCATCGAAGTTCGTTTGTGCCGACGCCATAGCTGCGTTGTTTGGTTTGGGGGCCCGCAGCGCCGCTGCTGCCGACAGCGTCTTTCTCAGTAGCTCCGCGAAGTCGCCAGACAGCAACGCTGCCAGCCGGGCCGCAGGCGGCATACCGGTTCCCTCCGGTTGCCTACCAAAGGCCATCGCTGCTAGCAGGTGCAGCAGCCTGTAGCCGCGCTGCACTAGAGTCTGAGAAACCTGATGAGCAAACGCCCCGGCACCATGGTGGAGGCGCACCCGTGCCGCCTCACGTGCACTGTCTGTGGCGTCCGCCAGTAGTCGTGTGGCGTGCTCCACTAGCCGTGCCCACTGGGTGCACTGCAGCTGAGTGCGGAAGGGGTTGGCAGTCGTGGTGAACCGCAGCAGCAGTAGATCCGCCTCATTGGTCTGGTCAAGTGCGTGGACGACCGAGGGCGTCGAGAGGTCCCAAGCCAGGGATGCTCGTGCCTGGGGCTTTGAGGGCCTGCCACTGGTGGTGGTGGTCGGGGGGGGCGGTGACGCGGCATCGTCCGGCGGGTCCACGTCCATGTCCGCCCATCCCACGGCCGTCCCGTGGGGGGGGCTGCTGTCCTGCAGCCTCAGGCTGTCAGACTGAGTGCGGCTGCCGGCGCTGCTAGGCGGTGCCGCAGCAGCTGCCGTTCGGCGCCGGCGTTGCGCGCCGGTTGCCGTGGCCGCCGGGCGTTTCTTGCTAGACTTTGAGTTGGCAGCGCCACAAGCCGGCACCGCCGGTAGTTTTGGAGGTGTCGCTGCGGCAGCCCCCGCCGCCGCGGCCGCGCCGTCGCTACCCGCACCCCCGCCCTCGGACTGGCCCGGGGGTACTGCCGCGCGTGCGCGCGTGGGGGCGCTTCCACTCCGTCGACACGTGTGGCATGGCGAGGTCAGCGCGCATTGCCTCTGCCCCGCGCTGGCTGACATATGGACCAGGCCGCAGGCACCTGTGCATGCACTCAGCTTCCTTACCGCCCGTAGGAAGTCTTCTGCCGTGCAACCATACATGGTGCTCATCTCCTGCACATGCTTGGCATGGTGTGCCCCAGTGCTGCAGGTACTGCTGCCTGAAGGGGCACGGTCACCGGATGGGTCGCGATCAACCTGCTGCCGGATGCCCTTGGCGTATGCTGCCGCCGGATTTTGCTGACAGTGTGATGTGCTCGCCTCAGGGTTCAGCATCGACCTCGTGCAGCTACCACCGTTGAAGTGGGCCACTACCGGTGCCATGCGGCTCGCAGCTGACAGTTTGCCTCGCTGTTTGCTGTCCTCTTTCTGACCAAGCTGCCAAAATGCCAGTGTGCATAGTGGACACCTCAGTGGCTCAGGCTGCTGTGGCAACTGCAGCGCAGTACGGGGCTGTGTCCGACTCGGAGCCGTGATGTGGGTGCTGTCAGCTTGAGTGGTCGCCGACGCTGTCATAGTGGTTGGCAAGGGCGGAGCTGCCGCAGGGGCGACAAGCAGTTCAAAGTGTCCCACATTTGTATATAGCCCAGGCGGCGTCCACAGCACATCCAGATGGCAGTCAGGCTGAGCTGGAGTCGCCGGTGCGAATACCGCTGGCAGCCCCATCAGTTGTGCCAGCACCAGCCCTGTTGATTTTTGCGTGCTGCCAGTGGCCTGAGGCTTGGCCTGCCTCACCGTCACCGAGACCGCGTAGACCGCTGCAACAATGGCCCACACAGACAAACCGAGGGGCCGTCCCCACACGCCCTCTTCCTGTAGGCGTTGCAGCAGGAGCGTGTGCCCGCTGTCCTTGCTATCCGTTTCATTTGTGCCGTACTCGATTGCGAGGCAGCGAGCGCGTGTCCCGTACGTGTCGAATTGTTCACGTGTACACGCAGGTTGGGCTGCGGCATGCGCGGTCAGTTGACGCATCGATGACATGCTGGCCCCTTGTTTGCCCGCCCCCTGCGTGACGTATGCCGCCATCCCGTCCAGCAGTGCCTCTCGCATGGCAATCACCAGCGCTGGGGCCGGCAGTCCGTGCTCAACTGCGACGCTGCCTATGCCGTGTAGAGCTGTATGAATCAGGCAGTTGCCGTTGCCCACGTTGCTCACGGGGCGAAGCTCCCCACCACGTGCTAGCGTCGCTGTGTTTTCCCCAAGCGCCTGTTTGTGGAGTGCCTGCAGGCCCGTGTGCCAAGTGGAAAAACCATAGTTGGTGGCTTTTGCCAGCGCGTCTTGCTGCTCCTCCACGGTGACTGTATGGCACACGGTTGAGGGTATCCGGGTCGCCACCGTCACGGTGGTGACCTTCGCCGGCCCGGATATTGGTGCTGAGGGGGCAGAGGCACCGCCCCTTGGCGGTGTGGTGGCTGGTGCCAGCTGCCCTAGGGGTGCAGGAGAATTGTCGCACTGGGCCTGTCGCTCCTGCGTCCGCCGTCTGTGTTTACCTCTGCGTCGACTGCGCTTTCCACTGGCAACCATAGCCGTGACAGATGCTGTCTCGGTCATTGTTGCGTGGGTGCTGTTATCACCGGCCTGCGTTACGTCTGACTCGCCATGTTTCCCGGCTGGCTGGCGAGGCGACCTGGCAACGACCGGTTCCCTAAGGGAGAGTTGGTCAAACACCGCTGCCAGGTCGTTACCCTCTTCTCGGAGGGAGAGCAAGCTGAATGTGACCGTCAGGTCATGCATCTGATTCACCAGCGGTGCGCAGGGAGTCCGGCCCAGCAGGGTCTGTGTTGCTGGCGCGTGCAGTCGGCGTGACGTGCGGCAGGGTTCAAGCTTGGTACCCGTCGGCCAAGCGCAAAGCACCGTGACGCGTGCCCGATTGGGGGCAAGGGCCAGTGCACGTACCCTGCGCGCGAGTGCGCCAGCCGCCCCCAGCAAGCCTTGCCAGTGAGATCCCGTCGGGTCCCTGGGGCATTCGCTAGACTGAGCGCCCGCTGCGACAGCAGCTGCTGCACTGCCAGGTGTGCTGGGCACACGATCGTTGCTTGACATCGTTGCGCCGCTATCGCTAGCACGACTTTCGCCAGGCAGCACACCCATTGTGCTGCTCCGGGTCAGTCTCGGCAGCGGCGCAACTGCCACACCGTCCAACGTAGATGCATGGGCTTGCCTGGGGTCCACCCCCAGGTGCTCGCATCCGAGGATTTTGCGTATGGGACCACATTTGCTAGCGGCGGCGAGCAGCGCGGCTGTTGGCTTCAGGCTATTCCCCCCACCAACAGCTGCACCACCCGCTGCCGCCGCGCATGTCGTTGGTCGGGTGTGTATGTCAGCAATGTGATCATGGCCTGATGCACGGTCACAGCCTGACAGTGTGCATGCTGTCGCGGCGACCGGGCCTGCGAGGCAGTCGGCGCAGCGCCACACGTCGCACTGGTCCAGGGCCCCTAGATCACCAGATGGTGTCGTGGCGCTTGCTGCTGTGCGTCTGATGAAGAGGTTGCCGCACCCATCGCAGACCTGCTCCAGGCCGCCGCATATTGGTCGGTGGTCTAGGAAAAGCTGAACATGCAGTTCTGCAAATTGCTTCCCTTTCCCTGTGTGGCGCGTGCGCTGGTGTGCACATGCGTGTGCCACTGGGCAATTCTTGTCCAGGGCGCGAGGATTTGCTCGCACTATGAACTTGTCGCACATGCGGCAGTCCAGCCCCGGGATATTGACCTTCCGGTTGGCAGCGTGTATCTTGGCGGGCGCCAGATCTGTCCTAGCGGTGATGCCGGATATTGGGTGCCCGTTGCGACTGTTACCGTCAGAGGTGACGCTGCCGCCTGACAGAGAGGCGCCGCTGCCAGCTGGCTGCAAAGACCGGGACGTGATTTGTCTCTGGTGAGCCGCCGGCCCAGGTTCGCCAACTTCCATCGGTACAGGCATGGTCACGGTGACCGGCTTTGCCAGCGCACCGCCAGACTGTGGCTCTGGGCGGGTGACGCTGCCAGTGCTTTGGGCGCTGGCGCGGCGCCGACCCCGCCGGGTTGCAGCCGCCCCACGTTCGCCGCCCGGTGCAGCAGCGGCCGCTGGTGCTGTTGTCACCATGTCTGCAGCACATGGGGTTGCCGCTGCGGTGACCTCCATCGGCTGAGGACCGGGATGCCACTGGGGAGAGGCGCCGCTGCTAGCTGGCTGCGAAGGCCGCGACGTGATCCGTCTCTGGTGACCCGCTGGCCCACTGGTAGGTTCGCCAACTTCCATCGGTACGGGCACGGTCATGGTGACCGCCTTTGCCAGCGCACTCAGTTTGCCACACGGCGACTCTGGGCGGTTGATGCTGCCAATGCTTCCGAGGCGGCCCAGGGGCGGCCCAGCATTGGCGCCGCGGCGCCGACCCCGCCGGGATGCAGCTGCCCCGCGTTGGCCATCTGATGCGGCAGCGGCTGCCGGTGGTTTTGGCACCATGTCTGCCGCACGTGGCGTTGCCGCCGCCGTTAAGTCGGAGGTAACCTTGCGACCGCATGCAGCGGCGGCTGTGACAGTCGTCCGTGGCTGTGCAACCACCGGTACTGTAAAGCACTATAGTACTATAATGGTTCTAGTGCACTGTACATCACATGCCTTGCTCTTCAATTGCTTCACAAAACTGTGTGCTAGCAGCTGCATTTTGCTGCTCCTGCCCCTGATGATCTGCTCTATCTCCTCCATGTATGTGTAGCCGCCAATGCCAGCATGCCATTTTGCTACAGTGGTGCTTGAGCGATCCTCGTACGTCAAGAATAAATGCACATAGCCATTGATTGCGTGATTTAGGTAGATCGCAGGCACATGAAAATGCAGACAGTATACATGCACACGTCACAATTGCCAACGGCCGAAGCACGCATGTCAGTGGACAAGCGTGAGTGCAGGATGCTGTTGAGGTTGCCTGTGCAATGCCACATGCATGGCAACAGCTCACTAGATAAATCAGGACCCGGGAGGAGGCCAGTTGCTGGCTGCGCTGCACCATGCAGCTTGCATGCTCCTCGCACATACACTCACATAGCACCAGCATTTGCATTCTGAGCTTTGGCATTTCTTTCAAGAAGGACGGGTGCGGGAAAGAGCTTGCGCAGTAAGCGCTCCCCGAAGCACTGCACTGCAGCAGAAATAGTGATTCATCAGCGTCGAATGTTGCAAACCTTTGAACTGCAGTGTGGTTGGATATGTAAAAGTATACCCTGTGGGTCATAACTGTGCATGTACTTTTTATTAATTCTCGCTCAGGTCGCGAAAAAGCCCAGATGATTGGCATCTAGCTGTAAGGAATCTACATGTCGTATGACAGTCTGAAAGTGTCGCAACGACAACCACTCAAACGCCGCCGCCGCCAAATGGCATCTCGGGGTCCTCCCCTACGTCCTCCTCCATGTGCCCCCCCCCCCTGGATTCTGGCATGTGTGGCATGACACGGCCAGAGTACGCCATGTGGAGCGCTGCCGACAGTGCCGAGCGTAAGCGCGCCAGGGCGATGCCCTTGAGAGCTTTAGGGCGCGCTCCTCCGGGCACTGACATCCTGCTGGCATACTCCGTCGCCACAGCCTCCAGCAGCTTCCGCCCCTGCTCCCCGATGCTGCCAAATGACCCTATTGCCAAAGTGGCAAGTTTGTAGCAATTCTGATCATATGACCAGAATAGATGTACTCGTGGTCTGTATCAACAAGCACTGGCATTGTCTAGAAACGCGCCAGAAACCTAATGTCATGGTTTCATTCAAAGATTGCAGAGCACCTCGTTTGAACGACACACCATTGCAGTTCAATAGGTTTATGCCACATGTGCCACTGCAGCCTTCATTCAGTGAAGAATCATAGGCACCGACAACAGAGCACTGATTGCTACAGTCATGCACGCAGCGCGCATCAGACTCATGAGTTTGCAACGTGCATTCACGGCTGCATTAATGTATTTCTACTGCCTGCGCTAAGCAAGCCCCGCCAACTGGTGCCTGTCAGGCCATATGCGCGGCCAGAATGTGGGGCCGCAGCCCAAACAAACGCGGTGCTGCACGCCTTGCCTGATCCTGGTGCTCCGTTTCCGTGCTGCGGTACAGCATGCGCACACAAAGACAGACACGGACTTCCCAGACACGTACTGTACAGCTACACTATAACGGCAAGCTCTATAGAGGTGTCCTTCTGAGCAGGGCGGGGCGGGACGGGGGAGAGGGGGGGCGACTGTCTTGTTGGGTAGTAGTTGCGCCACGTCCGTTGCACGACGTCACATTTGCGATCCGCTGGCGTCAAAAGGATGCAGCAGCGCACGCGACCGACAACGCAGAAGTGGAGCTCAACTTCACGCGGGCTGCACAGAGAGACAGTATGCCTGCTTGCCGAGGCCTGAGCTCTGCAAAGCTATGTCTCATGGCGCTGTGGAAGCCGGGTTGATGTTTGGTACCGAGATCTGCTGCTGCTGCTGCTGCTGCGGTCCCTGCCCTTGCTCGCTTCCTTCGGCCTTCTCTTTGTCCGCCAGCGCGCGCAGCAGCGACGACAGCGCGCCCATGTCCACCTGCCGCGTGCAGTGGACGAAGCAGACCAAGCAGAAGCACACCCAGTCAGCAGAGCGATATTTGGCATTCATGCAGCCCACAAGGCAACATGAAGTGCAGCATGTGGAAGCACGTGAGTAAGGAGCGATTGCAAGTCAAGACACAGGGTCTGTGCGCATATCTCCAATATATAGACCGCGCGGTCATAAGACCACTGCAGGGGTGCGGCAAAGGCACACGAGATCGGTGCAGAAGCCAGGGTGTAACATAACACCACAAGCACATCAACGCAATGGTTTGCAGCTCCGTCCCACTGCGTTCCACAACGATAAAAAAAAACCATAAATGTCATGTGTACTTCTATATTACAATGACGGCACAGCTCCTGCCTGCGGAAGGGCTTGAGCATGCTTTCCTTGCTGCAGTGCCGCCGCTCGCATGCAAACTGCAGAACATGAGGAACCATGCGTGATGCGTCTAGTCTCTGCGGACTCCAGCTTCGGGCTGCAGTGAGAGTGAAAGTGCACCTGACCCTACTGGCTCCATAGCTGGGGCTAACTCAATCGAAGTCCCAAAAACACCAGAAGTCATGTAGACCCTGATTTAAGCCTGACCCAAGCTTTTAACTCAGCTCACTACATCAGTGCTCACCGGCTTTGGCAGGTAGGCATCGCAGCCCCAGCGCGCGGCGTCGATCGCCGAGTCCTCCGCGTCAGCGCTCATGCTGATGATGAACTGACGGCGCGGGGGCGCGTCTGGCGGGAGGCCGCCCTCCCACTCGCGCAGCAGCCGAACCTGCGGCGCGTCGCAGGGAAAACGATGCGTGCGCGCAAGCAGTGAGCGCTGGTGATCGCTGCAGCAAGCGCCAACAGCATCAGCAACCCCCGCAAAAGTGGGCGTAGGCAGGCGACCTCAGCGCTGCCCGCAAAGTGAGAGCTGCCTGCGGCCTGGCTCTGTTGACTGCAGGAAATTGTGCACACGTGCGCGGACGCGATGCCACTGTGATGTGGCACACACATCACCTGTGCCCTCGCGTAATGCAGACATGCTGCTCAGCATCGTAAAAAGCATTCACACAAGTGGCGCACACGTTCGTGAACCGACAGCAGTCGGTGTCAGCTGCATGAAAGGCACAGCACGCCACCATCGACCACGCGAATGTGTCAACTGTAAACAATCCGGCTCTGCTGCGCGTGGATGCTTCAGCAGGAATGGCGGCAGAGGCCACTCGTCGCTTAGCGAACTCGTCGCTTTCACAGCAGATGTGCGAGGGCAGCACAGCCACATGCGTGCTGCAGGGTGCCTCCGAATACGGGGATGAGCTCTTGCAATCACACACAAGGCTTGAGGCTGTCAGCATGCACTCCAACTGCTAGTATAGTATGAGTCCGATGCTGAGTCACGGCCTCTCTGGTGCCACGAAAGTGATCCTTCCACAGGCCCTGACACCAGCAGCCTGATTCGCGCTTCTTCAGGAGCACCGGTGCACCTCAGGGGCCATGCTCACAGATGTGAAACCACATGTGAAACGCAGGGGGGCACGCATGAGTGAGCCAACATCAAGACGATGGGGGTTGCACAGGGGGACGCACAGATGCAATACATACATACCTGCTCGTAGCCGCCCATGACGGGCATGTGCGTGTCGGTGAGCACAGCCAGGAAGCGCTGCGCCCGCATCGCCTCCAGGCCCTGCGCGCGCGATTCACGGTCAGCAGCAGCAGCAGCAGCAGCAGCAGTGCTCACCGGTCAACAGCAGCAGCAGTGCTTGGCGTTCAACAACAGCAGCAGTGCTCAGCGGTCAGCAGCAGCAGTAGCAGCGCTCGGCGGTCAACAGCAGCAGCAACGCTCAGCGGTCAGCAGCAGCAGCAGTATTCAGCAGTCCGCAGCAGTAGCGCTCGACAGGCACCTGTGCACGTGTGCATTGCCCCTCGCAATCCCAACAAGGCAACACTGCGCGCTGCTTGCTGGCGAAACAATGAAGAGGTCCATGGCAGTCCAAAGTTGAACTTGCAGCCACCCATGCCGCACGCTTCTGCGTATCAGACCACTTTACGTATACACGCTGCACAAGTAATTCGTGCAAGAGGTGAATGAATTTACGCAGCTTATGCACGAGTCCATGCAGCACCCCAAACAATTGTCTGCCTGTGCTAGCTAGCACTTTTGTTTTGCGAGTAGCATATGCGCCTGAACCTTCACGCGCATCACTCCCTGTTGCCGTCACCAATGTGGAACGGTTAATCAGCAGATGTATCTGACACTGGCGACAGCACGCACATTGACACAAAGGGGTACAAACCTCATACTGAAGTACAAACCTCATGCTTGAAGTCCATACGTACCTGGTGACCGTTGCCAGCAAGCTGGACGTGATAGCCCTGCCTGTTGAGCATCACCTGCAGGGGAGCGTCACAAGGGCGCAGCGCTCAGCAAACGAGGACTTTGGAACTGTCGCAACAAGCAACAGTATAGGTAAAGGCGCATGCATTGATGTCCACAAATGCGACAGACCACACCATTAGCCACCTTGGGTACATGCGTGATGTGACAGTCTACGACCGTTTCGACGTACTTGGTCTGATGATTGCAACACGATTGGCCAGACGATGCCAAGGCGTTATCCAACGCCCACCCGGTGCACGATGCATTCAAGTCGCGGGCCACATTCCACGTACACATGCCCTAGCGCACATGGAAATAGAATCTCAAGCAATATGCAGCCGAAATGCCCACAGCTCTATATACATAAATGCCTCTGAGTCACCACATTGCCCGTTAACTGTTCTCTCCCCCCCCCCCTCAGTGTGTACGCCACGTGCGGCAAACATCTCTTTCAATCTCCACGCAAATCGGTTGCCTGCACGACTGCCACGAGCGCGCCTTCATAAATACTTGGACGCAACCTGCCTGCCATAACCTTCCAGAACCTTCCAGAAGCTTCCACTCACCGCCAGGAATTTGCTCATGGTCGCGTCGTCCTCCACCACCAGCACCTCCTGCGGCGGTCCCACCGCACCCCCCATATCCCCCCCGTGCTCGTAGCGCATGGAGCGAAACGTGGTCCCCCTGTTCACCGCCCCCTTCCCCCCAATCGGGCGCAGCAGCCGCGAGTCGCTGTTGCTGCCGCTGGCGCCGCCGCTGCGCGCGCCCCCGCCGCGGGAGCTGCGCCGCTGCCGCTGCTGCTGCTGCTGCTGCTGCGCACAATCGCCCTCTGCCGCCTGTATTGAGAGCCCAATGGAGGGGCCGGCGCTGCTGACTTCGGCAAAGTCCCCCTTCTGGGGGCTGGCGGTTGAGGCGTGTGGCGACTGTGGCGCATCAGCACTCGGCGCTTCTGCGCTGCCGGTGCGGCGGCGGCGGCTGCGCTCGCCGTGCCTGCCGCTGTTGTTGTTGGACTCGCTGCCTGCAGTGCGCGACGACGTAGTATTAGGGTTTGGGGAGCAAGGGTTGGTGATGGGAACGGGATACGTGTGTGTGGGTGATTGATAGTTCTTCAGGTACAACGTGTAAAGGAGGGTTGGAGGAGTTGGGGGCGATGATTCCCAGAGTGAGCGATTTGGAGAGTGCTGCCTCACACTGTTGCAGCAGCTCTCACGTACATACAGTACATGCATACATGTATAAAAAACTACACCTGCATGAAGCAGCGGCGCCTCCTCCCCAGCCTCCGCGACCCATTGCTGCATGCAAAATGCATACCCTACATGCATACACATAGTCTTTCCACGCCCTCAGCGAAAACTCACCAGAAGTACAAGTAGAAACGCGTGTACTTCGACAACAGGAAGAGATGGCACACCCGTACACACATACATCACAAACTGCACTGTGCAGCACAAAACTGACTTCTCACAAACATCAAAATCCTCAAACTCCTTCTACAATATCTACATACCTGCATGCAGCAGCGGCGCCTCCTCCCCAGCGCTCAGCGACGCATTCAGCGCACATACAATACCTACCTACACTGCATACAATACCTACATACCTGTGTGCAGCAGCGGCGCCTCCTCCCCAGCGCTCAGCGACCCCCTGAGCTTCCCCCCTCCCCCCAGCTCCGGCGTGACGGTGCCCGAACGGTGGCGTCGCGCGCTGAGACTCGCGCTTGAGCGCTGCTGCGAGCTGGCAGTTTGCTGAGCACTGTCCTCTCGTAAAGAGGCCGCTGCCGTAGAGCCCGTGCCTTCGAGCTTCGCGTGAGGGGATCGGTCTGGGGGACGGAGGGTAGGCAGGTAGAGTTTGAGGGTATGTAGGTATGTAGCGAATATATATGTATGTATATACCTCAAGTGAAGTATATACTTCAAGTGAAGTATATATATATACTTTTAGGTATGCAGGTATGCGCGTCAGCGGCGCGCGCAACGGAGGGGGGCGTTGGCTGGCATGGGATGTGAGGGAGGAAGTCACTCAAGTGCTGTTCGAGCAATACGGTCCTGTGTCACAGTCGGTGGGACAAAATGTGGTGTAGATGTGTGGCCGTGAGCACGACGTGGTGTACCAGCGCTGCGTCATTGTCGTTGGCAGCGTAGCAGCATCCAATGAATGCGCGGTCTGAACACGTACCCATGCAATGTGCCTGCGAATACCTTTCGTATGTGCAACTCTACTGTTGCTTAATATGTTCAGGTAGTGCAGGCATGCCTCAACGCTCCACAAAAATTAATCTCTCAAGCTACAGGCACAGATAAGTGCAACTTAACCAGTGCGTCACCGCTCTTATTCTGATACACACAGCAGTGCGCCCTCCGCCACCCTGGCTTGAAAGACACACGTAGCGCTCTTGAACATTTGCAACGAACAAGACAATGCCTGCCCCGCTGCTCACTGTCAAGACCCGACAGCACGTGCTGCAGCGTTGCGCATCCCTGGCTGAGCCATGTTAGCCCAGCAGCGCTCAGCACTTGCAGTTTATATTATTGAAGTGCGCGGCAATGTAGCAGTGCTCAGCAATCAAGCATCACTGATTCCCTGACTCTGACGCTGGAGATCGACAGCAGCACCCACACCATTCACCGCAACGCAGGGGAAAACACCGATGGTGCATCCCATTGTTGTCATCGCACATATGCACATGTGTACATACTGTACAGTGATGTTTTGCTTCCTTTGGAAACTGCATTGTTTCCAGAATGTGAAGCCAACATGGAGGTGCCAACCTCAACACCAATTCACAAAGTTCAAGTTTAGCAGGGGTTGGCGCAAGAAAATAAGCTGTTACGCACCACATACGCTGCTTTTTTTAAATTATTGCTGACGGACAACCCGAGACGGAGCGAAAACTGGGTAGATGGAACTAGAGGTTTGCACCTCTAGCGTGGCGAAGCTAGGGGACCAGACAAGGCTCCTGACACGCGCTCCACTGCTACGCTACTGCTCGCAGGTGAGGAAAGGAGAACGCTACGGATAGCTCGTGCTAAACAACCTGGAGCCTTCCATGTCGCCGCATGGATTGGTTCGAAACCCGCGTCATCACCTTCTACACTACGCGCATTCAAGAGCGCTGTCACTAGCTGCTGACCTCTGTGTTGGGCTGCCGGCTGGAGCTGGCCTACCGAACACGTGAGACCTTTCCAATACTGAACACCCATGCCTCGAACGCTTAAAGCTTGCACACAAAAGTCATTTTGACTGGTGGATACGGTGGTATTGTTTGACCCGTGGCCAATTGCTGAGCAGCGGCGACCACGGTTACTGGTGGAAGGCACTTGCGGCTAACCATCCCTTGTCACCTAGAGCTCTACGATCTTTTGATTTGTTTTCATTCATTGCTGCGTACGCATCAGCTATGTACGTATCAGCCTACCCGAGCCGACGAGGAGGTGCCAACCTCAATACCATTTCACAAAGTTCAAGTTCATTTCACAAAGTTCAAGATTAGCATGAGCCGGCTCATTCATTATGTATATATTAGCCTACCAGTGTCTGGCAGCGCATCCAAGTCCACGGACGCCGCCATCCCGGCGCTGGTGCTGCTGACGTCGCTGCCGTCCACACTGCCAGGACCGCTGCCGCCGACGCCATTAGCACCGCTCAGGTGGTGGCCAGGCGGCGCATGCACCACGACATGTCGAACAGCGTCGCGCTGCCGATCGCCCTCGTTGTGGTAGTACATGGCGCCAAAGTTGAGGGACCTGCGCACACGGTGAGGATAAATTTGATGTAGGTAGGTTTGTGTGTGTGTTCTGAGAGATTGTCATCATCGGAGGCTGAATGGGCTGAAGAAAGCGTAGACCAGGCATTCGGGTGGGAGATGTTGAAGTGCAGGAGGCGTACGCTCAAAACGCTGGGGGGGGGGAGGGGGATACTTCGAACGGAGGCTGCAAGAGTTGAAGTTCAACTTCACCTACAATGTGATCACCATCGATGATGGCGTGCACCAATCCGTCAGTAGCACTTGACGGCCGTTTGCGTGCGTCCGATGTCTTGAAAGCGCGCAGTTGTCGGCTGCGTGCTGCGCACTGCCGAGATGTCGTATGGCAAATGACATGATCGGTACGTGTCAGTGCAAAGCAGAGGCCAGCTTTCTACAAACAGACCTGTGTCCTGCTTTGTCGACAAGTGCCACTGACGATTGATGGAAGCATACACATAGCATGCGCATTTGCCGCACAGGCAACCAACCTTGCACACACAAGGATAACGCACATGCTCCACACTCGACCCCCTTGGATAGCTCTGATCTGTGCACCTGATTTGTTGGGGTCACTCTCAACCCTGTGTTCACGCTGACTGAACATACTTTATCGGCTGTTTCTCATCACCGAGCTGTAGAGTAACCATGTAGCCCCTTGCCGATGGGGGCCTTTTTCAGCTTCAAACCGCGTGTACTCCAATGCGGCAAGCAAACTGCAATAGCAGAAGTTGAAGGTGTTGAGGGTGTCACGCAATCACTGAGCCAGCCGTCAGAGGATGCGAAGACTGAGTTCATGACTCACGTGTCTGGCCGATAGGGTATGGTGAAGAAGAACACACATCCGCGCCGCTGCGCCACACGAGGCAGGGTGCAGTGCAACAAAAGAAGGAGGGAATGGAGGCAAGGCACCAAAAATGAGCGCAGACATTTGGTGAGGTGCTGAACACCGAATTCGACTCAAGCAATTATACTCACAACGCCTTGCGCAAATGCGTGCCCCCCACAGAAGGGGGGAACAGGGCGAAGGTCCAAAAACAGCATTTGCCAGCACCTCCTGCACTTCCTCATCGCTGCGCATACTTCAAGCTGGCCAACATTGGTTGCACGGACGCTAGCGAGCCTGCAGCGGTGAGGGTTAGAGCTAAGGGTTAGGGTTTGTGCCATGCACAGGAGGCGACATGCTGCTGCCCCTGTGCCGCATTCACAATTGTTCCACTACATGTTTATTTATTATAAGCAAGCGGGATGAGAGAGTTCAGCATTTCATGATTAAGGTCAGAAGGTACCGTGGCAATGTGTGACAACAAGCGCCGGCGCACGGACAACACAACCTTGTGTGCTGCACACCAAGTATATACACTTCGAAGTATATATATATGAACATCATACGGCGACCATTAGTATTGGTGGAAGGCACTGGCGTCTCACCACACCTTGTCACCTAGAGCTCTACAATCTTTTGAATCGTTTCTATGAGTGTACAGGAGGTGTCTAGGCATGTATGTACATGCGTATATATTTACATACCTCGGGGTTGTCTTCTAGTCCCACGGTGCCGCCCAGCACCTGTACCTTCTTCTTGACGCTGTACAAGCCCAGACCAGTGCCGCCGCCCCCCTTTTTCAGCTGGCTGAAGGGCTTGAACAGGACCCCCTGACAAGCATGAAAGCGGTGATTTGATGAGCACTGAGTTCCCTGACACGCATAACTTCAAAGTGTTAGATGTGAAAACATGAGTGAATGAGCTGCGTGTACAGGGGAAAGCAGATTTTTTTTCTTCTTCTGAGCGTTCCCACGCACTTGGCGGTTGTGTGGACATGGCAGATGTGTCAAAAGTGGTGTGCTGCAGGGAACTCAGCTGGCACAACTGCAAGGACAGCACACTGTCAGCAAGATGAGCAGGAAATGTTGACCAGCATGCCACTGCTTCCATGCCAATATGCGAAGGACGACGCGTATCGACTATTTGCGTACACGCAACCCTATACTTCAAGTACATGCTGCATCTGTGGTCGCGAAGTGCAGCAAGCCATCAGCATCACAGCGCGTTTTCTTCTGATGTACACCGATTTGCATGCGTTGATTGGCGAAAAAACGCCCTGCAAAACACAAAACATGTTGTTCAACCATATTCAGCCATGGAGACGTCAACCCCTTGCCCGGAATCACGTGCCCCTGAGCCTTGTGATGGGGGTGGGGTGTGCACCAACTTCAGGTCGCAGCAACGCAACACATTAGCTGAAACGCACTGACGCACACCCAGCGTCAGCAATGCATACCTTCTTACATCCATAATACATGCCAAACACACCACACAAATGAAAAAATTAAACACTGTCACATAGGTTCAACTTGAAGTACCTTTTTGTCGTCGGGCACGCCCGGCCCGGTGTCTCGGACCTCAAAGCGGAGGTGCTCTGGCGTCTGGCCGGGAACTGGTGCCGGCACCAGAGTCACAGACATCTGAATGGAGCCCTGCGTTGTGCATGCGTACGTGCATACGGGGGCAAGGGTTAGGATGAGGGCTAGTTGTGGCACCAGAGTCACAGACATCTGTATGGAGCACTGTGTTGTTCGTGCGCGCATGCATACGTGGACAAGGGGGTTAGGGTTAGGGTTAGGGTCACTTCTGCCGTGCAGCCGAGGTAGGGTTAGGGTTAGGGTTGGCTGTCTCATGGCGTCAAAGCATGGCACTGAAGCAGTGGCCCCGCATCA
Source organism: Tribonema minus (assembly GCA_017506865.1). NCBI lineage: Eukaryota > Xanthophyceae > Tribonematales > Tribonemataceae > Tribonema > Tribonema minus. The sequence continues at coordinate 277,256 of JAFCMP010000069.1, forward strand.
CCTGGCCGTCACCGTTGTCATGTCACGGTTGGAGCATTTTAAAAAAGCAAGAAATTAAAAGGTATATGATAAGTTTATGATGTTCCGAAGTAGGAGTATTAGACATGTGCACGGAGCCCTGTGATACTGAAGGATGCGTACACGCCGTGCACAACTCTGCAACCTGCTACATACCGTATAATTGCGCAATGACAGCTGGCCATGAGGTGGCATCGCATGATGCCCATCGGTATCGCTTGATGTGCGCGGGCGTGTGCGCAAACAAAGCAATTTCAACCGGGTCACACAACTTCAACTAACGCACCAACACAATGTGGCAATTAAATGTGAGACAGTGTGTGTCACTTGGACGAAGGCAAGGGGGATGGGTACTGATGATCAAGGAGCGTAGGTACAAACCACAGCCTACCCCCTAACCCAAACACTAATGTGACCGTAACCCTAAAACCCTGTTCCATCTAGAAGGAGTGGCACTGCCTGGCCGGAATGCAGCAGTTTGGCAGAGACCGGCATGTAGTCTAATCATTCTGTAATATCACTTTTCCGCACAGCACAGGGGGCTTGCGGTCTCATGGCGGTTGTTGTGGACCACTTCAAAAGAAGTGCTTGAATACTTCCAGTCTACCAGTCATGGCTTCCAGCCCAAGTCATGTTCCTACCTCAAGTAACCGAAGTATTGAGCTGCATTACATCGAGCTGGCGAGGGTGTTCTTACTACACAACACTTTTCGGAGTCTACTTCGAAGTATAGTGCACACCAACCAGTAGCGTTCGTGCATAAGTGCAGCAGCGCGTCACCGCTTGAATTTACATCTTTGGTGAGCTTCTGAGCGTTGCTGAGGTAGTTGATGGAGCACTCCCACACCCAGTCCCGGTCCGTCAGCACAAAGCGGGACACCTGAGCGGGGACAGGGGCACGTATCAGTATAGGAGGGGGGGGGGGGGGGGGGGGGTATGCATCTCGAAAGAAGCAGGCATACTGTCTGTCAAATGCGATTGCAAGCGTCGCTGCACCTTGAGCAAGCGACACTAACAAAAACGTCTTATCTGATATAATGGACACTGTCCGACATTTGCGATGCTCTTGACTGCGTGACCAAAATTGCAGGCCAGCCCCCAACTGGCGAATACGTAATGTTGGTGTGGCCATCGTTTGCATCACTGCAAGCATCAAATTCGGGAGCAGCAGCGTCTCCACCGCAGTGCCAAAAGTGAGAAGGCTCTGACTGAGCGATTTCTGAGTACGATAGGTGTTCTGGCAGTCAGCCGAGCCCTAACCCTAACCCTAACCCTAACCCTAACCCTGCGTGGACCACAATCCTACACAAACGCCTATGCCCTGTGACTGCTTGTGAGTGCGTTTCGTAATTGTCAGCCACCCATGCAACTGGCTGTCCCAAATGCGCGGTCACCCCCCCCTTTACTGCCGTGCCGCAAATGCTGGACAGTGTCCATTATACTTCGGACACGACGGTATCACACAATTGCAAAGCCCTGCCGGCAGCAACTGACGAGATTATGAATGAGCTGGCGACACTCTTGCGCTCTCACATGAGCACGCAAGCGCCTTAGGTCCAGAACATAGGTAAAGCCCTGCCGGCATCAGGACAGAGGCTTGCAGATGGTGTCGCAGCAACGCGCATGCTGCTGCTGTCCATGGCACAGTGCTCAAATGGCAGAACCCTGGCAAAACCGGTGGAACCTTCGCAGACCTGGCAAAACGTTGGCAAATCGCTGCATTTTTTACTGTTGCCACTTGAATAATGATGTATTGCCTCACTCGACTTGGCATCAACAATATATACCGACTTACGGCCCATGGCCCTCGGCGTGAAGCCGCAAGCATCTGCGTCAGTGCCAGTGCAAGGCCGACACAGCTGAGACTTTGCAATCCTCACCCTTGGGTCGATGTAGAACTGAAACGGCACTTGAGAGGCCCCCGTGTATCCAGTCATGATGCGCCGGCACTTCTCTAACACCAGGTCGTGAATGTCGGTGCTGGCTATGTTGGGCACCAGAGCAATGCCTGCGGCGGAGATGGCACGCGCAGTGGGTAGGTAAGTACGGCTGACATTGCATGGCTCAGCAATGTTCAAGTTGTTCCTGCAGGGCGCTGATGTGCCCTTTGAAGTTCATGCAGGTTTGGCACGCTGGTTCTCAGTGATGATGTCTAGCAGCACGTGCGTCAACCTAGCCCCAACTTCAACCCTAGTTGAAGCATCACTCACATGGTTGAAACTTAACTTCAACCCTGATTGCACCATCCCTCACCAGCTCGATGCCAGAAATAGTCCATGGCCTTCTCGCGCCTAAGCGTCATCATGTTGTGCTCTGTTTCCTACGCTGCAACATTTACCCTATCCCTTATCCTATACCTGACCCTTACTTACCCTTATCCTTAATGCTAACTGTTACTCATGTTTGCCGCAGCATCGCTCACCAGCTTGATGGCGAAAGTAGTCCATGGCCTTCTTGCGCGTGAGCGTCATCATGCGAACGTCAACAACTGTCACCCTTACACCTGACCCATTATCTAGCTTCAACTCGATCGCTCACCACAAACCCTAACTTCAACCCTAATCGCTCACCAGCTTGATGTCGGAAGTAGTCCATGGCCTTTTTGCGCTCGAGTGGCATCATGTCTCGTGCTGTCTCCTACACTGCCACAATTTAACCTAACCCTTGTACTATAGGCAATCCTATTTATCCTTGCCGCAGCACTGCTCACCAGCTTGATGTCGGAAGTAGTCCATGGCCTTCTTACGCGTTAGCGTCATCATGTCTCTTGCCGTCTTCATAGTCTCCAGCACGTCCCGGTAGTCATTTGACACCACCAGCGGGCTGCTGAACAGGAGGTCCAGCCCGAGGCTGAAGAAGCACGGGGGAACAGGGGCAGCAGCGCTCAGCAATGTGTGCATCCAGCGCGCGCTTGTCTTTGTTGCATGCGCACGCAACGCCAGCGCACCCGCACTCAGCCCCTCGCCGCCAATGATCAGTCGCAAGCGGGCAGCCTTGGGTTAGCGTTAAATATGCCGCATCCATAAGCCACATTACATGCAGGCACCTGCTCAGCACAATTGTTCATGTTGGTGGATGAATGAGGCAGCGATACGGATGATGCTGATGCCTCCAATCACTTTGCAAGTACAAACTCTGAAGACCAGACCAGACCAGTGAAGAGGGTGCCGGTGTTGCCCTGCTCTAACCCTAACTCACCCTGAGCCGACACGATTTTCAAGCAGCGCACGCTCGGAAGGACGAGTGGCTGCAGCGAGCAGCACACCAAGGCATTGCTCAGCACTTTGCCAGCTGAAACAAGATTCTTGGGCATGCATAAGGAGGAACGGACAACACTGCAGCAGAGGTATCTGGTAAATGGCGCATGTCTTGCACGCAGTGTGCCACACATGTGGCAATTCTCTGCATCACTCCTGCAGCAGGAACTGGTACTGAGGACACCATCACACAGCCAAGCAGTTCAAAAACAGACCAGCACGACATGGCGGCGTGATCAGGGTTCATCACAAGGCATGTGGAGCGTCGGGATCACACCACAGGCGGCAGTACATTGCAGCTATGTTTGTTGGTATTGTTGCTGTTAGCACTCATGCCGTGCCCCTGCCCTGGTGATGCCCACACAGCAATGCAAGGTACTTCATGAAGGCTTCTCACTCTTGAAAGCTGACCCCAACTCAAACCTCATCCCTAACCCTGCAGCCGTGCCACGACCAAGTGCAAGTGTGACGCACCTGAAGGTGGCGAGCGGCGTGCCAATGTCGTGCAGCGTCTGCGCGACGTACTCCCTTCGCACCTCCTCCCCCGTCATGACCACGCGGTAGCGTGCAGCGTCGGCGTCGCCGCTGCCGCCATGCGCACCCGCCCCATAGTCCGCCTCCACCAGGCCCCACACCCACCCCGCCGCCGCGCGCATGATGCCGCAGAGCGCGAGCCATTCCAGCACCCACCATGCGCACACCAGCGCCCCCACCTGTCTCCCCCTGTAGCACCGTATGTGCATAGGTATGTGCATACATTAACTCTGGTGGTGTATATACTTGTACAATCGTAGATGCATGCGTGGGTGGCAGCGCTCAAATCTCGTATGGGGGTCATTGCGCGCTCAGGAATTGTGTCTGTGCCGTAATAAACAAGCACAACGCCACGGCTCTTGCCGTTGCCATCTCGACAGTGAGTGACCACAACAATGCTGGTGGGAGCCTTTTCTTATTGCGCCGTCAGCACCAGGTGCACGTTTGTACCCACAGTTTACATCATAGCTGACGTGTGGCGCTCGTAGAAGATGAGGCGTGCAGACCTTCGCATACATGGTAACGCTAAGGGGGCTGACCCAACAAAATAGCAGAATTTAAAAATAAAAAAAAAAGTCAGGCAGCACTCTTCTCAGCCAACTTCCAAGAATGGTGAAGGAAGCTGTGCAGATTTAGTGTTGACGACCATGCACAGTGGCAGAAGTTCCCAGGCGATAGCACAGTTCATGGTTTTGGATATGGATCAAATCGGTTCAGGGGGCCACAACTGCCTTCCGGTTCGGTTCGGTTCACAGCTCAGCCCCCAGGTTCACAGTTCGGTCCCAATTCAACTCAGAGGGAATTACGGTTCAAATCAACTAGTCTAACAAGATGGTGCACGGTTCGGTTCAAGTACGGTTCAACTCAAGGTTTCTGGTCAATAACCACTGATGCCAAATACCAACAGTGCTTGCATCTTTGGTAGCAAGTCTTCAAAAATCGTACATATTTGCGCTCTGTATACGGCCTTGAAGTTGAAGTAATGTATGACAAGCTGATTAATCACACGTAAGTGCTTTAAACATCAGAGTTGAAGTTAGGACACGAAAAATTAGCCCCGGGGATCAAATTGCCAGAAGAACCGCCAGGCTGGCGACCGCTCCTGCGACTTGCCTTTGCGCGCAGGCGCCGCCTGCTTTAATTGCAGTGTGCCAGCGCTTTGCGTGTCTAAGCCGCCACTATTGATCATAGGAGCTGACTCATCATCTGAGACACATAAAGGAGCTTTCCCTAGCTCAGCCGTCGCGGCAGCTACAGCACCAGCCCTTGTGTCAGCCACCTCTGCAGTGTAAGGATTCACCGACTTGTTCGCAAACAAACACACACTACATACATGCCCCTATAAAGTAACGGTTCTCTGTGCCTCACGGATCAACACGACTCAGCTTGACGGAACAGAGAGACGAACACGGATCAGATCAACTCACACTGTGTATGACGACGATTCGGTTCAAATCGGATCACGCAGACAACGGATCAGTTCGCTTCGGTTCTGATTCTGAACCGTGAACTGCTCTTGATCTGTCGTGGCCGTGAACTGTGCCTTCCCCTGGGCAGAACAAGCTGCGCTGCGCAGTGATCTGCTCTTTTTTACAAAACATGTCATCCATTCAATTGTCAAGACAATAAAGTCACAAAGCAATGGTGCGGTTGATCAATCAAACTTAAACTTATAAGTTGAACTTTAAGGTGAAAGTTCAACCAGTGACTCTCACCGTCCTTCCCCAGCATGAGTGCTCCCCCCCTGCCACTCCTCCACCAGCAGCTTGCCAAACTGCCACAGAACCAGACGAGGCATCGCGTTGATGATTGTGAGCGAGCACCCCTTCCGCAGGATCCTGAATGGGCATTAGTGCTCCTGTACTATATGTACTTCAAAGTTTTAGATACATGAGCCATAGCCTATCGCTGCGCCTGCTTCTTGTTGGCATCAGAAATGCGCTCACCGCAGCTGCTAGCAAGCATTAATGATGATGCTCAGCGCAGGATGCGCCAAGTGCTGCTGCTCGCAAGCGTTGTGACAATGACGCTCTGCGCTGAGCACTGGTTGCAAAACGCAATGAGCGCTGCTGCTCTTGACACATGCTGCTCATGAAGTGGTGACGCTCCCAGCGATCTGAGCACTGCTGCTCACAGGCGATGATGATGATGATGATGCTCAGTGCATGTAGTTGAGCGCTGCTGCTCACCAGTGATCATGATGATGCTCAGCGCAAAATGCACAAAGCAGCAGTTGAGCGCTGCTCACAAGTGATCATGCTGATGCTCAGCGCAAAAACGCAACAGTGTGCGGTCGAGCGCTGCTGCTGATCAAACACGAGTACGGCGGCGCTGCCGCCTTGTGATCATGGCGATGCTCAGCGCGCAACACGCAGTTGAGCGCTGCTGCTCATCAGGTAGAAGTACGGCGCCGCCTTGTGATCACGGTGACGCTCAACACACAACATGCAGTTGAGCGCTGCTGCTCACCAGGTAGAAGTATGGCGCCGCCGCCGCGTGCACCGCGGTGACGTCTATGAGCGGCACCAGCGCCAGCGCGCCCACCAAGTACTGGCAGACCACGAGGCTGCAGATGTAGGCAATGTCGTACGCGCCTGACTGGTATGCGCTGGGAGAAAGCGCACCTGCTGATGCCTCCGCCGCGCCCCTGACAGAGGCGTTGGCAACGACAGTTTGGTGATTGAATGTGCGCCGCTGCCGCTGCTGCTGCTGCTGGTAGTGGTGGTGGTGGTGTGATGTTCACTGACTATGAACATCAGGACCAGCAGCAGCGCTGATGAGAACGTAAATCATTGTCCGTACCCTTGGCGACAGTGGTAACAGAGTATCTCACTATTATGATGCAAAGGAACGTTTGCGCTTGACGCCACTGCCAAGCACTAGGTATCAAATCAAAAATGCAAATACAAATGGCGAGAGGTGGCGGTGTTTGAAGTTGTCATCATGTCACCGCACTCACTTCAACTTCAAGGTAAGCCGACCTCCATGACTCTACATATATGAGCACTGATTTGGCCCTGCTCCCCAGCCACCAACGTCAATGGGTCACTGCCGACGTTCGATGGGTCAGCTGTATGTTTAAGGTATGCATGTATGCAGAAAGCGTTGCACTGTTTGAGCACTGATGCCACCAGCTTCATGGGGCTACGCACTGCCAACAGAAATGGCAGCCACATCCGGCACCACTACCACAAACACCTGGCAACAACGCATTGGTGACGACCGTGCGCGCGAGTTCAGCCAACATCTGCGTTGCGACAATGAGCGCTGCTGCCTGAGGAGTGGCAGCGCTCGACTCCTGCGTTTTGGCGCCAGCGCAGCGGCACCACGACCACTCACGACGACATCCACCACTGCCGCTACCAGACACACTCAACTGAGCTTTCAGGTGCCTGAACACCTTCACAGGCACTTGGGAGACCCTCCCCATCGCACCGGTAGTTGCTGTTGAATGGCAAGTCACCTTTAACCCCCCTCCATGCAGCGCCCCCCCACAGCCCCTGCTGAGCCCCCCAGGTCACTGCAGCGCAAGACACCGCATCTACTTGCTTTTCAACACCTTGTGCAGCAGTACAACGTCACTGCAGAGCAAGACACCGCATCTACCTGCTTTTCTTTACCTTGTGCAGCAGTACAACTCCTCTTCGCGACACTGCTAGAAAGAACCACAGAGCAGTCATGATGCACGCTCACACACACACACGCACACACACACACACCTGTGCTGCAGCGCGCTGCTCAACGCCGCCCCCCCCGCCGCCCCCCCCCCCTCCAACCTCCTCCGCCCCCCCCCGCCCCCAGCGCCCCATCCCCGCTGCTCCACCCCAGATACAGCACCAGCAGCAGCAGCCCGCTCTGCAGCAGGTACAGCGCCCTCACCAGCGTCCGCGGCGTGTGAAACCGAAACAACCCCTGCAGATCGCTGCCGCCGCCGCCGCCGAGCGCTGCTGCTGCCCCCCCCGCAGTCCCCCCGGGGTCCGGCGTGCTGATGCTGCATACGTCGCTGGCGGCGGCAGTGGCGCCGTGAGGTTGAGCGCTGCTGCTGCTGCTGTCCGCTGAGCGCGACGACGCGTCTCTGAGCAGTGCCACCGCCAGGGAGAGGGCGGCCAGGGCCAGCGGCGCTGCCACCAGCGCAATCTGTCATGGGGGGCAGGTGGGTATATGTGAGTTTGAGTGCGGTGCAGGGGTACGCTTGAGGCGTCACTGCTGTGAGAGCGAGAAGCGAACATCAGCCCTGATCGCAACCCTAGGAAGCGGTAGAGCTGGCCCTGGACTGCAAACCTGCAGGTGCGGCGCTGCGTTCTGCTGCAACACACGAGTGGTACGAGTGGTAGCAATGCTGATGCAGACCTATGGACATGATGCGTGCTAGAGTACGCACTCGACTACACGCTCGAGTACACGCATGGACGCCAGCTGGATTGTCCTGTCCATACAGCGCGGGAGGGGGGGGGGGGGGGGGAACAGGGCTGTAATTTGGATTGCCGACCCATCATGGCTCATGGGCCCAATGATGTGGTGGAGACAGAACAAACTGGGTGCAGCGCACTCTGCTGAACTGTCTCGGCGAGCGCATTTGAGGCACAGATGCATGGTGTGGCCTGCACCGCGACCCGTTGCAGCTAAACTTCAAGTGCACCTCGACGCGGTCAGAAGCACAGTCCATCCGAAATGCAACGCGCTTCCCCAGCGACCAGTCACCCGCATGAATGCACCCAAACGATCACATGCGACGCCATGGTGCCGCCGGTGCGTTGAATGACTTCAAGAAACCAAACGGCGGAGGGTCGACTCTAACTTCAACGGGGGGGGGGCGCACTTTGGCTGCTTGGTTGCAGCACGTCCTCTGGCACGAAATCAAACAGGGGAGCGAAACATCAAACGTGGAGTTTCAGATCTAATTTCGACAGGCGGAGGCCGCACCTTGGCTATCTGATTGCGGCACGTCTGCTCGCAAGAAATCAAACACTGGAGGTTGAATCTAATCTAACTTCAACAACGGGTGAACGCACCTTGGCTGCCTGATTGCGGCACGTCCTCTCGCTCACAGCCTCCGCCGCCAGCGCCAGACCGCACAGCGCGCACACCACCGGCACCACCGCATAGGCCACTGCGAAAAACAGCACGCGCAGCGAGAAAGAAGTTGGAGTTGGGATATCGGGAAGTCAACTTCGATATCAAAACTGACGCTGGCGAGTCTCTGGCCCTGACCAGCAATGAGCGCAGCTCATGCGCGGGTATACATACATACTCCCAGCTCTCCTGGCAGTGCTCCCTGCTCTCCTGAGCAGTGCTGCGAGACTGATCACTTACCCTGATCAAGCGCGAGTGTTGCTGCCCTCCAGTGTAGCAGTGAAGTTGGCACACGGTTGCAGTGTCTACACGTGGTGTAGAGGTGTGCGGAAGCGCTGCTTCTGATCCTAACCCTAACCCCAACCCTGCCCGCAGCTGGTGAACTTCAAATGCCCGCACTTGGAAATGGTGAACACGAGCCATACTGCACTGCAAACAGGGCGTACTGCGCCAGACGAGCAGAGACTGCAGCTTCTGCCTGAGTCTGCCCTTCCTGCTGCTTCTTGTTGTGCTAGCGGAATGCAGTTTTACACGGCTGCCCCAAATCTACAGAGCTACATGATACCTTTAAGGGGGTGGTGCATGATGGACACCCTGGCAATCCATGCTGGGCCAGCCTTGAGCAGGCAGTACTGGGCATGCTGCATGCCCTTTCAAGATCGCGCACTGCAAGAGGTGATGCTATGCATGCATGACGCAGCGGCAGCAGAGCAACAGCTGCACACACAAAGCCACCTAGCAGCTAACTTCACCTGTTCTTCTGGGGCCTGCCAACGCGTCCCTCCAGACCTCCCGCAGCTCCTTATCGCCTGGCTCCAGCGACGCCAGCGCTATCATCCCAGACCTGGGCGCAGAGGCAGTGGCAGGGACGGCGCAAGTGTGGATGGAGGGAGCCTTGCAAGCAGAACTCTTGGCGGTCGAACATGTGTGTGCCGCAATGCGAAGGCATGCGCTGCTGACCGAAACCGTAACTGCGGAACACCGCCCATACCTACAGCTTGACGAAAACGCCAAGATGCCATTCACGGAGAGCTCTTGCTCAGTCGCCGCAAGATTCACAGGCGATGGTGACAAGTTCGAGAGGATTTTGCGCTTACTGCTGTTGCTGGTGCTCATCCTCCAGATCCACAACGCCCTCCATATTCAGCTATGCTGAGGTCGGTATCGCAGGAATCCGGCAGCTTCGTTGCTTGTGCATAGCTGCGCGAAAAGACGTGCGCGACAGCAGGGAAACGACAGCTGAGTGAGGGAGGACAGCTGCTGCCTATATGATAGACACATCAAAGGTATATGCACCAAGTCACTTGCAAAGGCCCTCGACGCGTCCAGCACATCTTCAGCAGCGGCAGCAGCGCATAATGCCAGGCATGCTGCATGGTGGCAATGCAACATGCTGATCAATCGCCACCGACTGCAACATAAGCGCCCTCACCTGTCTGTCAGCTGCGCAAGCGAACTGAGCCTCGCCTCCTGCCTGGTGCAGAAGAGGGGTGATCCCTGATCTGCTTGCCGCGCAAGCCTCGCCAGCGCGCCTGAGCCTGCTCCCTTCTTCACAACTGTTTTTTGAAAGTCGTGCCTCTTGCAGTTCGAAGACCGCAATCACGGTTTGAGAGAAGCGTCGCAGCAGCAGCACATCAGCGAGGCAGTCTGGCGCGCGAAACCCTATGAACCACCCCACTACTCACCAAGAAACCATTCAAAGGCTTGGTGTCGAGGGGTCAAGAACTCGGCGGAAGTTGGGCAACCTCGGAAGTTGCTGGACGCTACACATAGTGCTAAAACGGTGCCGTGATAGAGTTCTGGTGGAGTTCTGGCTGAGCTCCAACGAACGAGGCTGCATAGGTATTGTGATGGCTACGGTGTATTGCGGCTTGTCGCTCGGAGAAGCTGTTGGGGGTGAACACGCTGTTGGGTGACACGCTCATAGGGCACGGTAGGCTGCGGTGTGTGTGCCGAGCGTGGGGCTGGCTCGGCTTCAACAGGGGATTGCACGGTCAGCAAGTGCAGCAGTCACCACTTGTCTCACAGCCCAGTTGACCACAGTGCGGACAGCAGCATCAGCAGAAGCAGCGGCAGCTGCAGCGGGGCAGCGGGCGAAGTGGAACGGCTTAGCGCTGTTTTTTACATGCACACAGGTGAGGTGGCCGCCGAAACCTTTTTGCTAGTGCCGCCATCACTATAACCTCTGATCTGAAGTATTTTGAGTATTGAAGTAATTACGCTTGCTCCATGCAACCGGATTGTTTGCAGCAGCTGTGCCCCTTCTGTGGTGGTGCCCTCAGCAACATGGTGGATGCAATTCTCTGCCTGAAGTCATCATAGCGATGCACGTATGCTCCTCTCAAGCCGTACCGTACGTCAGCCCACGCAAAAGCTAATGAGCTGCGCCGAGTCCGTGACGCCTTTGCAACTGACAAGGTCGGCCCAGGCGCTGGCGTGTGTATATTACGAAAGCCTCCCTCGTTTGAGAACCCTCGCATCGCTGTTGGTAGACGGTGGGTCACCCCCGCACAAAAGCACAGAGTGCAAGAGGGACTTGGCCGACATGCGCCTCTGACCATAGCTGTTTATTTGTCCTCAGCACAGACAGTCATGCTGGTGCAGCATTGTTTGCATACTTCTGAATATGCTGGAAGGTGCTGGGCACGCGGAATTTCAGTTCGCCCCCAATGGCATGCAACATCAATGTTGCTTCTTGTCGCTGGCGTGCTGCTCGGTCCTGGTGTGATTGTGACCGGGTCAGTCATGTCCCGGGCCCACTGTCCTTTTCCGGGGCGTTGAAGCGTCAGCATGCCGCCACACACGTAGTACTTCGAACTATCAGCATCTTGCAGCTGTACTTGAGATAGGCAGCTGCAGCCTGAATGCAATGTTGCAAAAGCAAATGACATTTCCAACACTTGCTTGTATCAATGCCACACGGACTTTATCAGCACACCATACAAGCACCGGTGCTGCCGTGTGCTTCGGACAGATCTGTTGGCTATAAGGTAGACGTTCAGATTTGTACCAACGATATACTTCGGGCGGTATTGGTGTGGCCTCCGCTTTGAGTCCAACATGTGTTGTGGCGTTGCGTCATTTCGCCACCACAAATGCCACCCAGTTTCACCTTGCTTCCATGTGCGCAATGCGTTAGGTCTGCCGAAGCAGCAGCCCTGCACTAGCAGCGGTCAACACCCATTTTCTGTGTGTGCGCAGCTAATGTGGCCACAGCAGATGCCATATCAACTGACATTCCTTTGAAGTATATGCCGCAGCAACGCCAGCTGCTGCAGCCCTCTGGAGCCGCTCTGCAACATACTACATTTGAACTCCCCGCAATTGCCCCCGCGAGTGCAACGGTTCGTGGCCTCTATGTCACGTGCTCGCGAGCCAGCTCGAGTCCCCTAGCAAGCTCAAGTCTGTACACTATATGGTGGTGAAAAAAGCTGTCATCGGCCTCACACCTTAGGATGCAAGGGCGATGAGCATTGCCTGGTTGTTGAAGTTGAAGTCAACAAGCTTGTCAGGCCGTCGATGTTGATGAGCATGCCAGGCCATTCGTACTCCAGCAATGTCATTAATTGATCAAAATCTGAGGACCAGCGCAGATTCTCCCGCCTTTATGCACATCTGTCGCAGAGTGTGGTTGCCGCTGTGACAGGGGCCTTCAACTTGAATTTGGCAAATTCGCCTGCTTGTACAAACAATACACGACCACCTATTACCTCTTCAGGTTGCTGCCACAAAGTCTTGGACTCATATTTTTTGCACCATGGTTTGCGCGCTGACATTGTTCATGAGTGTGAAATGAGACATTGCTCGATGTTGCTGGCTATAACATGACAACTGCACTGCAGTAGCCTAAGAACCGCATGCGCCGGTTGCACATGCGAATGAGATGATGAGTGTGCATTCCACATGCTCACAGTCGCATGTATGCATGTATGCTGAGCCAAGACATCACTGCACGCCTGCACCGTTTTTGCGGCCACATTTGATGACAGCAAAGCATCCCATGCACTGACTGCAGTGGCAGGTGAGAGATGATTGCGCGCCGCTCATTGCACTGATATGGTGCAGCGCAGTAAAGCACTGCCATAATGAGAGGCGTACCTGGCATGACCTCCCAGACTCAGCCAAGGCCTGCAGCAAAGCTATTGTCATTCGTGTACAGCATTCACATCGGTTGCGTTAGTTGACATCTTCTTACGCTAGAGCTTGTGTTGTTACACATGGACCCTCAGTAGAAGGCGGAAGATGGTGTGATGCGTCAGTGCCACACCGATTTAAATGGTAGCCACACCGATTTAACGGTAGCCATTGCCAAATGCAGGCCACCCAGTCAAGCACACAAGACACTGGGTAGAAGAAGCATCGTAATCGCAGTTTCAGCCATGCAGGCAAATGAAAAGCAGCGGGCGGGAGCTTGGATGCAGCCTGTACCATCAGAAGCTGTTACTGTGGAAGCACATGCTGCATTACACAATCTCAACGCGAGAACAAATGCCCAGAGGCACGGCCAAGGCGCGCCACACCAGCATTGCTCAGGCGAATGGAAGCTGATTCAACAAACCCAGAAAAGCGGGACAAACCGCGCAAGGCAGCGCGCGTTCGTCCTGCTCACAATGGACACACACGACAGGCGCGAGCGGACAGCTCGGAGACAGCTTCTGCAGCGGTTGGAACCCTCTGAAACATGAGTGCTTCTAGCATAGAGCGCAGCAGCAGACATTATGCCGCATGCCTGAATTCACACGTGATGCAACGCTCATGCAGCTACGGCTCGGGAGGCGCCACGGCGGCGCTGCCGTGCTGACGGCACGCATGGGCATCAAGGTCGCTTACATAGTGCGTCCCCCGTCGGTCGCTCAGGCGCAGAGCGAAGCCACGTCTTGCACTCTGCAACCCGACGCAGAGATGCAAGTCGTGCTCTCTGAAACTCCTCGTAACCGCAACGGACGCGCCCAGAACAGCAAAGGGCGTGCAGTCGCCCCCTACGAGTCCCTCTTCTGGAAGGACGTGAGAACGTCCTGTATGGTCTGTACGGGGGCGCGGTACAGTTCAGGAATGAACTGCCGCTGTATCGCGTTGAAGGAGTACAGGGGGCTGCCAATGTTCTTCTCGGCGACAGCGATGCGCGTGCCGTGGGCGCGAAGGACGTTGGCCACGCGCAGCGCTCGGGCTTCGCCGCCGACGCCGTCCTGCGTTGAAGTTGAAGATGGCAGAGAAAGTGAAGTTGAAGTTGGCACATGCGTGTGCATCGGCGGTGAGCTGTGAGGAATCGGCTGTTGCATGGTGCACCGTGTGTGGTGCCGCGCGTGTGTCAGGGCACGCCGAGGCGGCTGTCCATGCATTGCTTTGCCTGACCGCTGCAGAGGATGCGGTTGACACATGCCGTACACTTGAAGATCTACAACACGGCAGCAGTTTGCAGCCGAAGATGCAGCATGTCACCAGTAAGACAGACTTTCTGCTTGAGAGTATACCGCTGAACCATGTGCTGATGGCACAACAGAAATTCGCCAATGTTATTCTGACTCAGTACAAGACATGAGCATGCGCGCACTTTCATGAAGAGTCTTGTCTCAAGGCACAAAGGACTGGCAAGTAAGTAGAGCCTGAAGCACACTCCCAGCAAGCAAGCAGTGCCGTTGCACCCCCTTGGGGCTAATTTGTTTCAGATGCATGCAGCGGTTCGCAAGCAGCGTTGGCTCTTACCAGGTGCTTGTCGAGCAGCATGAAGCTCTCCTCCAATGTCACGCTCATGGCCGTCCTGCAGTAACACCAGGAGGCACACACACTTCAACTTTGAACTTCTGGAAGAGACGGTCCGATGCACTGCTCAGCGCGTCCGCAGCGTAATCCCCTTGGTCAGTGATGAACTTCATAATGAGGCATGTGAAGGTGATACTTCGAAGTATCACACAAACATGGGCGCTGCCCTATGTATCCACTTGACTGCTGGCAGCAAGCCCCTTGTTTGCTCCTTGCAAATCACAGAATGCCAGCGGCAGCGTGCCCGCACCACCACAGCGCTGCACGCATCGCGCTGAGGCTACATGAACATATGGTGGCGTCATACCTCAACGTGCTGCTTTGAGCACTCAAAGCCAACGAGTGGCAGCTTTGCACGCCATGCTTTGACGAGCTAAACCTTGTTAAAAGTTGCAAGTGCCTGAACTTCATAAACATGCAGTTTGCTGCAGCACAGGTGCGCACAGTGCGTGTGTGGCGCAAGGCAGCTATTTGAAGTTGAAGTTACGGTTGATGTTGATCGGCGTACCTGTCTTTGCCGCTCTTGCAGAAGGTGACGCGCCCACCGCCCAGCAGCTGCACTGCGCGCTCAGACTCCAAGAGCACCGCCGTGTTCTGCACCGAAAAGCAGTGACAGGGGGGGGGAGAGAGTCGACTCACGTGCTCCATGCAGCACGCACATGCAGTGCCACGTAAAATCAGGTGTAGTGCCCTCAAGCTCAAACGCTGACAACAGAGAGTGTGAGGAACGTGCCTCGGAAAGTTCTGTAGGAATGTTCTGTGGAGGCTAATTTGAAAGCCCTTGACACGGACACATGAGCAAGCGAGGCCGCTTACAATAAGCTCCGCGACCGAAAGCTTTCTTTTGGCCACTGCTGTACACCAGCGCGCCATGCTGCTGACTACTTTCAAGCATGCTGTTTAATTCTACCCGCTGCATACTCGTATGCTTGCTCCCGATTGCGACAACGTGCTTGCAGCAAACCATTTTCGAATCTTCATACTGTCATGTACTTTGTCATGTTGTCACACCCCCCTGCGAGAATGCTGCCAAAGCCATGAACTGTGTCTCGCATGCCGTTGGCCATAAGAACACGCCGCACACAACTGTCCGTACTTCATCAGTACCTACCGTATGCACCTCGTCACTCAAACACTTGGGTAGTGCTGCCGATCTATGACCTGTGTCTTGCACGCTTGTGGCCATTCACAGTGTGCCTTCACACCGTGTCACCAATACCACCTGAGAGCAGTCTCCTGTGCCACGACCGCGGCGTCCAGTCCGAGTAGGCGCAGGGCACGTCACCACTCAACTAATACTTCAAGTACATGAACAGGGAGAGTCGCCGCCTCACCTTCTGGTTGTGCTGCTGAGCCATGACCGCGGCCTCCAGCCTCAGCAGGTGCATGTGCGTAACCAGCGGCCGCGGGTCCGCTGGATTGGCGGTGTCCGCCTCCGAGTAGAACTTGGTGCAGTACTGGTTGAGCTTGTGGAAGCTGCTGGCGTTGATGTCAGCCTGGAAGCTGCCCCTGGTCTTGGCGCTGGTCTGATTGGACACTGTGGTCGGCAGGCAGCATTTCAAAACACAGAGGAGTTTGAGTCTACACTGCGTCGGACTCCAGCATGTGAAAGCCAGCACCAATCCTTGCTGTAATGTCCACTTCAGCGTCTCCAGAAAAAACTTCACAGTTAATGATTCTTGTGACAATCTGTGATGAAGGGTGCACCTGAGACTACACGCAGACAAGTAGCGGTGCGCACAAAGAGCACACGCCCCAGACAAAATAGAGCATGGAAGCTCTGTGCTCTGCGATCAAATGCACGCATGACCGAATGTGCGCGCCCGCCTTCACGACTCCGACTCGTGACTCACTTGACTGCGCAATGTCGATGCCCTGCGTGAAGAACACGGGCACGATGGGCGCCCTGTAGCACCCCGCAGCGCTGCTCAGCGCCGCCCTGATCGCCTCAGGCAGGCGCGCCATGATCTTGGCCCCGACCTGAGCAGTGAGCACATGTGCCTCCGTGTCTAGCGTCACTTCCAGGCCGGAAGGCTGGTCACTGGCCTTGACGTGAACGGCGTATGTCTGCAGTATGGACATGGCGGCCACGGTGTCTTCCACCATGCCGTGTTCCTGCCAGGCACGAGGTGAGGGGGAGAACGGGGGCACTTGAGGTGACAAGTCAGGGCATGCATTACCATATTTCTCGCACCATGTGAGGCGTCGAACGCTGGCCCTGGGATAGGAGGGCGCAGGCGGCATTCGTCATGGCGCCAGTTTGGCACTCGCTGAGTTGCTGAATTTGAGCCCAGATGCAGCACTAGCAGACATCGTTATGTCAAATAGGTACTTTGATGATGCACGGGAATCAGCGATACGATTGCAGCCGATGACTGCGTCCGGCGGCAGGCCTGTGTCGATGTCAGGCAGCGTGGGTGGGGTTCGTCTTAGAACTGTCATTGTCCGGTTTGGCACATCAGCTTTCGATGCGTACTTGGTCAGCATCCAGAGGCGGCACTTCAGCAGCTCGGCTCTTTCATACGTCCATGTTGACAATGATTGCGCGGCAGCGATGCATCACCCCCGCATGCCACAGTTACGACTTATCCCAGGTGTGTGTGCAGCTGTCAGTGGCCTTCTCCTGCTCAGGGTTAGGTAGCGTTGGGTGGAGCTGCAGAGCTTGGCACAAATGATATGTCACGTGATAGTCACCCTACACACCCACTGTTTAAGGTGCCATGAAATAAGTTGTCTACGCTCTGAGAGCAATACAATAATCTGTGCACTGCGCACCAGCCGTTGCCGTGCACCTCAACACAACTTCAAATTCATCATTCAGTGCACTTGCAACTGTAACTGCTAACTGCAACTGTGACTCTGACCCAGTTGTCCTACACGCTGAGAAATGCAGGTGTGACTCTTTGTGCCCTGCACGCTGAGCTGCCCCTCAAAGCTGATGAGTCAGCCAGTGGCGGCCCACTTGCTCGCCAAATTATCAAGTTCAAGTTGTGCCGTGTTTAACTGCAAGTGTGTGACTCACCTTGCCCTGCACACTGAGCAGCCCCTCAAAGCTGATGAGGTAGCTGGAGGCCCACTTGCGCGCCAAACTATCAAGTGTAAGTGTCAAGTATGTAACTGCAAGTGTGCCTCACCTTGCCCTGCACGCTGAGCAGTCCCTCAAAGCTGATGAGGTACCCGGTTGCGGCCCACTTGCGCGCCAGTTCCTCCCCCCTAGACTGCAGCGCAGACACACAAGGGACGCAGCAGCACACCCCAGTGGAGTTGAGAGGGTTGGATGCACAACGGCGTTGTGAGCACCGTGCACAGACATGCTGCCGTTTGTGATCTGCAAACAGATAAGGTGCTTATATCTAAAAGTTTTTGGTGTTGGTCGTGACGTAAACAATGTTTTTGGGGAACCTGCAGGTGCCCAGGCATGCAGTAGGATACCAGCGTTTTTGGCACCAGCGAAATACTTCAATAATTGCGAGTGCTACTATGCAGCACGAAGCTGCTGCTGCTGCTGCTGCCATGTTGTGCGTTGGTGGATCAGTCACCACAGCAGCTGGCACAGAGCAGCGCATTCCACTACAGGCAATGCTGCACTGGAATAGCAGCATGTCTACGTACATGTGCGCGTGTGTACAAATTGTGCCAGACAAAGCGACAGCGGCATGTCGACGCGAACTTTGCTGCTCAGAGCAAACTTGCAGCAGATCAGCCACATGCAGACATTACAAAGGAAGATGGTTGTATGCACGTGGAGTGAATAACGCATGCGTTCATCATTACGCAATACCATGCCTGCGTGCAGTGCCAGTCACAAAAGGCCCGGTGGACTCAGAGACAGGAGCGGCGTACCGCTGCTGCTGCACGATCACTTAAAGATACACTACCGTACACAAGGCTAGCTAGCAACCACAGCAAACCTCGCTGAGTCTGCCGTGGCAGCAAGGGTGACTGTGCTATGGCTACTACTTTACAATGGCCCCTTGCAGCAGCAACACCATCCGCGCACTCTAGCAACGATGTTGATGAATAAGGCCAAATAGCGAGGTCTCAGGGTGATCGCGGCCGCTTGGTGCCCTGTTGGAGCCTCTCTCCGATTATGCGCAGCACATCCTGATGCAAAGCTTCACGGTCCTCCCTCTCGCGAATGCCCTCCTGCAGCTGTGCCTGCGCCTGTGCCTGCGCCTGTGCGTGCGCCTGCGAGCTGAAGTTCCCACACCCGCCGCAGGTCCCTGCCCAGCAGCGCGTACAGATCCTCGTCTGCACCCATCGCCGCCCTGTTGCTCTCGGTCTCCGCCAAGCTTCTGATGAGCAGCACAGCCCACTCAACAGTGTCTTCGGTAGTAGGCGGCTCCCTCGCAAACTTGATGGCGATGCCGAAGGCGCTCAGATGTCCATCCTTGTCGCTCTTGGCTTCGGCGTGCTTCTTGCTGTTGGATGGGAGCGCTGCCAGGTTGACCATTGCCTCAAACGACCGATGCTTTGCGCTCGCCGACGACTCTGCACTGTTTGCCGTCTGCAGGGCCATGCGACACACGCCCGCCGTCCCCAGCGCCCGCTGGTTGCTGGCGCTGTCATCCGCAAGTGCGCCTATCGCCAGCCATGCGTCTTCATCGTGGGGGTGCTTGGGCAGGTTGCGCACAAGGCACGGGATTGCTCCGCTCAGCTTGCAGTGGTTCGCCTTGCAGCCTGTAGCAAGTGCTTCGATGGCGAGGCAGGCCTGAATGCGGACATCATCGTCGCCGCCGTCTGCACCGGCTTTGTGGGCATCTAACACCAGCTCGCAGGCGCCGCTATTGCCGAGCTGTTGCTTGTTTGCTAGGTTGTTTTGAGCAAGGGCCTGCACAGCCATGCAGCCGTATGCCCTGACACCGTCACAGCCGTCTCCGCTGCTGAGGTGGCGCATTACTGCAGGGACATCTCCACACACACCCATCAGAATCCTCTGAAAGGCAACGTCCGCCTGCGCCAGGCGCGCTATTGCGTGGAACGCTGCCTCCACACAAGACTTGTATTCGCCATGTCGGCGCAAGGCTTGCGAGACTAGCTCAGGTGCATCTGCCAATGCTTCGTTGTTGCTGATGGGCTCTATGTGGTTGGCTAAGTCAGCAATTTGCGCAACCGCGTAGCAGCCCCATTCCACCACATGCTTGTCGTGCGCATGAGCACGTAGTGCTGCGAGCACGTGTGGGATTGCCATTCGCCCCACCTTTTGTTCGTGATTCAGGGCGAGTTGATCGCCGACCACTTGGCAGAGCTGTGACGAATCCTCAGCAGGCGCAGCTACGATGGGCCCACCCAGTATCTTTGATACCCACTTTGGTAGTGGGGCACCCTTGTGCTAATTGGAGCACTTCATCGTATACACGGCAGGCCTCGACACACCCACAGCGATGATGAGGCTACTGCTGTTGCTCTGTAGAGATAAGGGCTGCTATGCTATTCTGCTCTTGTTTTCTGCTGCGCTGCTGCTGCTGCTCTGTTTTGAGAGTCGCAACTGCAAGTTGAAGCTAGTGAAAGACAAATCACTCTAGCGCGACGAACAAGCCAGATGGAGGGGGGCAGCTACCCGGAAAGAGAGGCTTTTTTGGAAGTTGCGCTGAAAGCGGCCAGACGCTCAGCCCACCAACCCCCACCCCGGGTGCGCGCACAAAGACCTTGAGGCCTCAGCTCCTGCGGAAAGACTCCCCGTAACCTTTTAACCCTAAACCCAGCGGCCCCCCGTGGTCACCAAGGGTGTCTAGACAGCCTTTCCACTCCGTGGGGGGCCCTCATTTATAATTCTCTGGAATCAGTGGTGTTTTAACATAAGTAGGGGGAAGGTAGGGCTTTCCCACCAATTCCAATTTTTGAGTAATATATTATGAGCACACTTTCACGCCCACCCTAGCCCTTACCGTCACAACTAGGGTTTGTCAACCCTAACCCTAGCCCTAGGGCTGCTGGCTCACTCCACTTACACTTCAAGGCAACGCGCCCAATTTGGGCTTAAACAGGTGTGTGGACTACTGCAACAGGTTCATGGTCCTTAACAGATGTGCTGTGACGTTTGCGAGCGTTTTTGAGTTCCGGAGTTTCCGGCCCAGCCGTCGGCCCTGAAACTACATACTTCTAGTAATTTAAACCTCTTTCCGAAACTCCTGAGCCGGAACTCGGAGGTTTGTGCGTGTACCCTGCCCACCCACCTCAACGCTACTTTTTGCTCAACTGTCGCACGTTTTACAAAAGTACGTGCATCACCTCATCTTTTCTGTTGAGATCATGTTTCGCGCATGCTGCGGAAGAGCATCTGCCTTGCCACTACTACTATCACACTGTGCTGCCACCACGCCAATCACACCAACAGCGCCACGCGATGCACGACAACTTCAAGGCGGTGTGAGTGAAACGGATTACTGCAACGCAACCTTTCCAAAGGAGAGAGTGAGAGCCGCAGGCCGCAAGGATTGGCGGCAGGCTAGAGACTGCAGTACGATGCGCGTCGAACGCCAATAGGCGGCATGCAATGAAAGCTACTTGTGCAGCAACACCGCACGCGCGGAGAGCCAGCGCCAGAAGAAGCTCGCAGCTTGCTGGGTTTTTTCCGATGGAACAGGAACAAGGCAACTAAATACCTGCACGCTGAGTGGTAAACACGGTCGTGTCGCGATGCCTGAGGAACAATGCACCTGCGCCGATTGAAGGCCATGCGTAACATTCCGCAAAATCAGCACTCGACTTCGCAAAAATCAGCAAGTAAGGCATCACCCCGGTGCATCGGTAGTGCGGCGCATCGCACGCGCTACGTAATGTAGGAAGGCTCGCGCCCTGAAGGTCCCTCGCCTATAACTTGAAGGGGTTCTGGCGGTGAATCTCAACCTGACAACACTCCCCCGGAAATGAGCCCCCTAAGTCACCCAGATGAGCAGTCATCGCCAGTCTCGGTTACATCGTTTCCCCCCCGTTTTAACTGACTGAATGAATTCGGGCTTACAGGGCCTTGCGGAGGCATTTCGCACAACAAATGGAAACACTCACCAGTGTGCCCAGAGCCATCATCTCCAGTTTCGTGGCAAAGTTGCAGGCAGTGATGGAGAGGACTTGGGAGGTGACCACAGCCCGCCGTATGGACACTGCCAGGCTCTTCATCTGCAGCCACAGCAAGTTCAACAGCAATTTCAACAGCGAATTCAATGGCAAGTTGAGCATCATCATCACCCTGACAGAGCGACAAACGCGCATCTGCTCGTTGCCCACGAGCACGCAGGCTGCGGACAATTTTACGCACAAGGGTCATTACATTACTATCCATACGTACATACCCAGCACCACCCCTCCCCTCGTACTCCATGAGCAGGCACGAACGCTTGCTGCTCCCGCTCCCCATACAGTAGGTAGGCGCATACGTCCATACATACTTACATCCCCAGCACCCCCCTCACCTCATACTCCATGAGCAGGCGCCCAAACATCTCCAACGCCTGTTCCGCATGCGCCCCATACAGTAGGTACGCGCATACATCGATACATACTTAAATCCCCAGCACCACCTCACCTCGTACTCCAGAAGCAGACGCGTGAACGCCTCCTGCTCCAGCGCCGCATGCGCCCCATACAGTAAGTACGAGCGCATACGTCCATACCTACATATCCAGCACCACCCTCCTCACCTCGTACTCCATGAGCAGACGCGCGAATGCCTCCTGCTCCTGCTCCGTGCGCGCACCCGAGGGAGCGCCACCTGGCGCGGCGGGGCCTGCAGCAGTGCTCGACCACGCGGCCATGACGCGGCGTTTGAGCGCTGACAGCGCGCCCTCAAGGCTCACCAGGCCGCCGTGCTTGAACCCCAGCGCGTGTGCTGTTGCGGGGCGGGCAGGGTAGGCAGGCATGGTTGTTTGAAGGTTGCATGATGATGCTCAGATGGGGGTTGAACCCCAGCGTGAGGGCTGGTGAGGCAGGCAGGGTACGCAGGAAGGGGCTCACACGATGACGATGAAGTGTTGATGGTCATGGTTGATCAGGGGGGTGGGATCCCAGCATGCGGCTGTTGAGGCTGGCACGTAGGTATGTATCAGCAGTGTGTAGAGGTTCAGGTTTGATTGCGATGAGGCTGAGCTGGGGTGTTCTAAATGTGAACACCATAAGCACATTGCAGCATGATGTTCAAGGTTTGCGCAACACTTCACTTGCAGAAGTAGTTTTGATCTACAAGTGGATGTCTACACACAAGAGGCGCTGCACTCGGTGGGTGCAAAAAGTCACAGTGGAGATGACATCGTTGAATTGGTAGCGTGTGCTGTCACAGCCGTGCCAGTGGCGCGTGCAATGCTGTAGATTCAATCGCGCGCCCAGCATGCTTGACACCATTCTGTGCACGCTCCTCTCATGTCTGATTATTGGAATACGATCAACGACGAATACGATCAACAACAATGAAATCCCTGTGAAGATCACCAAAGTGCACGTGCGTTGTGAATCCAACCTGTGATAGGGTTGTGGCGCGCATTCAACTGACAGCTTCTCATGCTTTGAGCATTTGTTCCTTCACTGTGGTTGCACCAAGTTTGTGTTGGCTACAGTTGGTTGTCAAAACCTGAGCGTGGGTATGGCATGTAAGACAGACAGCAATCACGTGACAATTAACAGAGCCTGCAGTGCTCAGCACGGCGTACATACATACCTGATGGGGCGCCGGTGGTGGTCATGTCAAAGTGCACTACGGTGCTGCCGGGTGCAGGCAACGTGCTCCAGATTTGCGCGTGCAAGTTGGTGGCGATGAATTGCAGGTCCTGTGAGTGCACAAGTTCAAGAGATCAAAAGCATATCAGCTTCTCATGCTGCTGTGAAGAACATGGCAACGCATCATTACCACTACAACACGCTTGCGATGTTGGTACAGCCAAGAGTCTGCCGCTGCGAGTGTGTGTTTTAGCTTAATGAGCACTGACACCCCTGTATATACTTCAACATATATTTGCAGCGCTTCACGGTGTACATATCGGAAGACATACAATGCGATTTGACCTTGAAACGAGGAGTCCTGAACCTCATAGTCCGGTGAACATCCTATAAAGTGACCGCAATTGGACAAGCACGCCGCGTTGACCTCCAGCTGGACGCAATGTCACAGCTGTAAGGGAATGAGTGCGCCAACGCAAAGGCGCACACGAACAGCGGTGTGTGCTTCGTGTCCAGCTACTTCCAGCACAGCACAATGGCCACTGTGTTGTGGCGTGGGCGTTGCCCTCACTGACGAGAGGAGGGTGGCTCTCCGTGCACTACACAACTTCAACATAGGGCAGGCTCCGGTGAACTGGCCAAACGCCAGCACGCGCTTGATGCGAGACACGATGGACGGCTGTGTGGCACACCTCAACCAGGTGAAGGGCCATCTAAAGTGGCAGGTACGAGGCTCTGCGCGTGCTGCCTAACAGCTGGTGTATTCGTCCCCTTACAGCCATCACAAAACCATTTGGAGAAACAGATGATAGCGTCACACAAATGCTTCTTCTTCACGTCCAACCCGCGCGACCACGCGACAGGCTGCTGCGCCATCGAACTTCGACCACGCTGCACAAAATTAAAACATGAAATTGTTGACACGTCAGCGTCACCGCGTTCTTCACCTCCTGGCTGCCCCTGGAGGTGCACATCTGAGCCGCATCAAGCGAAGTTCAAATGTACCTCACCGTAGTTCAACACGCAGGTCATTTTCGTAGTACCAGCAAGTCAGTCAACTTGTTCTTCTTCTCCCGGCTGCATCTGAAGTTGAACACCTGAGTTACATCAACCGACAGTTGACGTTCACATGTACCTCACATCAACAAGCGAGTCATTCTGTAGCGTCAGCAAGTCAAGTCTGTTCCCTTGTTCTTCTTCTCCTGGCCAGGGGAAGGCACGGTTCACGTCCAGGACGGATCAAGAACATTTCACGGTTCAGAATCAGAACCGAACTGAACTGATCCGTTGTCTGCGTGATCCGATCTGAACCGAACCGTCGTCGAACACGGTGTGAGTTGATCTGATCCGTGTTCGTCTCTCTGCTCCGTCAAGCTGAGCCAAGTTGAGTTGATCCGTGAGGGCGGGGGGATCCGCTACTTTTCAGGGTTTTATGTGCATATTTGATTGCGCACAGAGCCATTGCATCACTACACTGCCCGCAGATGGTTGACACAGAGGCAGGTGTAGATCCCGCGGGCGGGCGACTGAGCTTCTCAAGTGTCCAATGATGAGTCAGCTCCTATGATCAATAGTGGCGGCTCAGAGCACGCAAAGCGCTGCCACGCTGCAATCACAGGAGGCAGTGCCTGCTCGAAAAGGCAAGCCGTAGGAGCGGCCGCGCGCGCCAGGCTTTCTCCAGATTGACAACTTCTGTCCCAACTTTAACTTTGATGTTCTACCCAACTTCAACTTTGGTCATCCAAAACCAATTTAAAGGCCGTATACAGTGCGCGAATATGTACTTCCTGAAGACTTGGTACGACAAGTGCATGCAGTGGTGGAAGTATTGCAAAAGTGGTTGATGAAGGGACACTTGAGCTGACCCGTCCTTGAACCGAACCGTGAACCATCTTGGTGAGTTATTTTGAACCGTTGTGCCGCCTGAGTTGAATTAGAACCGAACCGTGAATCTGGGGGCTGAGCTGTGAACCGAACCGATCCAAAAGGCGGTCTTGGCCCCATGAACCGATTTGATCCACATCCAAAATCATGAACTGTGCTGTCCCCCGCTCCTGGCTGCCCCTGAAGGGGCACATGAGCAGATTGACGCAAACCTTGGACGTGATCCAAAGTCATTGACACGTGAGTCACTCTGACTCATTCATAACATCAGAAAGTCAAGTCACCTTGTTCTTCTTCTCCTGGCTGCCCCTGAAGGTGCGCTGGTCCTGCATCATCTGCGTGTACAGCTTGCCCACGCGCGCTATCATGGCCGCCTGCTGACCAACCGCACGCGCGTGCGCCTCGCACCACGCCAGGGGATACTCCGTCTCCTGCAGCGGCGCGAGCGTTAGGGTTAGGGTTAGGTTTAGGGTTACGGCTTAGGGTTAAACCCTAAGCGCGGCGAAGATCAGCGCGTGCGCCTCGCACCACGCCAGCGGATACTCCGTCTCCTGCTGCGCAAAGGTTAGGGTTAGGGTTTAGGGTTAAACCCTAAGTGCGGCAAAGATCAGCCGGAAGCTCTGAAGTGCGCACCCCGTAGCAGTGGTTTGTGACTGCGTTTCGGGCGCGCACTTCACACAAGCGAGTAGTGCGCTACACGAGCCATCGCAGTGATCTAAAAAAGTAGTTGAGAAGTGGTATTGCGGTGGCACCCTGCGTGCACAGCAGCGCTCTGCACCCCTGCCGCCTGCCTCGCGCTGCGCCGCTGCCACGTGGCGCCCCCACGCGCCAGCACGCAACAGCATGCATCAGCGCTCAGCACGATGCCGTCGCGGCAGCGCCCACCTCATACATGTGAGCGAGCATTATGTTTGTGCTTTGTACCGGTGCCCTCGCCACTCCACTAAGCGGACCGCACCGCAATGGTTGCGCGCATAGCGCACACGCCAAATGCGAGCTTCTCCAACCACTGCCGCGGACACACAAAACTGACCAGCTACCGCCAGTTTGTGACGAAGGAGACACGTGGATGTGCAACACAGTGTGCCCCTCAGATCAATGTGATGCTGATCACATTGCTGTCCGCCACTCTATTCCCAACCCTAACCCTAACCCTCACCCTAATCCTAACCCTAACCCTAACCCCTAACCCAATCCTAACCCTGGCTCACCTCGTACATGTGCGCGAGCGTCTGTATGTCGATCATGTCGCCGCCCTTCCCGATGTGTCGCATCCACTCGTAGCAGTCGCCCACCTTCCAGCGCGACAGCACCGCGTGCGCGAGCGCGGGGCGCGCAGGGGACACCGAGGGGCTGGGACTGTGCCCCCCCCCTCCCCCCCCCCCCGCCCCCCTCTCCCCCCTCTTGTCCCCCCCATCGTCGGCGTCGCTGTCTTCGCTGTCGTCGCCATCGTCAGAGTCGTCACCATCGTAGTAGACGACTGCGGCATCCATGGTGCTGCCGCCCCCGGAAGATGCGTTGCGCTGGTGGCCCGGGGGGGTCTGGTTCTGAGGCGTGGTGTCGGAGGCGTTGTTCATGGCCTTGTCCTGAATGCACAGGCCGACCAGCACTGCGGGGGTGCTGAGCGTTGAGGAGGCTGCAATGCGGGGGGGGGGGGGGGGGGGGGGGGGGCAAGCGCAAGGGGGAGCATGGGGGGGGCAAGCGCAAGGGGGAGCGGGGGGGAACGGGGGCGTTCACACATGAACTTGAAGTTCAAGTGCTTCACAACAGGCGATGTGCTCAGTAGCACTGGTGGCGCCGCAGAATCAGAGGGCGCATACGAGAAGAGGTGAACAGGCATGCTGTGGTGGTGTGCATGCAGTGGGCATACATGAAGTGTGACACTCTATAAGAAGTTCAGCACTGTCCGCAGCATGACTGCTGGACATTGCGCATGCATGACGCTTGTGCCTGCACCAAACACGCACTGCACAGGTCAATAACTGCACAACGAGCACCGCTGGCATGGCAAGAGTGGCTAAGGTGCGATGAAGAGGCAGCTGCGGTACTGGAAGTAAGTACTTGAAGTACACTGGAGACACATGGACACATACACATCGCATCATCAATTGTAGGATCACTCTGACAACGGGCGAGATGTGTCTCATGTCGTATTTCAATTCCTAACTCCAGAACAACCAACACGCAGACTCGTACGCAGTGCAGGGCGGCATGTGGCAACCGCGGTTCAGCACTGCGCACTTCAGATATCATGGGATGCCAATGGCAGATCGTGTGCACATGAGTCTCAAAAGTGAACGAAAGGCAAAGTGATAGCAGGCACAAGTACTTGAAGTATCGCTAATAGAAGTATACATCTCAACTCACGTGTATAGTTGCCCACCGGGTACCACTGCACATTAGTGTGACACGGGCCATCATCGGGGCTGATGGACACGGCAGACAGGGGTATGTTGACCTCCCCTATGGGGGTATCCACGACCCCCCCACGCATGCTGTACGTCTCCTGGTAGAGGGTGATGCACAGGTGACCTGGCAACATGAGAGCCATCGCAGGCAGTAATACGCACAGTTGACCATCAGCAAACGCACAATGGAAGGGGGTGCAAACATGCCTCACGGGAGCGATCGAGGGGGAGGTGAGCGAGTGCGCCAAAAGCTGAGCACTGGGCACTACACGCAGCAGGATGCCAGTCAGATGCACCCTGACTTCTGTAGTTGTCGACAGTGGTCTGGCGGTATGCGCAACGAGCAGAAGGCATGCATGGAACCCACAGGAAGGTGCACAACCAGTGTACTTCAAGTTTGAGCCGCATTTGCTCATCACGCATTATAAGCTTATGACTCATATTGCAGGCATGCACAATATGCACGACATCACTGTTGAAGTGCAGGTTTTGTGCGGCCAAACTGTGCGGACCGTAATGCAGTTTGAGCCCCCATCCCAATACATGAGCCTATCAACGTCATGTACTGTAGGACGCAGCCTCTCAATAGGTCAGACTTCATTAAACTGACAGATATCGAGGCGGTATCATGACTCTAAACCTAATTGCAGCCGACGCGCGCATGACACAGTCAGGGTTAGGGTTGGAAAACGCACCTTTGAGTAGGTCGGACTGCTTGAGGTAGAAGCAGAGATCAAGACCCTGTACAGGACCATCTTCCTCTCCAACTTCAACTCCCTCGCTGGCCGCATTAACTTCAACACGCGCGGACCCTGCCACCATGTGCTGCGTGCGGGGCTGCAGCGGCAGTTACACAGTGTCATAGTTACACAGGGGGGGGGGGGGCAGCTGAGGGCTAGAAAGAGGCAACCCTTAAACATGGGTAGGGGGATGGGCCTGACCCTACACTAGCTCGTCAACACGCTTTGCGCATAGCTGTTTTTACTACCATCCACAGCAACGTGCCTGAACCGTAATGTACACATGTACATGGGGACCATAATCATCCCTCCATAACCTTACTAATCTGCACCATTGGACAGCCAGCAAAAACACCACCCATCGCTGCAAACATTCGCGCACACCAGCAACGCAGCCCCCCTTCCCCCCAAGCAACCCGCACAAACTTCAACAATCACGGTGCACAATCTTCAACAGTCAAGTTCACACCTGGTTGTGCTGGCACGCGGCCCTGTTCCTGTTGCTGTTCCACACGGGCGCGCACGTGGCGTACTCCGTGTTTGTCTTGCCGATGACGCGCGTGCGGTCGCGGCGCTGAGCAATGCCACCGGGCGCATCCGCGGCAGCGCTCACGTGCACCACCTTGGCGTAGAAGTTGCAGTTCTTGAGGGCCTTGTCCGCGGGGGAGGCGGAGACGCCCAGCTGTGCCACCTGGCGCCCGACGTTGGCCTGCATGCAGGGCAGTGATGTAAACTTCAAGTTAAAGTGTACTTCGAAGTACAATGTAGTAACTGCTGTACTGATTGATACTGGTGAAGTATATGTGTTCAGTTCGAAACGCGGCTGCTGAGCCATGCCATGAATGTACGTTTTACTACAGTAGTTCTCGCTCAGGGGGCTCAAATAGACGCCTGAAACACACAAACACTGAACAAACTTCACCTGTGCAGCGTTCTTAGCGAGGGCCATGGCCTTCCCCCCCAGCCGCTTCATGTTGCTCAGCTTAAACCCCCCCTGCGCCCCCGCCCCCCCCGCGCTCCCCCCTGCAGGGGGCGACAGGGCATTCCCCCCCCCAAACTCGGGGGACATCTCGGGCACAGGGGTAGACGGCTGGGTACCCGTGGGGGAAGTTGAAGTAGCCGCGGCGGCGGCCATGGCGGCAGTGGTGACGCTCCCCATGGAGGCGGCGCCTGCGCTGTAGAGGGCGATGCCGTCGAGCGCTGCTGCCTCTGAGATGTTGACCTTGACCAGCACGCGACCCTCCGCAAAGGCCTCCGCGTTGCTGCTGAAGTAACCCTGCGTTAGCGTGGAAGGGAAGGGGGAAGGGGGAAGGGGGGGGGGGGGGGGCAGGCAGCAGCGTTGAGCGACTGGGAAGGAGGTCTGAGCACTGCTGTTGATGTACTTGTGCAGCAAAGTGCGCAGGGGTGTGGCGAGGGGGGGAGAGGGGGGGGGGTCTGTGAGGGCACGGCTCAGTAGCAAACCGGTTGGGGGAGCCTATCAATAAATCTGCTTTCAACTTGATGACGCAAGGATGAGTCTTGTCCCTGTGGATACCACTGGCATTATGGCATTGTTGTGGCATGGCGGACTTGGGCTGGCATGCGCGCGCTCGGTACCGGTCAGCCACAATGCAGCAGCGCGCAAGTCCTACTGAGTGAGGCACTGAGTACACTGCGGTCCAACAACTGAGAGAAAACACTCAAAGTGGGCCTCTTGAAGTTTGACAAGTGCACATCGTGCCCTCAAGTACAAGTTGTACTGTACAACATCTAACATGCACAACACGGCTCAGTATTGTGCTCACACCTGCATCAAGTATCCCGTATGCAAAAGAGCACAGATGCTGGCGGTGACCACATTCTCTTCTTTTTTAGAAGTATCCTTCAGATACTATGCATACATACCTGCCGTATGCGTTCCATTTCCACACGGCCCTGCCACGCCTGGCTGGCGACCTTGAGCATGCTGTACAGCGGCCTCAAAAGTTCCAGCTGCAACAGCGCACATATGTTACAGCGCAGGTATGGGAGAGGGAGGGGCACAATGAGGTACATGGTTACTGAGCAGTGAGACGCTTCGTTGCAAGGCATATGTGTTCCAGCTGCAACAGAAAGAGGAAGGCACAACATGCATGTGTCAACATGGGAGAGGGGGGTGCATGACAAGGTACACGTTGATGAGCATTGAGACGCTTCGTTGCAAGGCAAATGCACAATAAGGTAGCAACTGTATACTAGACTGGGCATTTTGCGCCCGAAGCGAGCATTATGTGAAGTGTTTTCAAAGATTCTGACAAGTCTTGTGTGTCGCCGATATCACCACACCGGTTGCAGCTTAAAGGTGCCTGCCAGGCAACTGTAGTCGTGCTGCTGAGCAAGTTCAATTTACTGACTTCAAACCTGACATAGCTCCCAGCACGCGCACGAGACTACTGCGATTCAATGCCTGCCATCGCGTTCAAATGTACACGCACTGAAGGTGGTCACCCATATACTGCTGCTACTGCTGTGCGACAAGGGCCATGGCGCTCACAGCAGAGTTGCCCAGTGCCCACAACATCGCACAGGCTGTGCACATGGGTATCGTAAAGAGACCCAAAGCGGGCTCGCGGTCGTCACCTGCGCCATCACAGTGCTCAGCACAACATCGCACAGGCTGCGCATAAGGGTAAGGCGGTCGTCACCTGCGCCATCACAACGCTCAGCACAACATCGCATAGGCTGCGCATATCGGTAAGGAGACGCAAAGGCGGCGCACTCAGGTGGTCTCCCGCGCCGTGGCAATGCTCAGCATGAGCTACCGAGCGCTGTAGCACAGGCCTCCAACGCTCCTACCAGCGCCAACGCTACACACTTGCACTATTTGTTACAATACAAGCTATCAGATACGCTGCCCAAACATACATACCGGCAGGCTGACGGAGAACTTGGGCTCCACGGTCATCTCCTGCACTGTCACAATGCTCGGCGGAGCCTGCGTAGCCGGCTGCGACTGATACTGCCACGGAGAGGCGGGCGGTTGTGATGGGGTTGGAGCAAGTGCCGCAGCAGGCGCAGGCGGCAGCGCAACAGCTGACAGCAGGGGGTCTTCGGGCGGCGGCGTGGGAAGCGCGGTGAGGGGCGGCGTCATGGGCAGTCCTGTCAGCAGGTCAATCTGAGCAAATGGAGAAGGGGGGGGGGGGCGGGGAAGAGGGGGGGGGGGGGCGGGGGGCAGAGGGTCAACAAGACTTCAAACCACACGAGGTCTGAGGCTAGGGGGGGGAGAGGCGGCAGATGGCTAGCAATTGGTATGACAATGCGCAGCGAAAAACACTTGTGGCACTTTGAAATAATGGCAGGATTAGATAGGCGTTGCTGATGCTCAGCGTTGCGTAGTGATGGCGATTGCTCCGCCATTGTGAAGCTATTGTGTGTCCAGGCCGACTGGCGTTATGTGGCACCGCTCAGCAAGCGCGCGACGTTCGCTCTCTTGCCGCCGGCACTTTCATATTGGCAGCAGCAGTCTGGGAACTGTGGGATGTGACAGCGCAGCATCATCAGCATCATCATCACCGGTTATTAGAGCTCTGCGGCAGCACTTGCTGATGCATGCCGACGCTGCGGTTGAGTGTGTATCCGGGTCCAAGTGAGCTGCTGCATAGGACAGGATATATCACCTGCGTGTTCTCATGGTCGTCCCGCTTTGGGATACGGGAGTGCCCTTCGCGGCCAACCGATAGGGCGAGCTAGTGCGCATGCTGCACTCTGCCACTGTGGTTCGTAAACGCCTTTTGCACAGCGCACCGAGTTTAGGTACCTTGCAAAGCTGCGGAGCGTTCGGATGAGTGCTACGCCTAAGATGCATTTACTCCAAAACTATACTTGAAGCATCATATTCAACTGCTTACAGCTTTGCAAACTTGTGTGTGCGACTTCAACTGCTACTTAGATGCTACCCACAAGCACCAGAATCATACGCACTGTCCCTTGCTGTTTGCAGCACAAACTGCAAAGCACTCCATCAAAGCAAGCAAGGGCATCAAAGTATCTGCAACAAAGACCGTGTCTGCTGTTCTTCAAATGTGTAAAGGTCAAGTGGTGACTTGCCTGCGGTGCCAATGCCGGTGCTGCTGCCGCCGCGACTGCTGACCCTATGGTAGGCTGCTGAGCCATGACGGAAGCCACAGCTGCCGAAGTAGGAGACAGGGCCTGTGGAGTAGGGTACTGCAACAGACCACAAGCATTGAAGCATCGCTGAGCAGTATAAATACTGATGGCAATGTTCATGTTTCTCATTGAATCAGGCAGATCAGGGCTTCAGTCTTGCGCAAGGTGTCCACATGGACTGCACTTTCAAGTACGTTACTGTACTCACAATAGTCCGTGTGCAGCATGCACCTGCCCGCAGTCAATGTGTAGTTACCATGTGTAAGGATGCCTTCATGTATGTGCAGCACTCAGCATGTCGTGCTACACTGTTGGCACAGTTGGTGGTGCGCACAAGCCTGCATGCATGCACAGAGCAACTTCCTTCCACCGCAGTGTACATCAAGTGGATACAGAGTATATCTGCATGGCGTACAGTGAGTGTGCCAGATTGTGTACTACATTACGGACCTGAGATATCATGTCCAACAGTTAAGTACATTTGTGACCTGCCATCAAATACGAGACGCCCACCTCGCGCCTCCCACACACACTGAAGTGCTTCACCCCAACCGATGTTCACGTTGGTGCATGAAGTAAATGCAGCAGCTTCATGTCTGTGAAAATAATTCACAAATGCAGCAGCTTCTTGTCTGCACTAAGTAGCTCAACCGCTGAGGTTTTAATGTTGCGTATGTCACGCTGGCCATTCCGCAAGGGCTGAGCTGAGGCTCAAGAACATACGCGCAGTCGTTTGAAGTTCATGAATTCACCTTGATGAAAGTGAACCGCTCGATCATAGGGTTGAACTTTGCAGGCGCCACGCTGGCCATTCCGCCGGGGGCCAGGCTAATGGCGTGGAGGTTGGCATCCGGCGTGGACCATATGAGGACCTGTATCGGAACAGACACAGACAGCAGCACAGGTCAAGTTCTGTTGCGGCAGAGCAACTGATGTTGTGCGGTTAACTACGAATAGGCATCTGTCTGGCTAGCCACGTGACACTATCACAGCCCAGAGGCAAGACATCGTCTCAGATAATTAACCTACTTCTGCATGGCAGTGAAGAATTAGACGGCATCATTGCTTGCTGAGATATACTTCCACACAGCATATAACAGCAGCTGCACAAAGTAAACCTTAATTAACGCTGCACAAGGTAAATCTTAATTCGCAGAGCGCATTCAATGAGGGAACTCCATATGATAGAAGAGCACACTCTGCGGTGAGGACCTTGTCGTGACAAATACAGCGAGACACCACACATGCTCCGTAAGTGCACCCCGAAGCTCGCTGGCCATACATAGTGACTCCTGTCATGTTCCTGTCATGTTCAAGTGAGGCATATGTACAAAAATCGTGACGCCCATCTGCCACCAACTGAAAAGCGGCCAAATACATATGGTGCTCTCTTACGTCTGCTCGCTTCGGCAATGCATGTACTGGCAGATGCCACGGGGAAAAATCCACGCACCTCAGCGCCCGGAAACTTCTCGCTGTGCAGCCGGCGCGTGTAGGGGTTGAGCCCCTTGAGCTTCAGGGGCTGCAGCTCCCCCAGGGTGAGGCTCACTTCCCCCAGAGGTGTCCTCTTCGTGGTGGTCATGCCTGTAGCGGCCTTGGTACTGGCCCACAGCACCAGTCGGAGGTACTCTACGTCGGGCATGGTGCCCGGGGACGGCAGGTGGGCCACTCTGACAGGCGCGAGTCACCGAGTAGGGAGTCTGAGTCATTGAACGATGCGGGGCCCTTGAAGAAGCAGGCATTGAAGTTGAAGTTTCTTAAGGCAGCGACCATTGAAGTCGCTCGCAGTGGTGGCTTCACAATGGGCATTGGGGAAAATGCGGGTTGGCCTGCGCGTCGGAGAACGCGCGCGACTCACAAGTGGGCGAGGCTGAGTCATCAAGTCAAGTCATGCATCACTGCAGTGGTGATTTGCAGCCTCGACGCTTGAACAGGGCGCCAGCCTGAGGTGCTTTACGTGGGGTACGCTGCAGCTGCAACAACCTGATTGCACAGCGACCAGTCAAGTAAGCGGGTATGCTGCGTCATGCATGATGTCTGGGCACACTGACAGCAAAGGCAATGGCCAGCAAAATTTACATACTTCGAAGTAGTCGATATCATGCACGCATACAGGTGCTTTCTGGTGTTTGTGTGCATAGCGCATCAAGGGTCTACATCTTTGGTAATATGGACACCTCAGATTGGAGCCCTGCCCTTGATGATTTTGTCAATGGCGCTGCAACGCAAGGCTTTGATGATGGTGTGCGTAGCAAAAAAAACGGTGCAACGCGCGCTGGATGCAGAGTTGCACTACACCACAGCACACCAAAACCTTGAAATCTAGTGTACATGTTGTGAGGTTTGCGTAGGTACAAAATGGCCGAGATAGCAGTATCACACTGTTGCGACACAGGCCTACGTCTCCATATGAAATGACACAGCATAGCAAACTTGAAGTGGTGGCCCTGAGAATTGACCTTCCTCTGCCACCTCTCAGGTCTTGAAATGAGTCCTGACAGGGTCAAGTAGTCGCCAACACTGCCATGAATAATGCCGAAGACAGCGTGCTTGGCAAACACGACTTTGACATGCGTGCTTCCCACAGAGTCGCACCGCAGTACGGCACCGCAAACTTCAAGTACTGTACCTTGAGAAGTGAACTTCCTCTGCCTCCTCCATGTCAGGCACCAGCTCAGAGCTGAACATGAGCGCCGATCCCGCCTCTGCACGCGTCAGCGGGAGCGAGCACGCCGAACAAAGCCAAGCCCTGACTGCATTAGTTCTAATGATCTGAATTTCTGTGTACATCGATTGTAGCTGCCAGATGCTGATAGCCCAGGCGCATTTGCCACAGAAATTCAATTGGTGTGGCAAAAAGGTGACATTGGCGTTGCAGGGTGGTTCTTATCAGCTCTCGCCGCGCAACATCATGTAAGTTTATGTATGTTCTAAGGTGACGGGGCCACCAGAAAAGGCAAGTGGCATCGCCCCTGGGTTCTGGCAACAGACTAGTCTGATTGTGAATACATCACACGTTGCGTTGGTCATTTAGTACGTGTGTTGTGCGATACACAGCCAACAAGGGCTGACGGAGTACCTGTGGCGCAGTACTGTTTTCCGCACAAAACTGTCCCTGCCACCGTATTGTTGAGCTTGCTGTGAGTTGAAAACAATTCCTGAACGTGCAACATTGCGCCAGTGCGCCAGTACCAGCAGCAGCACCAGCAGCAAGACATTGCTACCACCAGCAAACGCTTCACCGGATGTTTTTCGCTGTGCTGCCTTGCGTACAAATACTAACCATCCCTTGTCACCTAGATCTTTGCGATCTTTTGATTCGTTTTCATACAGAAAAAAAATACCTCCCCATGCACTGCTACAGCGAGTACCAACACACAAACACAAGGGTTCTTGCTCGGAGTCGGTTTGCATGCATGTGGTGGACAGCAGGAAAATCCACAATCGTTAACTCCGGACGTACGCGCCCGCGAGATCTACTCGAGATCTACTCACCGGCAGCGATTGCCAGATGCTACTGGGTCCGCCTCTGGTTCACGTAGTCAGGTATTTGTGAACACATGTGCACATTTGCCCTGCCTGGTAAGTAAAGACACCGCGGAAAATATCACGAGTTTTATGTAGCGATACAGTGTCGCGGCCTTGAGCTTGGATCTCTGACATGCAGATGATGTCAAACTTCAATTACAGTTGAGAGCAACCAGGCGAACGAACTTCAGCGACTGCGTGGGGCACTATGCGTGAGGCACTATTGTCATTGCCTGAGCATGTCAAGCTCTTTCAATGTATCGATTTTTTTAAATCGATACAGCATACCATACAGGCACTAGTTCACCTGCGCCTGGGCTCTCACCTATGGTAATCTGCATCGTGTCCTGCCGCTCGCCTACGACCT
The DNA here is from genome assembly GCA_017506865.1 of Tribonema minus. NCBI lineage: Eukaryota > Xanthophyceae > Tribonematales > Tribonemataceae > Tribonema > Tribonema minus. The sequence continues at coordinate 313,599 of JAFCMP010000069.1, forward strand.
GATTCAAAGCTTTCTTGAGGCCTCCCCAGCCAGTGGTCGATGTGCCCTTGCCCTGCTGCCTATCCGCCACGGCCTGCATCTGCACCAGCCCCCGCACAGTGAAAGACACTGCTATGCCTGCTCCACTAGCTATTGGAGGCCTGGCTGCTGGAGAGGCAGCAGCAGGCGTTGAAGCAGGCAAGGCCTGCTGCTGTTGTGCTGACGCAGGTGGCTGCACAGTCATTGGGCGCATGATGTCGCCGGACAGCAGGTCCATGGCTGACTCTGCAGCTGCTGCTCTGCAGCAATCCTCGCCAGAGCTATGTAGAGCTGCAAGTGATCTCTTCACTTTTCAAAGCTCACGTTGAAACGCCTGTGGAACTGTCGGACTGACCTTCAACTCTTGTGTAGAATTGCCAACACACAGCAGCAAGTGTCGACGCGGCGCATGTGACGAGACGGCGCCGACACCACAGCTCCGCCGCCTGATGAAGAAAGGCGGTGCGCCCCGTACTCAGAAACATGTTCGAATCATGTGCGAAAATGGGGAGTTGATTGATCTCTCCAAAGCCAGCGCCACGGTGGAGGCAGAGGTTGTCAGCCGCACCCCAGCCACCACGGCACCGCATGTGGCACACTCGAAAGTCAGGAGAAGCTCGCTGGAGATGAAGGCGCCCAGAGCACATCGGAAAGGATCAGGAGGGGCTCTGCCGCATCTCGCTGCCGCTGGGTCAGAAAACTCAGCCGAGCACAAAACACCTGTCGCCGACACCACATTGACGCCTGCTGCAGCTGCAGCATCAACATCCGTGTCAACAGTTGCAGCGCACGATTGCCAGCAGTCAGTCGGTTCGACACCGGTACCCGACCAGACTGTGCAGGAACCTTCGGCAGCATCAGCGGAGCAAGTCCCACTGCCTGGTCACGCGCGAATTGCCCAACCTTCTGAAAATTGCGCAGCAGCCGCACCAGAACCCAGAATCAGTGATGCAGCTACAGACGCGCTGTTGGCCCCATCTGGCAGCAAACTTTTACAAACAGGCTCTGCGACGACGAAGGCCGTGACGTCACCGTCACAGCCAGCTGGCGGACCCGTTGCTCGTGACCTTGTGCAGCAAGTCGCAGAAGCATCAGATGGGGCGCAGCACAAGGTGTCTCCGCAGCCTGTGCGGCCAGCAGCACCCGGACCTTCCAGCCCGCGTGCAGGCAATAGGGCAGGAAGATTCAGGCAAGTCAAACCTGGGCGCGCAAGCCTTTCAGACGTCGCTGGCGCTGTACAATCATGTCTGTTGTGGGTGATGATGTGTGATGTGGAATAAGTGAGATGCTGTGTTGAAGGTGACTCTTGGTGGCAATGGGCCGTAAAGAGGCAATGCATCACTGTGGTCGGATATGCTGTCACCACCGCTGTTGTTGGCGGCACACAATACAGTTGTGCGGAAAAGCTCATCATCGGCATGAAGTCGCACTCTACGGGACACATGCACGGCAGCTGTGCGCTCTACAAGGTGAAGCTTTGCAGCCATTATGACATGACCCCATTCAGACTTGGCGCCACACCATGCAAGTACTTGCTGCGACTTCAGATTGGGTGTCGCGGCAATGATGATGTCATATTCTGTGCCAGTGCTGACACAGAGGCATTGTCGAGGATATAAAGGGCTGCCTGTCACCTGCAGTAGTCAATGATGGACAACTTGAGGATTTTAAATGCTGTTTGTTGCCTGCAGTACATGCGGCTATATTTCTAGCAGCTGGTCAAAGGGGCATCACACACGTGTGAACGGCCCACTTTGTAGCAATGCATCCCCACTTCACTTGAACATTTGTACTTCAAGTTGAAGTGCTGACTTGACTGCCGCCCTGCACTGTGTCACTTCGCCACAGCAAGGATCAACTGTTCAACTGCGAGGCAGCGGCAGAGCGTCTGAGGAGGCTGAGCAGTGGGGCCATCAGGCAGGCGCAGATTGAAGCCGCACGGGAGGCCACCAGACTTCAATCTGAAGTTTATGGCAGTAACCGAGGCGGAGCGGGCAAAAAGAGGGCAACCAGGTGAGACATAGGGTCGTTCACCAACAACAATTGTTGGTGTTGGCGTTGTTGGGGGGGCACAGGGGCAAGGGGGCAAGCTCTCATGATATAGTTGTGGAAACAAATCAAAATATCGTAGAGCTCTAGGTGACAAGGGGTAGTCAACCGCAAGTTATGTTGCCTTGAAGCAGATTCTGAGATGCTTAAGGCGCACATCACAAGAAATGCTTGGAGTGCGCGATTTGAGGTGAGGGGCTCAAACATGGGATGCAGGGATGGTAGTGGCACTGGTGTATACAGAGGGCGATATGCGGGACGAGCAAATGAGACCCAGTCGGGTCAGACTTACATGATTAAGAAGTGTGAACGGGGGGTTAAGCCTAGACCTAGGGACAGGATAATGGTAAGGTGTAGGCTGAGCTGCAGACAGCAATGCAACCAACATCTGAAGACGTCATCAACAGCAAGCAGCATCACCAGTGTGTGATGGCCATGCGGACTTGGGCGGAGAATACGCGGTCGTACGTCAGGCCTGCGAGTCTGCGGGCCAGCTCTGAGCGCTGCCGCAACACTCTCGTCAAATACTGTTTATTGTCAAATATTGTGTTTTGCAAGGCCGTATTACATGATCATGTCAATGCCGTGCTCGCCCGGGCAGCTTGTGCCTCTGAACTCGCATCCCCTGCCCTGCGTCTCTGCTGTGTGTGCAGTGACACCACCGGGTACCGCTCGGCGGCCGCTGCAGCGCTGGCAGTGGCGGCAGCAGCAGACATCACCGCTGCCGCAATGGCATTGGCCGAGCCGCGTCTCGAACAGGCAAGCCGCCCACACCCTAACCCTAAGTGTGTGCTGCTTAGGGTTAGGGGTGCATCATATGCGGCACTTCAGCATGCCATATACGTTTGCATTGTTGGGTCGTGAGCTGACCCACAACAAGTGGTACACTGGCGTCACTTGCATAGAAGTATGAGTTTGCATGCTCATGGAGACTGCTGTACGAGGTCTGACCCTATATACACCTCCACTTCAAGTACATGCTAAGCATGCCTTAGCTGCCGTTGCCGAGGCTCCCTGTCCCCGACATGATACTTGCCTGCAACTGGCGTTCGCAGTCACAATAGATTGGCAAAGGGCGTTTGGCTGAGTTGTCAACATCAGCATATTGTCTGCAGAGTTGACGCAACATAGCATGCCAGAAAGGCGCCTAGTCAATGCCAAGGGCTGGCTCGTTGTGTATACCCCACCCTAACCCCAGCCCTTATCCTAACTCCCAACCCTCACCATCGCCCTAAGTCTACGCTAACTAAAGCGCTAATCGTCCCCCCCCACCAATCTCACTCATGTCAGAGGAGGGCCAGCAGTGACGCATTTTGACCGTATCTGCCGCATGACCAGGGCTCTCACCCATTCAGCAATCAATGCTGCCCTAGCTTTTTCCTCATCCCAGCCTTGGGTCGACATGTTTGCATGTGTGATGTATTATAAGCATTTTGCGAGCAGTGCCAGGCAGCTGTGCGGAGCTGCGTTGCAGCGCTACACACGACAGCGGCAGAATCGATGATCAATCCTACCTCCAGTACAACTTCAAAGTGGGCCCTTGAGAAATAGCAGTCACCATGTGCAAGTTTGACCCCACAGTCATCAGCACCTCTTGCTTCACTGGTCCACCTCTCATACCGCCCAGTCTAACGCCATTCAATACATACCCCCCTCCCATGGTGCACAGGTAGTTGAAGTGCTGCTGTCCGGCACAAGTGAGGATAAGCTGAGCAGCGCATCACTTGAAGATACAACTTCAAGTGCTGATCAGGTTCCCAGTATCGACCACAACCCACGTGTCAGCATCGATGGCAGTGGCAATTGCGCTACCGCAACGAGGTACGCATGCAGCTCCCGAATAATACACGCTATGTTACATATAGGGATGTGCGCAGCGTATATCGTATATATAACGTATAGATATGTATAGCGTATATATAACGTTATAATGCGAAAAGCCTATACACTCTATACGTTTCGCTAAAACGTCATCATTTCGGCTTTTCAGGGTTCTGTTGACCTGCCACATCATCGGAAGGCCACTCTATGACCTCTGACATCGCGTCTCTTGGCCACGTCGCAAAGGTTACCGGCTGTAGCTGCTGCTGTTGCTGCTGCAGCAGTGCGCTCTGTGCTAGCTAGAGAAATGACGGACTCGGATAGGAGAGAATTATTTGGGGCAATCCCCGGATACTAAAAGGCACCACAGGACATTAATGCAATGATCGAGTTGAAGATTGCACAACCATTTGACCGAACATCAACAGTTCGCTTCAGGTCCCTGTGTGGACGATGGTGCAACCGTCAAACTTCAAATTGATGATGATGGTGGATATTGAGCGTGACAGTTGATGTTAAACTTCAAGTTGAAGTTTTACTTCAATAACAGTAGCGTCTCGAGTCAACTTTGTCCAATTTGAAGTTTGAAGGTTGCACTATCATCCGCAGAGCGAGCTGAAGCGAACTGTTGATGTTCGGTCAAATGATTGTGCAATCTTCAACTCGAACATTGCATTAATGTCCTGTGGTGCCTTTTAGTATCCGGGGATTGCCCCAAATAATTTTCTCCTGGATGAGGATATGGTGGAGGTAGCGTTTCCTCACTTGGCCAAGGTGGCGGTCAAGCTGTTGTCGTTTCATGTGACCAGTTGTGCCACTGAGCGCAACTGGTCTTTGTGGGGGAATATTTTTGTCAAGGGCCGCAACAGACTTGCACTACAGCGCGCTGAGAAGCTGGTAATGATCAGGGGGAATGCAAAGAACATTGAGCACCGCAGGTCAGAGGAGGAGGTCGTGCTGTCTCTGCTGGCTGAGAAGTAGAGTGCTCATGTAGGTTGAGAACACACAGATGCCACGTGGCAGGCCTGCATTTGTAATCACTACAGCGTTTTTGCTTTGATCTGGATCTCGCTTCTGGTGCCTGTTCTGCAACGCCTGCGATTGATGCTACAATGCATAAAGAAAAATTAAATTGAAACGGAGTTGAAGTTCATGTTTTGCCATTAAATATACGTTTGTATATGTGGTATAACATTATAAGGGGTTATAATATACGTTATACGCAGTATATTTTTTGAAATTATACGCTCGTGTTCATACATAGCCTATGTATGAACACGATATTATAAGTATAGTACACGTAGCGTGCACTGCTGCTACAGACTATAATTATCATAAATGCAAAGAGGAAGCAGGGAGAGCGAGCCGCCTAGTGCATTTGTGCAGGCGCATGCACACCGGAGCATCGAGCCACGTAGAGCACCTGACCGAAGTAGGTAGGTATGCATCTTGGTGACGATCCGCCCCACACACACAAGCCGTTACATTGAAACACAAAGTTTGACATTCACAGGTGGAAGGCACTTGCGGCTAACCATCCCTTGTCACCTAGAGCTCTACGATCTTTCGATTCGTTTTCATTCATACACAATCAGCCTCTTGCATTGAACTAAGTTCACCTCTAAAGGCCCATTGAATCAACCTTACATAGACACAATCAAGCTGACGTTGATCCATGAAGGCCCTCTCTCTGCAGTGCAAGACTGCAAGACTGTCAAGGCACGACCAAAATGTGCGCCATCGCCACAGCAGAGTGTGTTCTGTGCTTGTAAGCATTGTAAGCATCTACACAGATCACATGGCCTGCGCCGGCGACCACCGACGAACAGCGTATGGCCCTCGTCTGCACCCAAATGACTTGGTTATTTAGTCTCTTAGTTGTTGAGTCATTCAGTCACCGTACACTTTGCTGGATGCCCAAAGCTGAACTGACCACCACATTTGCGTGATGATGTGTCACTGTCTGCAGCGATGCGGGTCGTGTGTGCAACCCAGTCTGCAACCCAGCCGTGGGCCACAAAACTGCAAGTCACGAAGAGCGACACCAGCAGTGCAGCAGCGACAGCAGCAGCGCCACCATCAGCAGCAGCGGTTGCCATGCTGATGTTGATGAAACGGCTGCCTCAGTCATGGTGAGCAACAACAGACCAGGCGTCATGTTTTGCGTTGCTGCCTTGCTGACCGCAAGCAGCACTCACCAATAGTACGACTGCGTTTCGCTCTCGGATTGTGCCACGTTGTCAACACCATGGGCGTTTGAGCAGTCCCGTGGTACTTCTGCACTTGATCTGGCTTGTTGAACAAGAGTTATAGTTGCAGCAGCTTTCAGCAAAGCAGCATGTACCCCAGGGCCTCCTATGCATACTAGGTGGTGTCTGTGAAGCATCTACTGGTGCGGTGATGCTTCACTACGTTTTGAGATGTCTGTGACTGTGCATGCTTTTGTTGGATGCAAAGCGCACGTGCAGACAATCCTCATTGCAGCCAAGTAACACCTGAAAATGCCCTTTCTTCATGTCCAATTGGCGCAGGCAGCAGCACTGGACCCTGATGCTTCGGATCAACAGCATGACAGCAAAGGGCAGCATGACGGCAAAGAGCAGCAACTTCCACATCAAGGCAGCACTGCTCAGTTGCAGGCCAGTCCAGCTGGCTGTGAGCCACTGGCCAGCGCTGATGGTGAAGCTGAAGCTGTTGAAGTGAGCCAACAGGATGCGCTGGGCGACCTTGAGGCAGTGGCTGCTGTACAGCGAGAAACGACAAGTTCAACTGATGAAGCTGGCAACGGAAACAATGATGCCACCTTTCTGCAGCTGCTTCAGACAGACTCGGAGTTGGTGGAGTTGGCGGCGCTTACAGCACATTCAGAACTACTGACACAAGAGCTTACGAATCAGCAGCAGGAGCAGCCCGCCACGAGCTGTGCTGTGTAACTGGCTCGACTTCAACTTGATACTCGCACCATACAGGATACAACTGCCAGCGGCAGCTGCTGACTAGCGCTGCACTGCAGCAGTCAACCGACTCATTTAATTTAGATGGCGCACATGTTTGTACTTCACAAGTAGGCGTGTGTGGCTCACATGACGCCATTGCAGTGCGCGCTTGCTGCAAACTTCAAGCCATACAGACGCACAGGTCATCACTGCTACTACATGCATTTGCAGGCCCCAAAATATACGGACAGGTTGCGACACGCATGCGTGCTGTGCTGTGCTAACTGTGCTGTGCTGCATGCTTGCCAGTGAATGCAGCACGTGCAGATGCTGCCTTGTGATCATGATGTCAGTGCTCAAGAGTGGTGTCAACGCTCAGCAGCATCACGGCATACACTCCTCACTTCCTAGGCGGGGGGGCAGCCATGCACCAATGCGGGTGGCACACACGCACCAGGCAGGGTGTGTGAGTCATTGGGCACTGTTACACGGGGGCAGGTGCCTCAACTGGTGCTGTGTCGCGGCAGGCGCTGTCAGTGTGTATGATGCATGAGAGGGAGACCACAGAGCTGCATCATGGCAGTGAACCTACAAATCACGTGCCGGACAGCTGAAGTTTCTTGCACTCTCCATGTCTACAGCCTGACGAGATTGGAGTTTTTTTTGTCCAAGTCTGGAAGCCAAGCTGCATTCTTGCATACCTACCAGCTGCTGGTGGCGCGTGCCGGTACAGCGCTCATGGGCCCGTCAGGCAACCCAAACTGCATATATGTATACGTTTTAAAACGGCGTTTTCTATCTGTACAGAGGTCAGGGTAGGTACTTTCCATACAAGTCCATGACACGTGCTATCAACATGCTTCAAGAAGAACACGCAACATATCATTAGAGAGCTTGTGCTCAGAAGACGCACTGACCAGGCACACGCATGTGTAAGTTTGGAGGTTTTGCTCCTCTCGCGTAGCTCAAACAGAAAGGTGACGTCAAGCTTGCTTACACTGTAAGATTATTGATGTCAAGCTTGCTTACATGTAAGAACCTATACGTGCCTTGTGAGTCGATGCGACATGTGTCTCAATGCGCACTGACAATCTTGTGTGTAGAAGCAAAGAGCATCGCCAAATAGCATCTCCCCCCCCCCCTCCACTACATCCTCGTCTATCTATCCGCCCCCATGGATTACCCCATGTGTGTCATTTGATAAGATATACGCCATGTGTGTCATCATACGCACGAAGTAAGTACGCCATGTGGAGGGCTGAAGAGAGAGCTGAGCGTATGTGACGTTGTACCTAATCACAACACAATCCCTGGTGCCCCCCTTCAGCTTCATCAGCATGGCCTTGCGGCACGCTGCGAGTGCACAGCACGTGCCCGACGCGAACAGCGCAATCCGCTCGCGCGTGAACACCCCCTGCGGCGTGCTGCTGCCACATGTATGCTGAGCACTGCCAGCACCAGGCCGTCGGCAACTGAAGTTGAGATGCGCGTCAACGCGTGTCCGCGCTCCGCACAGCGCGCTGTCGTTGCGCACATTTTGTTGTCGAGCGCGCGTGCGGCGTTGGCGTACATCTAGAGCACTGCCACACGTATGTATCTTGAGCGCTGTCACAATGCGGAGGTGCGGTGGGGCCGAGGGGGTATACCATGAAAGGCGCGCAAGTGAAAGGCTGTGTTGCCGTTGGCGGAGCACGTAAATGTTGAACCTGCAGGAGCCTGAGGTGTGCGGTGGCATGCAGTGCCACAGTGTGTGCTGAAGATGTGCATTGAGGCATTGGACTGCAGCAGCAGGGCGACCATGCAGGGGCGCTTCCAGGTCAGGCTTAAGGTGGTCCACATGCATGTTGCCTGCACTAATAGTATGAGACGGCACAAGTACAGCTATGCAGCTCACAGGTGTAGGTATGAGGGGGGCTGTGGTGCCGCCAAATACTCATTTTACAATTTTGCAGGTGACTGAGCTGCTGCTGGCGGCTGAGTCAAGCTTGACTTAGCATGGCACTGGTGTAATTTACTGCTCAGTCAAATGGCGAGTAACAACAAGGTCAAATCGCAACTTGAAGGGCAGAGGACGAGTTGTGCATCAGGGTTTTTTCGCATGTGCCTTGTCACGTGATTGATCGTAGGCCGTGCGGATATGTCACTCGTGTGCAGCGAAGTTTGATGGCGTGGCGATCAACTTGGCGGAGGTCCTTTCCCGGACGCAAATTGAGAGCGCTACTTGCGTAGTTTTTCCTCAAATCGTGGTCCTTGCTCGACACAGTCTCAGTACCGACCCTGTCTGACCGGCAGAAGAGCGTCGCAAGCCAAGCCACGGCTCTCTACATCTGCGTGTACTTTTATTATATTCCACTTGTGGCTGTGGAAATGCCATGTTGTAGGTGTGTCGCCTTGTTCTCACTCTTGGATGTAGCATGCAAAGCTTGCACGCCACACCCCGCCCCCCACACCACCCCCAACTGCGTGTACTACTACTTCCCAGGACATCAAAAGGCGACGTGCCTGATTTGAAGTTTTATTATGCGCATGAAACTAAGGAGCTGGCACGCAAAATCTCATTACCTGAGGTGTTGAGGCCGCTACAGGGCTGCCATTCCTCCATGACGAGCAGACATGAGGCAGCTGAGGATTTGCGGTGCGACCTGCCATCGCTGCAGCACTGCAGTTGCTCTGTGCTGGAAGAGAACCGGCAGCTTGCATGTTAGGATCCAGCAACTTGAAGATCACTACCGCGTTTTAGTCGAGGAGCAGGACCAAAGGTTGCGAAACCTGGAGGAGGAAAAAAGGCAGCAGCGGGTAACGATAGAAAATCAGCGACTCGCATTGCAGGCTGAGCAGCGGCAGTGGTGGTGGCAGCATCTTGTCGCCAAAAAAGATCGCACTCCTCGCAGCAGCAGTCTATGATGTTGACGATGGAAGCGGCATGCCAGATGCCAGACGGCGGCAACGAATGCAGCACTCAAACGCTGGACGTCGACGCCGGTATAGACAGAATCAGCCGAGCGCTGCTCAAAGACAGCTGCGATGAAAGTCAGGCGGATAATGACTTTGACGCCCGCACAAACAACGGCTCATACCCCCCCACCAGCGCCTTCATCTGCCGTGACTCCGGGGAGCATGTTGAAGACGAGTGGTCGGAGGCAGACGGCGGCAGCGACGCAAGCAGCGATGCCTGGGACCCTTACGGCTAAAACCGCAGGCCAGCAGCACGGAAGCGCGCACGCATTACCAGTCCCGCAAATGGCACCGCTCGGCGGTGTGTAGCATCTGCATCTGGTGCGGCGCGATCGCGGCCTTCCACGGCTGGAGAAGATGCAGCTGGTGCAGCTGGGGCAATCAGCACAGGGGGCGCCAAGCGCCCGCATACGAAGCAGCAGCGCAATCTGTGCCAGCATGGCAGGCAACGGCACACCTGCAAGGACTGTGGTGGTGCAGGGATGTGCAAGCACGGCAGGCAGCGTCGCTACTGCAAGAATTGCGGTGGTGCGGGGCTGTGCGAGCACGGCAGGCAGCGCAGCCGCTGCAAGGACTGCGGTGGGTCGAGCATATGCGAGCACAACCGGCGGCGCTACCACTGCAAGGAGTAAGGCGGCGCGGGCATATGTATGCATGGCAATCGGCGTGCTCGTTGCAACGACTGCCAACAGCGCAGTGGTACATGAGGACACTCTAGCAGTTAATTTGTTGCTTCTAAATGCTCCGCATTGGATCATTGCTCGTTGCAGACTCTGCATGCCTTTTTCTATTTGTCATCTATATGATTGCTGGCCAAGTATACTGGCAGACAAGCACAAGAATCGATGCACCCATTCAGGGTGACATGATGTATTGCGTCACATTGGCATCATCATGTGTTGTATCACGTCGCGTTTGCACCATTCAATCTGTGTCGTGTGGACCATCTGAGCCAAGTCTGCCTCAAGAAGACCTTGTTCTTTTGTCAAGCGTATGCACGAACGCTGCACAGTTGGGACGAGACGAGTAAACAAGTACGAGTATATTAAACGAGTACAGGGATGACAATCATGTACGAGTGCTCATCCTGTATGAGTATGGCCTCAGAAATCATGTACGAGTACTTGTGCTGTCGAGAACTGCTGCACCACTCGGATCTCTGCTTTCAAGCAATTGCACATCATCTGCATCATGCTCTTGTATACTATAGTACACGCTTGTGCATTTCATGCATGGGCACTGCATCAAGCACTTAAGAAGCATCCTTGACGTGCACTGGTGAGGATGGCACTTTTCCGGGAAATACTGCCATTCATGCTGGATCTACACGGGGCTGCAATGACGCCCAGAAGTAACATGTATTGGTGCAGTCTCTTGGGCAGCAGTTGCGGTAGTTGGGAAGTGTTGAGCCAAGGCACTGGGAAGGGACAGCCTTGTTCATTAGACACGAGATCAAACGCTCATGGTCAAAATGTATTCAGTCAGCCTATGCCAACTTGAACTGGAGGTTTGGCCTTGTGTTGTTTGCGCTTATTGCCGCTTCTGCCCAAACCCATCTGGAAATTTTTTACTATGTGACATCTCTGCTGCATCTTAAGTTGGCTTTGCGTTGCACCCGTGTGCAGCGTCAAGGCCAGCAGCGTATTTAAAAAGTTATTGTGAAAGCCATTGTGAGGGGGGCAGGGATGCCATTTGGCGAATTTTAGTAAGGGTATTGTATGTAGGTGCTTCATGACCTAATGCGTTCGCAGCTCCACAGCTCAACAACCTGACTGGTGCCAACAAACTGCTGGTGTTGAGCAACAGTCCAAGCTCAGTTCGTCAGACTATTTCAGATCTTGGTTTCAAGGTGAGTTGCCACTCATGAGGCCAGTCAGACCTCCACTTGAAGGCAGTCACCTTCAATCATTGAACTTGAAGCCCATCATCGGTGACGTGCCCTCATGGAGGTGCGGAGTGCTCATATACCCGCGTTCGCTGTTGCTGCAACACAGAGCGACCATGAAGCGGTTGGCGGACCTTGTAGATAAGGTGCTGGCAGAAAGTCGCGCACAAAGGCGGAGACACCATGGTATTGCTGTACGAGACCTTCAAACGCGGTACCACACCATGAGCAGGCTGCGGGATCTGGAGGTGCAGATCGCGCAGCATGGAGTCACGGTCGACGAAAAGCAAGAAATGCTACGGCGCCTGGAAGAGACGGTCACGATCGACAGTCAGCGGCGCGCAGCGGAGCAGCGGCGGCAGCTTCTTGTCACAGCTCCACCGTGCGCAGGCACGATGCAGCCGCCTGCGATGGTGGCGACGGAAGCGGGGCCACCACAGCTTTATGAGGTGCAGGCGGCGCACGTGTCCGAAGCCAGCTCGCAGCAGAGGGCGGGAATCCGTGGAGGGGGCATGCCAGTGGACTCCTGCCACTCCCCACTGTTGCCGCTGGCGGAGCACAGAGAACCGCAGCTGCCGACACGACCTGCCAGCGCTGGCAACGACGGCAACGCACATGCTGGTATTGCTGACGAATGGGCCCACGAAGCTGGCGGAGGCAGCGACGGTGGCGGCGGCAGCGACGGCAGCGGCGGCAGGGTTCCTTACGTTGGCTGGGCTAGCCCAGTGCTGCTCGACGGCAGCTGCGACGAGATGGAGCCTCAGGTCAACTCTGCCGCTGGCGACAGCACATACGCCCCCAGCGACTCCAGCGAGCATGCCGAAGGCGCCCATCGTCCATCGGACGCCGACGGCGACGGCAATGCAAGCAGCAATGCCTGGGACACTGACGGCAGCAACAACTGCAAGCCGGCACGGAAGCGCGCGCGCATTACCAATCCCGCAAATGCCATTGGCTCCGCTCGGCGGTGCGCAGCATCTGCGTTCGGTGCGGCGCAATCGCGGCCTGCCAGGGCTGGAGATGCAGCTTGTGCTGCAAGGGCAAACAGCAAAAATAGTGCCAAGCGCCCGCATAAAAAGCAGCATCACAATCGGTGCGAGCATGGCAGGCGACGCAGCATGTGCAAGGATTGTGGCGGCTTGGGGATATGCGAGCACGGCAGGCAGCAATACATCTGCAAGGACTGTGGTGGTGCCGGGATATGCGAGCATGGCATCAGGCGTTACACCTGCAAGGACTGTCCAGGTGCGGGGATTTGCGAGCACCGCAAGCACCGTAGCAGCTGCAAGGAGTGTGGTGGTGCGGGGATATGCGAGCACGGCAAGCACCGTAGCAGCTGCAAGGAGTGTGGTGGTGCCGGGATATGCGAGCACAACCGACAGCGCTACTTTTGTAAGGAGTGTGGCGGCAGAGGCATATGTAAGCACGGCAGGCAACGTCGCTATTGCAACGACTGCTACTAGTAACAGCGCAGCAATACATGAGGACACTGTGGCACCATGCACTCAGTATGTCACTTTTGAACGCGCAGCATTAGCATTGGATTATTGCGTGTTGTGGACTTTGTGTGCCTTCTGTTTCCTTTCTCATCTGTCATCAAGGTATTGTCATCGCCTACGTTTGCTCTGCATGCCTCGCCTGCTTTGTTGCACGCACACCACCCCACATGAAATGTGTCGCTGTCCCATCTGTTGTGCAGTCCCATCTGTTGTGCAGTCCAATAGCTACCTGCTCTTGCATAGATGTGGCTGAGCCCATCTTGATTGGTCTGAATGCCCCTAGCTCAAATTGGCATTATGCTGCCAGTGGCATCATGTTGCATGTTGTGTGTGCAGCCACCGTGCAGAGCTTGCTGCCGCTGGCATGCTTCGACTCATTTCAACACTCTTCTCATAGTAGACAAGGAATGCAGTAATGGCATGAGAGCTCTTGACATGTATGCCTCACCAGGCAGTATTAATAATTATTGGTATGCATGGCCAGAGAAAGGCGGCAAGAACGGGCTGAAGATCAAGTGTGAGTCACCATGATGTTGAAGTTCTCCAATACACTTTGTTCCCGAATTCCTACAAGTAGAACACACAGTATACATTAAGAGGGAAGCATTCACAATTGTGCTCGAAAGATGCACCTGATCTGGCGAATGCACAAATGGAATCTGTGTGCCTTGGTTGTTCACCTGTCAAGTAGGTATGACACGGGCAGCTGTATGTAAAGTAAACTATTTATGTAGCCTTCTGGCTTATGATGTTTCAACTCTATTATATTCGGCCGTTATTAGGGCCCAGGGCAATTGGTTCGAACTAGGGGAACATTGCAGGAAAACCCCTTAACCGGTGAGACCCTTGAGTCTCCCCAGATGAAGGGTTGTGCTTGCAAAGCCTCGGTTCTTGTCACTCAGCTAGGATACCACGGCTCCAGGATAGAGACAACTGAAGCCAACAACCATCAACCATCGACCCGTCTAAATCAGCCCAAGCCAACGCTGCCCCATCTACAAGTAAGACAGGCTTAACATAACAAATATAACCCCAACTTTGTTTCATGGCACCTACAGACAGTCCTTACCCACCCCTTGCTTCGCTCTGGCGGGCCCTGACGAACCAAGCTACACGTGCTCCTTAAATATCGTATCGTTAGCCCTCGCTTGCCCTCATCAACACGTGCTCTGGAGCGCCAACGTTGCTTTCCCGCTCCTTAACGTAGGCCAATTGACCGAATAGGAAATCGTCCAATCATTCAGTATCGGCCCTTCGCGAGGCGGACGCGCTGAGTGTTGGTTACCGCTCGTACTAACTGGAGGCAGCTACGAGGAGGAATTTAGCGCAGGGGTCGGTGTGCATGCACATTGTAAATATGCGCCTGCATGCCGCATCCTTTGCTTGGTTGTGCCAGCTGTCGCTACCAAGTGAACACTGAGCAGCAGTGCTTTTATGCTGCGTGAGCCGCCCTAGCTCCAGTGCCTGTGTCGGAGGAATCATGCTTAGCAGCGGCTCACACACCCGTAGTTGCTTCGCATGACGTCGGCTGTTAACGCTGTGTAATTGAGATGATGAGGCTGACTGTCGAAAGCTGCGGTACGGGTTCTCCCGTACTGACTTGCACGGGCATTAGTGGGCTTGCGAGGTTACCCATCACCCCCCACCCTTTGTTTCTCGGCACCATCTGATGATGGTGTAATCGAGCTGATGATCACAGTTCGTCTTGCGAATGCGTCGACGCTCGCTTGAAGTTGCTACCCAGAGCAACTTAGGTAACGGTTGCATACCGGAGGTGTTGGATTGGTGCAGGCCACAATCAGCTAGGCAACAGCGTTAACTACGACGATAAACAGGTGTGCATATGGTGCTTGCGCAGCAACAACAGTAACTCTGCTCTGCCGCTGCCGCACTAGAATCAAATGCATTGAGACATAGCATGCCGCGGTTGACACGGTTGCGGGAGCCCGTGGTTCTACTGACTTGCGTGGCTATGATTGGCAACCACATGCATCTCATGGGAGTGCCGGTGTGTTCTGTGCACGTCCCGGGCTGGCTAATTGCACGGGCGAGCGCACAGGGACATCCCATGTTCCAAGAGAAGCTCTCTTGATGAGTACTATAATAATTTTTGTTCTCCCAGGCTGATGGATATCTTATTGTTGGATGGTGAGGGGTATATTTGAGAGACTCAACACATGATCCTGTTCCATGTGCAGACTCGGACTCCTCCACGAAAAGAAAGGGGAGTAAGGGCAAGGCTGATGCGGCACCGGCTGACAAGCCGGAGAAGCCCGCGAAGAAGTCCAAGTCGTCAAAGGAGCCCGCAACCCCTCCTGCGCCGGCCGTTGGCGGTAGCGAGCGAGAGGCGGAGCTCGACGACGAGATATGCGCTGGCGCCGGTGACGACGCCAGCTCTGATGCGGGTGAGACTGGTGCCGGTCTAACCGTATCCAGAGCCCGTTATACCCGGCTGCTCGAGCTGTTGGCGGCCTCGCACAAGTCCGGGGCATCTGCCTCGGCGAGACTGTCTGCAGACGAGGTACAGCTGCAAGAACGTTTCCAGGACCTTGACGCCCAGGCTAAGGTGTTGCGTGGCCTGCGCGATGCTAGCAAGGAGGGTTCCCCTGAACGTACAATGTACAAGACGGACCTCTATGCGATCACGTACCAGCTTCCACGTCTTAAGGCGAGCATGGAGCAGGTAGAAGTTGACCGCTGCGCGTACTCACAGAGATTCAGCGCTTTGGAGACTGCTCGCATAGAACTCGACGCAATCATGGATCGCGATCTTGGCGATGCAGATACACTGCGCCGTCTCAAGGCGTTCGAGAAGGTGCAGCTGGTGCAGCACTTGCAGGCAGGGCGTTTGGTCCAGGTTGCCCCGCCCCGCGTTGGCGTGGCGGCCTCGATTCAGATGTCTCATACTGCGCCGTCGGGCACTGGGGTCACCACGACCCCCAGCGACGATGGCAGTGAACCGTCCCGAGCGGACGGCGCTGACGCTGCTAACAGGGGCAAGGGAGACGTCTATGCGAAGGCTGGTAGGATTGCCGGCGTAGCCGACCTCTCCTCTCGCGTAGGTGTATGTGTCACCAGGCTTGACTCACTCACCGCTGCGCTGCGCTCCATGGCAGAGGACGTCAAGGTCCACGCTCTAAGTGTGGCCATAAAGGCGTCGAAGGACAAACCCTTACTTTCAACTGTGCGCCTACTGTCCCTAGAGGTCGGCGGCAAGCGGAAGGGGTGGGAGCAGCTAACGTACGCAGAACGTTGTGCAGCCATAATTGAGCACTTCAACTCTGAAGCTGCCCAAGAGAAGGTGTACAATTCTCTACTTCAAGCCAGGCGTCTCCCGAGCGAGAGCCCTGGGGAGTTGGCTCTCCGCGTGCGGAACATGGTTGTACAGGCAGGTGGTAGCGAAAGTTCTCGTGAGTTTTCTGAAAAGCTTCACTACTTACGCCTCATCTCATCCAAGGAGCGGACGGCCGCTAGGGTTGCACTGGGGAGGGGCTGGCAGGACGCTGGTCTTGCGAGCATTCAGGAGCACATTGAGCGCACCTGGAACGGGAAAGCCCATGCCGCGAGCAAGGGCGGACCCACGTCGCAGGATGGTTCTGACCGCGAGAGTTTGCGCGACGACGCGTCGCAAGCAAGTGACGCGCCGCGCCAGACGCCCTCTGCCTCGCAGATTGCGCGCAAGGAGAGGGCGCTGGCGGACAAGGAGAGGCGCCTCGCCAAAAAGGAGAAAGCCTTGGAGGTGCGAGCTGCTGCTGTAGCCGCCAAGTCGGCTCCGGCAGCCGCGCCCGCCAGGCGTGGGCCCCCCGCGCCTGAGCATGACAATTCAGGCATGGTGCAGTTCAACCCGCGTTCTCACTGGGTATGCTTTGACTGCCAGACAACGCTGCCGCGCGGTATCGCCGTTGACATGCATCGCAACACGCCCAACTGCCCGGCGTTTGATCCTTCCCGCCGCCCCCGCGCCGCACCGTACGGCGGGCCGCGCGGTGAGCCGCGCGGCGCGCCACCGGCGCATCAGGCGAATCAGTACACGCGGTACGGTCCCCGCCCCCCTTTTCCGCCCCCGGCTGCTATGCCGCAGGCGCCGGTCGTGGCAGCGGCGGCTGCTGCCGCTGCGCCAACGCCAGCGGAGGCGGACGAGTATCACAAGATGATGGCCTTTGTGGCCTGGCAGAGGGCTCAGGGTGAGTCTACTTCGCTCGCGCGCGCGCGTGCGGCCCTCTCAGGGGGTGGCACCAGCGGTGCGCGCGCCGCAGTTGAACTTGAACATGCTTTTGGTCAACGTGATATGTGCGTCTCCGCGTCCATCGCAACCTCACCACGTGAGCGCGCGCCTGGGCACAATGACGCCGTATTGCTGGCTATGTTGCATCCTTCGTTACCCAGCGTACCTTCCCTCGCGGAAGTGTCGCAGTCTACGGCTGATGCTAACATGCAACTTGAAGGTGATAGTGCAAACGATACTCCCCCATCAAACACTGGTTCGCCGCATACGGTTACCATACCTAATGCAAGCGAATCGCCTGTCTGTGCTACCGCTGTGACACAGGACCCTGATGCTGGCATGCCAGTGGCGGGTGCAGCGCGGCATGTGACACACGCCTCCATATGCTGCGGCATTGGTGGCTGGGACGAGGGTTTAAAGCAGGCAAGTGTGGCAGGCCTTGTGGTGGACACTCAACTTGCTGTTGACAAGTGCCCCTGCGTGTGTGAGGCGTACCACGAACTGCACCCTGGCACCCACAAGGTTTTAAACGCGTGCCTGAGCGATGATGCAGTAGCCATAGCACTGGCTGAACTGGATCCTGACCTCACCACAATGTCCCCCCCGTGCACAGATTATGCAAACGGGAGTGGCGTTGAGGGGGCAGCGGCGGAGGTGACGATCATGGCGGCGCGGCTGATTGTGAGGGCGAAGCTGCGCTGCTGTGTCATCGAGAATGTGGTATCCATGCTCAGCTCCAAGGCGTGGGCGCGCGCGCAGGCTTTGCTGCTGGCCCACGGCTACTGTCTCTATGTCAGCAAGCTGAAGGGGTCGGATTTTAGCATAGCGTGCCACCGGCGGCGGGTGTATGTGGTGATTGCGCGGGCAGGGGTTGGTGTCACGACCGCTATGGCACGGTTCGGGGCGTTAATTAATGCAATTCAGCGTTCATCATTACCCATGTCCGTACGGCGTGTTCTTCGCTGCCCTGAGCGCTGTTTCTTTTGGAAATCTCGCGTGAAGGGTACCAAGAGTGTGTATGATGCCGATGACTGCATGCCCAGCCCGGTCAGGCGGAACCCTGGAAAACCACCAGTGGATCTGGCTGACTATGTGGCTGATGATGAACATGATGCTGGCCCTGTGCAAAATGCAAGAGTACTGTCATTGCGTGAAATGGCTGTCCTGCTCACCTTTACACGTGACTTGCCATGCAAGGCCACCATTGAGGACATGAAGTTATGGCTTGTAAACTTAGTCATGCCACGCATGGCTTTTCACATTGCCGTTGGGCTTGTGGGATCTGGCATGCTTGATCTTCAAGTAGGCGCCCCTTGTCCCCGGGGTGTCCGCCTGGACCATGACCCTAGTGCACCCCCCCCTGAATGGATGCTGCCAGGGTCTGAAGATTACATGCATGTGGCAGAGACTCCTACTGAGCAAGGCAAGGTGCAGGCTAGGGTTGCGGCCATCACCGCACGATACAGTGCTTGGCAGTATGCAGTCACCCCTGATATGATATGTGCAGAAGGTTTGAACACAGGTCCTTGGTCTTGCACAGCGCTCAATGACTCGTGCAATGACTCAGACTCTGATGTTGATGAAGTTGAGGAAGAGGAACTTGTGCAGTCACACCCTAGCGGCTCCTCACAAGGTGCATACGCCAGTGAAGACGAGCATCACTTTGACGACACGGTGCATGAGGCAACTCGCAGGCGTGGGCTAGGCAACCCTCGCGTGAGCGCTGTGGCTGCCAAGCTACACGATGAAGCGAGCCGCTCACAAGCCGCTGAAGTGGATCCCGCCTCGGTGAGGCCGGGAGAGACAGTTGTGTTGCCAAGTGGCCAGCCCAGCAAGCAGCGGTTTGCCAGGCTGAAGGCACGCGTGCAGCACCAACGTGGGTTCAAAGAACGAGACTTTGTCTCATTGCTGGACCCCGGCGCTGAGGCAGGCATCATGGCAAAAGCAACGGCGGATGAGCTATCTCCAGGGACGACATGCCCTCTTGAGAAGGGGGACCATTCAGTCATAGAACTGGCAGACAGTCGCACACAGGTCAAGATCGTAGGCGCTTTGCACCTCACCTTACGGTTTGGTAACAAGCTGGTGCGGCACAAGTTCTACATTGTGGACTTGGCCATCACCACCATTCTAGGCAGCGACTTCTTTGGCATGTACAAAACCCTCTTTGACTATGAGGATTTGACATACCAGCCGTTAGGTTCGGACGGCCCAAAGTTGAAGATGCTAGGCAGCGAGGCAGCGCATGGGACGGTGTGGCAAGGCGCTAAGACCGCAGGGGCTGTGAAAATTAGCCCCAAAGTACCAGCCCCCCCTGCGCATCGTGCCGTGTGCCTGGTGAATGACATACTCATTCCAGCGCACACCGAGGTGAACGTTGAAGTTGCATTACACCCACCAGTGAAAGGGCTGAGCCCCTACTCGGCAGTAATACAACCCGCAATGTCTCAGACGATGTTGAAGTTGCAAGAAAGGGGCGTAAAGGCCGCCATGTCGGTGGATATTGTTGGCGCGCACAACCCTGTGCGCGCACGCATGGTAAACTTCTCAGACCAGCCGGTGCTTATGGCCAGAAACACCTTCATTGGTGAGGCACGGCCGGCTTCGCCTGAGGATATCATTGAGTTGGAGGACGCATCTGCGACCAAGCTTGAGCAACAGCTCTTGCAGGTGGCTGCAGCTCACCACCCGAACAGCGAGTTCAGCTACGCTGCAACCGCGGCGCTGCGAGCAATTGCATTGGGGAAGGCTGCTGGTACCTATGGTGCTGCTAATGTGTCTGCTGCTACACCAGGCACAGAACGCACTCGTACCACACAGGAACCCTGCACTGAAGCAGAGCTACGCGAGATGCTACCCACCAAAGGTGACCTTCATGATATGAAAGCCCCCGATGGTAGGCCATATGCTGAGCATCTGATGGATGTGTTCAACGAATTCGCGAGCGTGTTTGCAAAGGACCCCAAAAATCCGACAGTGACAAACCTCATGGAGTTTGAGATTGACACTGGTGATGCAATGCCTATCGCTGAAAAGGCTAGGAGGTGGGCGCAAAAGGAGGCAGAGTACATCATGGAACATGTCAAGGCCATGCATGTGCGCAAGCAAGTGGAGCCTAGCAATGGTCCATGGGCATGCAACCCAGTACTAGCAAGGCAAGGTGATAAGATACGATTTTGCGTGGACTTCCGCCGTCTCAACGCTGTCACGAAGCGCGACAGCAGAGGTCTAGGCAACATCGATGATATGGTGCATCAAATGAAGGGCGCCCGGTACGTGTCCTCAGTCGACATGGCCGCGGGCTACCATCAGATACCATTGCGCGAAAGTGACAAGCCTAAAACGGCATTCCGCACACCTGATGGAGGGCTATGGCAGTACACAGTGGCACCTTTTGGGCTTGTGAATTTGCCTGCGCAATTCACACGCTTGATGCACAACACTTTGGGCGCTGCCCTAGGTGCATATGCCATGGTTTACGTCGACGACGTCTTGATATATGATGACTCCATGGAAACGCACCTTGCGCATATCCGTGACGTCCTATCACGCATCAAAGACGCTGGTCTAAGTGTGGCGCGGCACAAATGCCAATGGTTCCAAACTGAGATCAAGTTCCTTGGTCACATTGTGGGATCAGGGGGCATTCGTCCGGACCCAGAAAAGGTTCAGGCAATGTCTGACATGAGCGCGCCATTGAATGCCAAAGGGAGAGCTGACAAGGGGCTAGTACGTACAGTACTGGGCTGCTTCAACTATTACCGGCGGTATGTTCAAGATTTTGCGACATTGGCAGCCCCACTTGTGGAGCTGACCAAAAGTGATGCAGAAATGGTATGGGATAGGCGCAGGCGCGATGCCTTTGAGGCATTAAAAAAGGCAATGTGCGAGGCAAAACTGGTGTCACACCCAGACTTCTCACTACCATTTGTGCTGTACACTGATGCATCTCAAACTGCCACTAGTGGCATTTTGACGCAATTTAAACCAGTGCAGGCACTTAGTGGCAAAGAAGCTGCCCCCGCGGCAGGCCGCAGGCGCACAGTAAATGGGAAGGAGGAAATGGAAGTAGTAGTGGGTTACTTCTCAAAAATTAATTCCACACAAGACGCCAAACTTGGCGCTACCGCGCTAGAGTGCCTGGCCGTCGTGCTGTCACTCAACCATTACCGACCTTACGTGTGGGGCAACCCAGTCACAGTGGTTACAGATGCGGCGGCCCTACGATGGCTGCTGACTTTGCAGGACCACAATGGCAAGCTTATGCGGTGGGCTATGAGGTTGCTGGAGTACGACATTACCGTACAACACCGACCAGGCCTGGTGAACTCAAATGCAGACGGCCTGTCCAGGCTCCCTATGCAAAAAGAGTTGGACGCTCCTAGAGAGTATGAGCAAGCAGACGAGCAATGGTCAGACTCAATTCCATGCTTTGCAGCACCACCTTCAGGGGTGAAGTTTGCACATTTTGTGGAAGAGTTTGCGGCGCCCTTAGGGGAGTTTGCTGACCAAGCAAAGGCGACCAACCATGGGTCACATGTTTCTGCAGCGGCAATTAAAATTGCCAACTTCAGGGGTAAACTGGTGAGCAATGAGTGGGGCACTCCCTTCTCGCTCAATGAGCTAGCCATGAAGAATGCAAGTGAGGACTCAAGCATAGCAGCCAGGCTGGCTACGCTTACGGTCCAACAGGTCAATGTTTTGCTATGTGAGCTGGACGAGGAAGACTCTTCGTGGACGGATGGAGAGACTGCGTCGATGTCTTTCAGTCCAGCTACTTTGCATATGTATGCTAATGCATGCATGGATGAGGCGGCAGAGTCTGACTGGGACTCCCCGGCATCTAGCAAGACTGCGAGCATATCTGCCAAGCGCCGCCGGGTCGCTGCCAACACCGCTGTACCGCTACCAGGGGGCGCCATCCCCCCGCAGCGAACAGAGGGGGTGTCGGAGCCACGCCGTAAGCGCACACTCAGCAGGCCCAGCCATGAACTGGTCCCTGAACCAGTTGACGGGACCACGCCTGTGCCGGCAATGCTAAGCCGGGAAGCGTTTATTGAGCTCCAGCAGCGGGACCCCTTGTGTCAGGCAGTGTCACGCACTCTGAGGGACAATATATACCCGCAGGATAGTGAGCTGGCTGCACACTTAATGGTGAACCGTGACTGGTACTGTCACGAGGAGGACGGCCTGCTGGTACATCTGGCCACCAGCCACCCCAAACGCGGGATGGTGCTGCGCCAATGGTTTGTACCCGCCGCGCTGCGCCCTCTGGTTTTGAGGCTGGGGCATGACGACGCCACGGCCGGTCACGCCGGCGCAAGCGCCACGTATGTCCGCCTGTTTGAGCGCTTCTACTGGCCTCGCATCAGCAGTGATGTACACACGTATGTCACTAGTTGCATGTCTTGCCTACAGCGCAAGAAGGCTACGACTGGCAAGGCCAAGATGATGTTAACACTGCCAACTCGCATGTTTCAGCGAGCGCACACTGACATCACCATGACCTCGGTGGTGTCTTCAGAGGGGCACATAGGGCTGCTGACAGTAATTGAGGCACGCTCTGGATTTTGCTGGCTCATGCCAATTAAAAACAAGGACATGCATACGGTTGCAAGGCTCTTGTACAAGGTAATCCTAGAAATGGGATCCATGTTAGAGGAGCTGGTGTCGGACCAAGGCAAGGAGTTTCTGAACATTGTGGTGCGCGATTTGTGCTCAATTTTCAGGATCATGAAAATTGACACAAGTGCATACCACCCACAGGCAAATGGGGTCGCTGAACGGCAAAATGAACGCATCATGGCCATTCTGACTGCCTGGGTTGACAAGACCCAACAGAATTGGCATGAGGGCGTTGAGGCTGTGCAGTTCGCTCTCCGGTCCACCCCCAGAGAAGAAACAGGCCTGAGCCCTTTCTACTGTGTGTATGGCCGCGAGCCGTCCCTGCCGTTCGAAACCTTCCCTGATGAAGTGCATGGTGGCGACTTACATTCTGAGATTGAACGCAAGCGCGTCAACCTCAAAATGGCACAGAAGGTTATTGATGAGGCATATGGCATCAAGGCGCGCAGAGTTGACAAGGCTAATGAAGCGGTCAAGCGCGCAATGAAGGTTAAAGTTGGGGACCTGGTCATGATCAAGCAGAAGCCTGCTAAGGGACGCTCCAGGAAGCTGGACCCTAAATTCATTGGACCATGGGTGGTAGCAGAGGAAACTGGCGGATCTGGGCTGTCATTTTCATGCCGCATGATGGGGCGCCGGGTGCGTCGCACGCGGGCACATGTGACCAACATGAAGCCTTTTCATTTAAGGCCAAGTGTCATGGAACTTGACAACCCCTACGCGGTGCTTAATGAGGAAGACATTAAGCAACTGCCCAAGGATGGCTGGCTAGAGAGGCTGGTAGACCGCCGGTACAACCCCAATGGTTCGTGGGACTACCGTTGGCTGCTCAGAGATGGTACGTTGAGCACATGGAAGACAGAGGACGATGCACTCGAGGTTGCCATGCCTTGGACGCTCGATACTTTTCACGCGCTCTACGAGTTGAAGCATGTGAATGACATGCCTGACTACGCCACGAGGATACCACGGGAGGACCGGCGCGTATCCACGAAAGAGGCTGCGCTGGCCCTATTCCCGAGAGGTACTAAGGTGGTGCGTGAGGAGCGCGGCGCGCTTAAGCAACAAGTCAAGTACCTATGGGGAACCATCACTGGTTACCTCGCCCCGTACTGGCGCGTGCGCTATGAAGATGGTGACTGGGAGGACTTCACAAAGCGGCAGTTGCAATGCGCAATTGCGTTGGCTGAAGCCACTCAGCAGCGCGCAAAGGATCTGGGCGTCACGGTTTCTAGCCCCAAGGTGGTGCAGGAAATGTGCCCTGGGATCCCACCAGACTTTGGTGCGACTTACCATGGTCAGACCGTGAGAGTCAAAAGTGCAACTGGTTGGAGCCGTGCAGTGCTCAAGGAATACTTGCCCCGGGCCGGCAAGTACACATTTCGCGTGCATTACAACGGGCACCCAGTCACGCGTTTAATCACCGTGCGGCTGAGGCCTGACTACTACAGCACCGCAGTTACAAGCGAGCAGGCTGAGGCAGACCCTATGTCCAGTTGGAACCTACTGCTGACCACGGTCGCAGAAGAGGTCCCCTTGGGCCAGGAGTCTGGTCAGGGAGGTTCAGATTCATACAGTGGCGATGACATGGATTTGAGCGATGGTGATGTGAGGTAGCTACACCACGCATGTGCTCAGTGGCTGGCCGGCGCTGTGACATGAAGCTATCCTCGAGCTGTGCAGCGGCGCCTTAAACGAATATTGCGCTGCACAGTACCTATGTGGATACTCTATACGAGGGTCTGTAAAGGTTGGGTGTGGAGGTGAAGCAAATTGAATTACACATACGCTAACGTAGAACTGTAGCAACGTTGATCCCTGTGGTGCTATGCGTTTCTCTGGGGACAGAGAAATCATGAGAAGGGGGAGTTGACACGGGCAGCTGTATGTAAAGTAAACTATTTATGTAGCCTTCTGGCTTATGATGTTTCAACTCTATTATATTCGGCCGTTATTAGGGCCCAGGGCAATTGGTTCGAACTAGGGGAACATTGCAGGAAAACCCCTTAACCGGTGAGACCCTTGAGTCTCCCCAGATGAAGGGTTGTGCTTGCAAAGCCTCGGTTCTTGTCACTCAGCTAGGATACCACGGCTCCAGGATAGAGACAACTGAAGCCAACAACCATCAACCATCGACCCGTCTAAATCAGCCCAAGCCAACGCTGCCCCATCTACAAGTAAGACAGGCTTAACATAACAAATATAACCCCAACTTTGTTTCATGGCACCTACAGACAGTCCTTACCCACCCCTTGCTTCGCTCTGGCGGGCCCTGACGAACCAAGCTACACGTGCTCCTTAAATATCGTATCGTTAGCCCTCGCTTGCCCTCATCAACACGTGCTCTGGAGCGCCAACGTTGCTTTCCCGCTCCTTAACGTAGGCCAATTGACCGAATAGGAAATCGTCCAATCATTCAGTATCGGCCCTTCGCGAGGCGGACGCGCTGAGTGTTGGTTACCGCTCGTACTAACTGGAGGCAGCTACGAGGAGGAATTTAGCGCAGGGGTCGGTGTGCATGCACATTGTAAATATGCGCCTGCATGCCGCATCCTTTGCTTGGTTGTGCCAGCTGTCGCTACCAAGTGAACACTGAGCAGCAGTGCTTTTATGCTGCGTGAGCCGCCCTAGCTCCAGTGCCTGTGTCGGAGGAATCATGCTTAGCAGCGGCTCACACACCCGTAGTTGCTTCGCATGACGTCGGCTGTTAACGCTGTGTAATTGAGATGATGAGGCTGACTGTCGAAAGCTGCGGTACGGGTTCTCCCGTACTGACTTGCACGGGCATTAGTGGGCTTGCGAGGTTACCCATCACCCCCCACCCTTTGTTTCTCGGCACCATCTGATGATGGTGTAATCGAGCTGATGATCACAGTTCGTCTTGCGAATGCGTCGACGCTCGCTTGAAGTTGCTACCCAGAGCAACTTAGGTAACGGTTGCATACCGGAGGTGTTGGATTGGTGCAGGCCACAATCAGCTAGGCAACAGCGTTAACTACGACGATAAACAGGTGTGCATATGGTGCTTGCGCAGCAACAACAGTAACTCTGCTCTGCCGCTGCCGCACTAGAATCAAATGCATTGAGACATAGCATGCCGCGGTTGACACGGTTGCGGGAGCCCGTGGTTCTACTGACTTGCGTGGCTATGATTGGCAACCACATGCATCTCATGGGAGTGCCGGTGTGTTCTGTGCACGTCCCGGGCTGGCTAATTGCACGGGCGAGCGCACAGGGACATCCCATGTTCCAAGAGAAGCTCTCTTGATGAGTACTATAATAATTTTTGTTCTCCCAGGCTGATGGATATCTTATTGTTGGATGGTGAGGGGTATATTTGAGAGACTCAACACATGATCCTGTTCCATGTGCAGACTCGGACTCCTCCACGAAAAGAAAGGGGAGTAAGGGCAAGGCTGATGCGGCACCGGCTGACAAGCCGGAGAAGCCCGCGAAGAAGTCCAAGTCGTCAAAGGAGCCCGCAACCCCTCCTGCGCCGGCCGTTGGCGGTAGCGAGCGAGAGGCGGAGCTCGACGACGAGATATGCGCTGGCGCCGGTGACGACGCCAGCTCTGATGCGGGTGAGACTGGTGCCGGTCTAACCGTATCCAGAGCCCGTTATACCCGGCTGCTCGAGCTGTTGGCGGCCTCGCACAAGTCCGGGGCATCTGCCTCGGCGAGACTGTCTGCAGACGAGGTACAGCTGCAAGAACGTTTCCAGGACCTTGACGCCCAGGCTAAGGTGTTGCGTGGCCTGCGCGATGCTAGCAAGGAGGGTTCCCCTGAACGTACAATGTACAAGACGGACCTCTATGCGATCACGTACCAGCTTCCACGTCTTAAGGCGAGCATGGAGCAGGTAGAAGTTGACCGCTGCGCGTACTCACAGAGATTCAGCGCTTTGGAGACTGCTCGCATAGAACTCGACGCAATCATGGATCGCGATCTTGGCGATGCAGATACACTGCGCCGTCTCAAGGCGTTCGAGAAGGTGCAGCTGGTGCAGCACTTGCAGGCAGGGCGTTTGGTCCAGGTTGCCCCGCCCCGCGTTGGCGTGGCGGCCTCGATTCAGATGTCTCATACTGCGCCGTCGGGCACTGGGGTCACCACGACCCCCAGCGACGATGGCAGTGAACCGTCCCGAGCGGACGGCGCTGACGCTGCTAACAGGGGCAAGGGAGACGTCTATGCGAAGGCTGGTAGGATTGCCGGCGTAGCCGACCTCTCCTCTCGCGTAGGTGTATGTGTCACCAGGCTTGACTCACTCACCGCTGCGCTGCGCTCCATGGCAGAGGACGTCAAGGTCCACGCTCTAAGTGTGGCCATAAAGGCGTCGAAGGACAAACCCTTACTTTCAACTGTGCGCCTACTGTCCCTAGAGGTCGGCGGCAAGCGGAAGGGGTGGGAGCAGCTAACGTACGCAGAACGTTGTGCAGCCATAATTGAGCACTTCAACTCTGAAGCTGCCCAAGAGAAGGTGTACAATTCTCTACTTCAAGCCAGGCGTCTCCCGAGCGAGAGCCCTGGGGAGTTGGCTCTCCGCGTGCGGAACATGGTTGTACAGGCAGGTGGTAGCGAAAGTTCTCGTGAGTTTTCTGAAAAGCTTCACTACTTACGCCTCATCTCATCCAAGGAGCGGACGGCCGCTAGGGTTGCACTGGGGAGGGGCTGGCAGGACGCTGGTCTTGCGAGCATTCAGGAGCACATTGAGCGCACCTGGAACGGGAAAGCCCATGCCGCGAGCAAGGGCGGACCCACGTCGCAGGATGGTTCTGACCGCGAGAGTTTGCGCGACGACGCGTCGCAAGCAAGTGACGCGCCGCGCCAGACGCCCTCTGCCTCGCAGATTGCGCGCAAGGAGAGGGCGCTGGCGGACAAGGAGAGGCGCCTCGCCAAAAAGGAGAAAGCCTTGGAGGTGCGAGCTGCTGCTGTAGCCGCCAAGTCGGCTCCGGCAGCCGCGCCCGCCAGGCGTGGGCCCCCCGCGCCTGAGCATGACAATTCAGGCATGGTGCAGTTCAACCCGCGTTCTCACTGGGTATGCTTTGACTGCCAGACAACGCTGCCGCGCGGTATCGCCGTTGACATGCATCGCAACACGCCCAACTGCCCGGCGTTTGATCCTTCCCGCCGCCCCCGCGCCGCACCGTACGGCGGGCCGCGCGGTGAGCCGCGCGGCGCGCCACCGGCGCATCAGGCGAATCAGTACACGCGGTACGGTCCCCGCCCCCCTTTTCCGCCCCCGGCTGCTATGCCGCAGGCGCCGGTCGTGGCAGCGGCGGCTGCTGCCGCTGCGCCAACGCCAGCGGAGGCGGACGAGTATCACAAGATGATGGCCTTTGTGGCCTGGCAGAGGGCTCAGGGTGAGTCTACTTCGCTCGCGCGCGCGCGTGCGGCCCTCTCAGGGGGTGGCACCAGCGGTGCGCGCGCCGCAGTTGAACTTGAACATGCTTTTGGTCAACGTGATATGTGCGTCTCCGCGTCCATCGCAACCTCACCACGTGAGCGCGCGCCTGGGCACAATGACGCCGTATTGCTGGCTATGTTGCATCCTTCGTTACCCAGCGTACCTTCCCTCGCGGAAGTGTCGCAGTCTACGGCTGATGCTAACATGCAACTTGAAGGTGATAGTGCAAACGATACTCCCCCATCAAACACTGGTTCGCCGCATACGGTTACCATACCTAATGCAAGCGAATCGCCTGTCTGTGCTACCGCTGTGACACAGGACCCTGATGCTGGCATGCCAGTGGCGGGTGCAGCGCGGCATGTGACACACGCCTCCATATGCTGCGGCATTGGTGGCTGGGACGAGGGTTTAAAGCAGGCAAGTGTGGCAGGCCTTGTGGTGGACACTCAACTTGCTGTTGACAAGTGCCCCTGCGTGTGTGAGGCGTACCACGAACTGCACCCTGGCACCCACAAGGTTTTAAACGCGTGCCTGAGCGATGATGCAGTAGCCATAGCACTGGCTGAACTGGATCCTGACCTCACCACAATGTCCCCCCCGTGCACAGATTATGCAAACGGGAGTGGCGTTGAGGGGGCAGCGGCGGAGGTGACGATCATGGCGGCGCGGCTGATTGTGAGGGCGAAGCTGCGCTGCTGTGTCATCGAGAATGTGGTATCCATGCTCAGCTCCAAGGCGTGGGCGCGCGCGCAGGCTTTGCTGCTGGCCCACGGCTACTGTCTCTATGTCAGCAAGCTGAAGGGGTCGGATTTTAGCATAGCGTGCCACCGGCGGCGGGTGTATGTGGTGATTGCGCGGGCAGGGGTTGGTGTCACGACCGCTATGGCACGGTTCGGGGCGTTAATTAATGCAATTCAGCGTTCATCATTACCCATGTCCGTACGGCGTGTTCTTCGCTGCCCTGAGCGCTGTTTCTTTTGGAAATCTCGCGTGAAGGGTACCAAGAGTGTGTATGATGCCGATGACTGCATGCCCAGCCCGGTCAGGCGGAACCCTGGAAAACCACCAGTGGATCTGGCTGACTATGTGGCTGATGATGAACATGATGCTGGCCCTGTGCAAAATGCAAGAGTACTGTCATTGCGTGAAATGGCTGTCCTGCTCACCTTTACACGTGACTTGCCATGCAAGGCCACCATTGAGGACATGAAGTTATGGCTTGTAAACTTAGTCATGCCACGCATGGCTTTTCACATTGCCGTTGGGCTTGTGGGATCTGGCATGCTTGATCTTCAAGTAGGCGCCCCTTGTCCCCGGGGTGTCCGCCTGGACCATGACCCTAGTGCACCCCCCCCTGAATGGATGCTGCCAGGGTCTGAAGATTACATGCATGTGGCAGAGACTCCTACTGAGCAAGGCAAGGTGCAGGCTAGGGTTGCGGCCATCACCGCACGATACAGTGCTTGGCAGTATGCAGTCACCCCTGATATGATATGTGCAGAAGGTTTGAACACAGGTCCTTGGTCTTGCACAGCGCTCAATGACTCGTGCAATGACTCAGACTCTGATGTTGATGAAGTTGAGGAAGAGGAACTTGTGCAGTCACACCCTAGCGGCTCCTCACAAGGTGCATACGCCAGTGAAGACGAGCATCACTTTGACGACACGGTGCATGAGGCAACTCGCAGGCGTGGGCTAGGCAACCCTCGCGTGAGCGCTGTGGCTGCCAAGCTACACGATGAAGCGAGCCGCTCACAAGCCGCTGAAGTGGATCCCGCCTCGGTTAGGCCGGGAGAGACAGTTGTGTTGCCAAGTGGCCAGCCCAGCAAGCAGCGGTTTGCCAGGCTGAAGGCACGCGTGCAGCACCAACGTGGGTTCAAAGAACGAGACTTTGTCTCATTGCTGGACCCCGGCGCTGAGGCAGGCATCATGGCAAAAGCAACGGCGGATGAGCTATCTCCAGGGACGACATGCCCTCTTGAGAAGGGGGACCATTCAGTCATAGAACTGGCAGACAGTCGCACACAGGTCAAGATCGTAGGCGCTTTGCACCTCACCTTACGGTTTGGTAACAAGCTGGTGCGGCACAAGTTCTACATTGTGGACTTGGCCATCACCACCATTCTAGGCAGCGACTTCTTTGGCATGTACAAAACCCTCTTTGACTATGAGGATTTGACATACCAGCCGTTAGGTTCGGACGGCCCAAAGTTGAAGATGCTAGGCAGCGAGGCAGCGCATGGGACGGTGTGGCAAGGCGCTAAGACCGCAGGGGCTGTGAAAATTAGCCCCAAAGTACCAGCCCCCCCTGCGCATCGTGCCGTGTGCCTGGTGAATGACATACTCATTCCAGCGCACACCGAGGTGAACGTTGAAGTTGCATTACACCCACCAGTGAAAGGGCTGAGCCCCTACTCGGCAGTAATACAACCCGCAATGTCTCAGACGATGTTGAAGTTGCAAGAAAGGGGCGTAAAGGCCGCCATGTCGGTGGATATTGTTGGCGCGCACAACCCTGTGCGCGCACGCATGGTAAACTTCTCAGACCAGCCGGTGCTTATGGCCAGAAACACCTTCATTGGTGAGGCACGGCCGGCTTCGCCTGAGGATATCATTGAGTTGGAGGACGCATCTGCGACCAAGCTTGAGCAACAGCTCTTGCAGGTGGCTGCAGCTCACCACCCGAACAGCGAGTTCAGCTACGCTGCAACCGCGGCGCTGCGAGCAATTGCATTGGGGAAGGCTGCTGGTACCTATGGTGCTGCTAATGTGTCTGCTGCTACACCAGGCACAGAACGCACTCGTACCACACAGGAACCCTGCACTGAAGCAGAGCTACGCGAGATGCTACCCACCAAAGGTGACCTTCATGATATGAAAGCCCCCGATGGTAGGCCATATGCTGAGCATCTGATGGATGTGTTCAACGAATTCGCGAGCGTGTTTGCAAAGGACCCCAAAAATCCGACAGTGACAAACCTCATGGAGTTTGAGATTGACACTGGTGATGCAATGCCTATCGCTGAAAAGGCTAGGAGGTGGGCGCAAAAGGAGGCAGAGTACATCATGGAACATGTCAAGGCCATGCATGTGCGCAAGCAAGTGGAGCCTAGCAATGGTCCATGGGCATGCAACCCAGTACTAGCAAGGCAAGGTGATAAGATACGATTTTGCGTGGACTTCCGCCGTCTCAATGCTGTCACGAAGCGCGACAGCAGAGGTCTAGGCAACATCGATGATATGGTGCATCAAATGAAGGGCGCCCGGTACGTGTCCTCAGTCGACATGGCCGCGGGCTACCATCAGATACCATTGCGCGAAAGTGACAAGCCTAAAACGGCATTCCGCACACCTGATGGAGGGCTATGGCAGTACACAGTGGCACCTTTTGGGCTTGTGAATTTGCCTGCGCAATTCACACGCTTGATGCACAACACTTTGGGCGCTGCCCTAGGTGCATATGCCATGGTTTACGTCGACGACGTCTTGATATATGATGACTCCATGGAAACGCACCTTGCGCATATCCGTGACGTCCTATCACGCATCAAAGACGCTGGTCTAAGTGTGGCGCGGCACAAATGCCAATGGTTCCAAACTGAGATCAAGTTCCTTGGTCACATTGTGGGATCAGGGGGCATTCGTCCGGACCCAGAAAAGGTTCAGGCAATGTCTGACATGAGCGCGCCATTGAATGCCAAAGGGAGAGCTGACAAGGGGCTAGTACGTACAGTACTGGGCTGCTTCAACTATTACCGGCGGTATGTTCAAGATTTTGCGACATTGGCAGCCCCACTTGTGGAGCTGACCAAAAGTGATGCAGAAATGGTATGGGATAGGCGCAGGCGCGATGCCTTTGAGGCATTAAAAAAGGCAATGTGCGAGGCAAAACTGGTGTCACACCCAGACTTCTCACTACCATTTGTGCTGTACACTGATGCATCTCAAACTGCCACTAGTGGCATTTTGACGCAATTTAAACCAGTGCAGGCACTTAGTGGCAAAGAAGCTGCCCCCGCGGCAGGCCGCAGGCGCACAGTAAATGGGAAGGAGGAAATGGAAGTAGTAGTGGGTTACTTCTCAAAAATTAATTCCACACAAGACGCCAAACTTGGCGCTACCGCGCTAGAGTGCCTGGCCGTCGTGCTGTCACTCAACCATTACCGACCTTACGTGTGGGCAACCCAGTCACAGTGGTTACAGATGCGGCGGCCCTACGATGGCTGCTGACTTTGCAGGACCACAATGGCAAGCTTATGCGGTGGGCTATGAGGTTGCTGGAGTACGACATTACCGTACAACACCGACCAGGCCTGGTGAACTCAAATGCAGACGGCCTGTCCAGGCTCCCTATGCAAAAAGAGTTGGACGCTCCTAGAGAGTATGAGCAAGCAGACGAGCAATGGTCAGACTCAATTCCATGCTTTGCAGCACCACCTTCAGGGGTGAAGTTTGCACATTTTGTGGAAGAGTTTGCGGCGCCCTTAGGGGAGTTTGCTGACCAAGCAAAGGCGACCAACCATGGGTCACATGTTTCTGCAGCGGCAATTAAAATTGCCAACTTCAGGGGTAAACTGGTGAGCAATGAGTGGGGCACTCCCTTCTCGCTCAATGAGCTAGCCATGAAGAATGCAAGTGAGGACTCAAGCATAGCAGCCAGGCTGGCTACGCTTACGGTCCAACAGGTCAATGTTTTGCTATGTGAGCTGGACGAGGAAGACTCTTCGTGGACGGATGGAGAGACTGCGTCGATGTCTTTCAGTCCAGCTACTTTGCATATGTATGCTAATGCATGCATGGATGAGGCGGCAGAGTCTGACTGGGACTCCCCGGCATCTAGCAAGACTGCGAGCATATCTGCCAAGCGCCGCCGGGTCGCTGCCAACACCGCTGTACCGCTACCAGGGGGCGCCATCCCCCGCAGCGAACAGAGGGGGTGTCGGAGCCACGCCGTAAGCGCACACTCAGCAGGCCCAGCCATGAACTGGTCCCTGAACCAGTTGACGGGACCACGCCTGTGCCGGCAATGCTAAGCCGGGAAGCGTTTATTGAGCTCCAGCAGCGGGACCCCTTGTGTCAGGCAGTGTCACGCACTCTGAGGGACAATATATACCCGCAGGATAGTGAGCTGGCTGCACACTTAATGGTGAACCGTGACTGGTACTGTCACGAGGAGGACGGCCTGCTGGTACATCTGGCCACCAGCCACCCCAAACGCGGGATGGTGCTGCGCCAATGGTTTGTACCCGCCGCGCTGCGCCCTCTGGTTTTGAGGCTGGGGCATGACGACGCCACGGCCGGTCACGCCGGCGCAAGCGCCACGTATGTCCGCCTGTTTGAGCGCTTCTACTGGCCTCGCATCAGCAGTGATGTACACACGTATGTCACTAGTTGCATGTCTTGCCTACAA